>JAHZTW010000001.1:427067783-427078095 GCA_020283515.1 Alliaria petiolata
ATTGGATGTGGCTAGCAAAGGGCGTTTTGCAAACCTCACAATAGAAGAAGGAGAGCTACTTGTTGAGAACTTGGCCAAGTCTAGTGAAAGCTACTGTGAAGGGCGTGATACAACACCTCTAATGAGATCATGTGAAGACTCCACATGGAAGGACTTGTAAGATAAAGTGGATAGAATGGAAAAGCTCTTAAGTGTGCAACAAAGAGGAGTTAGTTTGGTTCATGAGAAGCACCAAGAGGAAACAAATTTCGTGGTCAACAATGGGAACTTCAACCAAGGGAGTAAGCTTCTCAATCGAGGGTCTATCCATGGAGTCCAAGGAAATCACCAAGGCTACCAAGAGAACCATGAGATTTCTCAAATCTCTAACCAAGATGAGGAACAAAGAAAGGTTCTCCATCAAATCATAGAAGGCCAACAAATGAATGATATTAGGTTTGACAAGATGATGAGAGCAATGGATGACAAGATTGATGTTTTGCAACATGATTTAACCCTTAAGCTTGAACAATTAACCTCACATTTGGAAACCATAGAGTCCAAATTGGTTCAACTCTCTTTGCCATCCAAGAACCCAAAAGATTCAAGTCATGTCATTTCACCAATTGTTAATGTTGACTTTTATGAGGAAAGGACACCTAATGGTTTCAATGGACGAATTAGAGACCCAAAGCAAGTAGAAGAGGTTAGAGACGTGGGAAAAGCTCTAAGCTATAGTTTACCTTCAAACCAATGGGTTCATGAAGAGAAGGGTGTTTTTGAGAAGAATAAAGGGGATGCATATGCTCTCAATGAGAAATGTCTTAGCTCTTTCTTCTTTCCCTCATTGGAGAATAAGGAGGATGTGAGTAATTGTGAGACAAAAGATTTAGCTTCACTCCCAAAAGCATGTAAGAAGGAGAAAGAATCTCATGAAGAGAATGCTTTGGGTTATGGTAATGTTGAAGAAGCTTTAGCATTGGATAGAGTTTGCTTGGAAACTATTTTCTCTACCACATTGGAAGATGAAAATGAGAATAGCAAGGGGCAAGAGATAGGTATAGGCAATATGGCCAAGAAGAAGCTAAATCAATACAACCATCCCACTCTTGCTCCATCCTCTCACACTATGAGTCAACACCCTTTTAGACTCATAGATGGAGCCATTGAGTACAATGTGAAGTGCAAGGGTATTCCTAAACCCTTTGCAAGTGTCAAAGTCATTTGCCATTACACAATGAAGGAGAATGACAAGGAAAGGGTTGAAGAGCTACTCTCCAAGGTTCTCAAGCTTAATCTCACACTTGGCACAAGCTTAGATCCATCCCTTGCAACTCATCTCACCATCACCACCTCAACAAGGAGTCCCACTACTCCTCCTCTCTAACTCCCTAAGGACAAAGGCTAGGGCCAAGGTATGGTACTCATTCTATTTCATTGTATATACTGATATATCATGTTTTTTACCCGTTTTCGGACCATGATATAAGTGTTTTTATAGAGTCTTTATACTATTTTCGAGTCTATTTGAGTCTTTTACAGGTTGAACTACGTTTGGAGCAAAGTTAGAGATTCTGGAACATTTCGGAGCATTTTGGAGAAGCAACCGAAGTGATGAAGTCGGAAGAGTAGATTCACACGCAAGGTGTCGATCGACACCATCAGTTTCGATCGACACCAGACGAGCCGACCAAAGATTTCGGACTTCCATCAAAAAAAAGAAATCAGCTGAAGTTTCCATTATTTACAAGATTGCCCCTACACGAGTTTGCCTATAAATATAGTTTTTCAGCCATTGTTTAGGCTACACACTTTACACACATATTATTTTAGAGAGAGATTTTTAGAGAGATTTTAGAGAGAAGAATTTGTCTCCTTCAGAGCAAATTTGGAACTCCTTTGTTTCTATTGATTTCTTTTATGCAAACTATTTTATTCATGATGTTTTCTTTATTCACCATGTCTGAGTAGTTTGCTTGTTAGGTTTAGGGTTTTTCAAAGGTGATTAATGAATTGTTAGGTCGAATTAAATTGTTAGGATAAAATCATTAGAGTTCTTCATCTGGATTTGTGTTTAATGCTTATTCTAGCTTCGCGACCTAGAATCTGATCTTAGGTTAATTAATAGATGCGAGAGTATTATTGATTGCCTGAACTAATGTTAGATGAGCAAAATACCTATTCGCAAAGAGATTTGGTTTAGGGTTTTGTGAACAATTGAACCTGAACTTTAATGCTTGTTTGAATTGTTAGAATTTGCAAAGAGATTTGGAATTCTAGGGTTTAGACATAGATAATCTTCGCAGCGAGAGTTGGTTGATTTTACATTAGTGATTCGAGTTCGAGAACAGATCTTAATAATTCCTAACATTCTGTCTAGACCTGCAATTTAGATCACCTGAGAATTTTCCTGAACCTAGCGTTTCGTCTCCTGAATCTAAATCGTTTAATTGCTTTCTGTCTGTTAATTCCATATTATTTATTAGCTTAATTCGAAATTAGAAAACTGCTGTGTGACTATCCCTTCTCTGTGGATTCGATCCCTAAGTACTACAACTGATCTCTTAATTTGAGAGAGTTGCTTTAGAATTTTGCCGAGGAAGGAGATTAGTTACCTACAGATTTCAAGTATTAGAATTTTGACTAGGTTTTTAATTTTTGTTTTTGTTTACTAATTTTAGTTTCTTATTCTTGTTTTCAGGTGCATACCCAGTACCAGAAGCAACAAAAAGAAGGAACTTGTCGCATTGAACCAGGAGCTTGGCCGTCTCGAACGCAAGAACCGAGCATCTAGCCGAGTGTCGATCAACACCAAGAGCATCGATCGACACCCTGCGCAGACCGAGATGGCATAACCTGTGATTTTGATTCGTGACGAGGCAGACGACTTTGTTGACCTACAAGGCAATAGATGGAACGCCCAAGGCCAGAGACTTGATGAGGCTGGCGCCGTCATAGTCGAACCAGTGATACAAATCGCCCTTGCAGAAGCTGGACGTGGAAGAACGTTAGGCGAGTACAACCGCCCAGACCAGTTCTATGCTAATAGAGCTGCGATCCGTCCTCCTGCATTCCAGAGAAACGACTTCGAGCTGAAACCTGCTTACTTCACACTGGTGGCTCAGCATCCTTTCCATGGTCTTCCTAATGAGCATCCGTTGGACCACATAGAGAGATTCGAGGACCTCGCGTCAAGCATCAAGGCTAATGGAGTGTCATATGATTATCTTTTCTGCAATCTGTTCCCTCACTCGCTTGCTGGAGATGCATCATATTGGCTGAAGCAACTTGATCCAGGATCCTTAACTACTTGGGAAGACACAAAGAATGCATTCTTATGAAACTTCTTTGATGATACAAGAAGTGAAGAGCTGAGGACAAAGATCACTGCATTTTCTCAAGGACCCACTGAAGCATTCAAAGCTTCTTGGGTAAGATTCAGATCGTACCAGAGGGATTGCCCACATCATGGTTTCAGCGAGCCGCAGCTTATCGGTATCTTTTACCGAGGGATCGATTGGCGATACCAGATGGCTTTTAACGCAGCAAGCAATGGCAACTTCAACACCAGATATCCAGATGACGCGATGGTGCTCATAGAGAATTTGGCCTCTTGTAACAGCACCAAAAATGCAGACTCTGAAAGGAGACAACAAGCTGGTGCAAATGGAAGAAGCCAAATAGCTGAGGTTAACAGGAAGCTGGATCTTTTGGTGGGGAAGAAGCAAGTTCACTTTGCTAATGAGGTGGAGACTTTTGAGCCAGAGCAAGAAGAAGTCAATTACATCAATGGAGTTGGTTTTCAAGGTCAAAGGTTTGGCAATCAGCAGGGCTATGGTTCTTCTTACCAGAAGCCTTTTCAGAACAACAACTTCCAGAAAACTTATGGTTCTTCTTCTTACCAGAAGCCTCCTGCACAAGACAATAAGATGGAGTCCATGATTGAACAGGTTCTGGAAGGACAACAGAAGATGACAGTGGACATCAATGGGAAGATTGATGCCTTGTACACGGATCTGAATGGGAAAATTGAGTCTGTAAGTACTCATATGAAGCAATTGGATGTTCAAGTTGCTCAAACTGTTGGAGCTTTGAAGAGACAAGAGGGATTTCTTCCTGGAAAGACGGAAACGAATCCGAGGCATCATGTGAATGTCATCACAATCCAGAGTGAAAGACGTTTTCAACCAGTGCTGAAAAGGCATCTAAATGCTGAGGAAATCGTGGAGTTTCAGGCTGAAGAGCAAGTGTCGATCGACACCACTGAGTGTCGATCGACAACACTAGGAAAACTCGAGACATCAAACACTGACAGACCAAAATCGACACCACTGAGTGTCGATCGACGCCAGCTGAGTGTCGATCGACACCCTTCCCAGACTTGGACAGACACGCCTAAAGCTTCACAAATTGCAGAGAAAAAGGTGTACAAGACCAAGGTTCCATATCCTCCTATTCCCAAACATCTAAGGCCGCCCATTAGTGCAAAAGAGTTGGCTGATTTCAACAAGAAGGTGAGAAGGATCTCCAATGCGCTCTCATTTGCTGAAGCTTGGGAGGATTATCCTTTGTGGGTTTTCTTTAAGAATTGCAGAGAGAGTCTTGAAGAAATTGAAGAACTCTTCAACAAGACAAGGGAAAAACCACCACCAATGAAGCAGCTGCTGAAGATTGAAGATCCGGGGATGTTTGTAGTTCCATGCTCCATTGTAGGATTTGAGTTTCAACAATCTATTTGCGATTTTGGTGCTAGTGTTATCCTCATGTCAAAGGACATTGCAGAGAGGTTAGGAATTGCTGACATTCAACCTCCAAACATGACCCTCGAGTTTGCCAACTCTTCCACCACAGTCCCATATGGTACAATTCCAGACTTGCTTGTCAAAGTGGGGAATTGTCTAGTGCCTACTGATTTTCAGGTGGTAAAAGTGAGCAAGAATTCTGTCATGCCATTCATCCTTGGAAGACCATTCATGGCCACAGTGGGAGCAGTTGTAGACATGCCGAATAAGAGAATATCCTTCTCTAATGTTGACAAGGGAGTCTTCTACAAAGCTATTCCTACTACTGGAACATCCAAACACATCTCTTGCATTGCTGTGATCGCTGGAGAAGAGCTGGATTCTAAAGAGCAAGTGAAAAAACTGGTTGTTAAAGAGGCATTAGCTGAAAATTCTGAGAAAGTTGTTGAGCTAGAAGATTGGAGCGGAAACAATCATATCTTCAGGACTTTGGGCGAAGATGAAGCTCTAATCAATGCCAAGTTGATGGAGGAAGACGTTTTCATCATGGAGACAAAGATTGCGGAGCAGAATTGCAGCAAAAGTGCAGAGCTTCGAGCTACAAAGTTGGTATCGATCGACACCACTACTAGTGTCGATCGACACCCTTCGCGGATCATACCAGAAGCTGTTTCCAATAATGCAAGTCCATCCTATGTGGTCAAACAGATGCCTCCTATTGATCAGAAACTTCGAAAAAACAAAAGGTACGCACTCCCTGGAATCAACTCCAAACCCCCTAATCTTGTCAATAAGAATATCAAAGGTTTAAAAGGTGTTTCACACTTATGCAAGCCACGAGATTCTCGTAGAGGGCTTGGTGTTTCTTTTGAAGATGCTGCAGGAAAACGAAGTGTCCCACCCGAACTAAAGGCCCACCCTGCTACTGTTCCTCATTTCCTTGGTCGCTCTCATACACCTACTGCCTATACACCACCATGGATGAGAAGACATTCGTCTGGGAAGCATTCGATGCCACCCTCTGATCCACCAGACGTCTAAACACCGACACAGTCAAGCTAATGACTGAAAAGAGCGCTGAGTGGGAGGCAACCCACTGTTAGGTACATTTTTCTTTTTATTTTATCTTAGTTTTATAAGTCCTAGTTTTAGTCAGTTGAAGAAAGGCGACATTGGACCCGACTCAGGCCAGTGTCGATCGACACCAACTAGTGTCGATCGACACCACGCGCAGACGAAGGTAAGTCTTATATCTGGTCTTTTCAGTTGGTTCTAATCTTTCTTTTAACCAACTTCGGGCTTGATAACACTTGGGACAGTGTTGCTTAATGGGAGGCAACCAACTGTTAGGTACGTTTTTATTTTTATTTTATCTTAGTTTTATAAGTCCTAGTTTTAGTCACTTGAAGAAAGGCGACATTGGACTCGACTCAGGCCAGTGTCGATCGACACCAACTAGTGTCGATCGACACCACGCGCAGACGAAGGTAAGTCTTCTATCTGGTCTTTTCAGTTGGTTCTAATCTCTCTTTTAACCAACTTCGGGCTTGATAACACTGGGGCAGTGTTGCTTAAGTCTGGGGGAGGTGATTACTGACTTTGTGTTTTGTTTTGAGAGTCAAAAAGTTTTCAAAAATTCTGTTTTATTGAGTCAAAATCAGTTGGAACTTTCAGTTTTTCTTGGAACTAACCACAGGAAGTTGACACTTGAAAGAACCATTGCTATAGTAGTTGACTGCAGGTCTTACTAAAAAGAAAGTTGCAAGTGGAATCAGTCTAACAGGGCGAGTTCAGATTCCCTTATAAGAACTAGGTATGTGCAGAACTTGATTCCTCTTTCAGTCTGAACAGATAGACCATTGCAGTCTCTCCTTGATCTTCCCTTGAGAAAAGAAAAAGAAAAGAAAGAAAAAGAGTTTAAGTCTGGGAAAAGTGCCTTTGTCATGAGCCTGTCTCCTCACAAGGAACAATATTAGTGATGCTCTTGAACACGTCTCCTCACAAGGAACACAAGTAGAGAGTAGCACTATTTTCAGAGATCCCAAAAGAATAAGAAGTGTCAACGAAAAGATCTTAGAACACCCTGAAAATGGGCAGAAGTTGACTAAGGGAAGAGAAAATAGGGGAGCTGCATGAGAATGTCTTGTTCAGGCACTAAGGAAGGGCAAAGAATCTGTAAAGTTATGTGGAAAAACCACTGTTAGAGTTCAAAATTTTTACCAAAGAAAGGATCTGGATTCAAACTGGGAGATTGCTAAGCTTGTGGTAAGTATGCTGAAATATTACCTAAGGTTGGCTCTATAGCATATGGATTCAAGAAGTGTTAATCAATGTGGCGTTCTGAAGAGGTACTCGAAAATTTCTGTTTTCAAATCTCGACTCTATACTTGGTTTCTGTTTTGCTTGAGGGCAAGCAAAAGCTAAGTTTGGGGGAGTTGATATATCATGGTTTTTACCCGTTTTCGGACCATGATATCAGTGTTTTTATAGAGTCTTTATACTATTTTCGAGTCTATTTGAGTCTTTTACAGGTTGGACTACGTTTGGAGCAAAGTTGGAGATTCTGGAACATTTCAGAGCATTTTGGAGAAGCAACCGAAGTGATGAAGTCGGAAGAGTAGATTCACACGCAAGGTGTCGATCGACACCATCACCAGACGAGCCGACCAAAGATTTCGGACTTCCATCAGAAAAAGGAAATCAACTGAAGTTTCCATTATTTACAAGATTGCCCCTGACGCGAGTTTGCCTATAAATATAGTTTTTCAGCAATTGTTTAGGCTACACACTTTACACACACATTATTTTAGAGACAAATTTTTAGAGAGATTTTAGAGAGAAGAATTTGTCTCCTTCAGAGCAATTTTGGAACTCCTTTGTTTTTATTGATTTCTTTTATGCAAACTATTTTATTCATGATGTTTTCTTTATTCACCATGTCTGAGTAGTTTGCTAGTTAGGTTTAGGGTTTTTCAAAGGTGATTAATGAATCGTTAGGTCGAATTAAATTGTTAGGATAAAATCATTAGAGTTCTTCATTTGGATTTGTGTTTAATGCTTATTCTAGCTTCGCGACCTAGAATCTGATCTTAGGTTAATTAATAGATGCGAGAGTATTATTGATTGCCTGAACTAATGTTAGATGAGCAAAATACCTATTCGCAAAGAGATTTGGTTTAGGGTTTTGTGAACAATTGAACCTGAACTTTAATGCTTGTTTGAATTGTTAGAATTTGCAAAGAGATTTGGAATTTTAGGTTTAGACATAGATAATCTTCGCAGCGAGAGTTGGTTGATTTTACATTAGTGATTCGAGTTCGAGAACAGATCTTAATAATTCCTAACATTCTGTCTAGACCTGCAATTTAGATCACCTGAGAATTTCCCTGAACCTAGCGTTTCGTCTCCATAATCTAAATCGTTTAATTGCTTTCTGTCTTTTAATTTCATATTATTTCTTAGCTTAATTTGAAATTAGAAAACTGCCGTGTGACTATCCCTTCTCTGTGGATTCGATCCCTAAATACTACAACTGATCTCTTAATTTGAGAGAGTTGCTTTAGGGTAAATTTGACCCATATCATATACCATTTTGTTTTTTTTTTGCTTTCGTCTCTCTTGAACTTCTATTACACAAGGGACTGTGTAATTTAAGTTTGGGGGAGAGGTTGAGAGATTTAATCTTGTGTTTTGTGTTCTTATTTTTTTTTTAATCATATTTGAGTCTTCATGCATATACATTTGCATATAAAAATCAGAATTTTTTCAAAACTTTCGAAAAAAAAATTCATGTAGCTTGCATTTGCATTTGTAAATTTTGTAGGATTGAGTCTAGATTTTGTATCATGTAGGTTGCATCATTCACGTGCATAGGGGGCAATTTTCCTTGTAAAGTGTTTTAAGCTCATGAATTGGTTCAAGGCCCTAGTTAGTAGTCTTTGGATGATTATGCAAACTTGAAGTTAAGTTCTAACCATACTTGGATCATTTGTTTTAATTTTCTTGGATTAAAGTTGAAAAAAGCATGAATTGAATCCTTTCCTATCAAGTGAAACATTAACACGGATTTTGAATTATCATACTTGTGCATTTGAAAAAGAATACATGGATTATGAAAAAAAAAAATATTTAAGCTTTCTTATTCCCTTCACCACTCTCTTGTAAGCCTAAATAGAACACAACACCTTAACCCTTACCCTCCTTTCAAGCCAAAATTCTTGTGTGATTGCAAATTGTGAGGCCTTATTTTTGATTGAACTTGGCATAAAGTGTTTGGTTTAGGGCGACATGTCTAGGCTCTCATATTGATGCTAGCTTTGCATATTGAAGCTAGTTTTAAGCTGGATTTTGGGTGGGAATTCACGGGTGTTGTAGAATATGCTTACCTTGTTTCGGGTTTGAGAATAAGTTGGTGTTTGGAGTTTGAATATAAAGTGATACATAATTTTAAGTGGTTGGTCTTGAATTGTCTTGATTAAAAGCTCAAGTTGAAAAGAAAAGGAGATAGCTCTCTAGAAAAAAAAATATATCTAAGAAAAGAGCCAAAATGGCCAAGTGCATAAGAGAAAGAAAAGAAATATATGAGAAGAGAGCTATCAAAGTAAAAGAGAAGAGCTAATATTTGAATGGCCATACCACTAGCTATAAGTAAGGTTGAGGAAGTTTCCCTAAACTGAATGTGATTGATGAAGTTCTTGTGGGTTTGTACTTAGTGTTTTCTTGCTTGATTATGGGTATCTCTAGAGGGTGAGTGAGCAAAAAAAAATGAATGAGAGGGGAATTAGGATCATTGTTAGTCTATATGGATATGAGAGTCTAGTCATGTATGCATACATTGCCTTTTACCTTTAGCATTATGCATAAGTTCAATCCTTTTTGAGATAAACCATAGCTTGGAGTACCCACATGAATGAGATCATTTTTATCTCATAACCTTGTCCCTAGCCAAATGTATTCGGTTTTAAATGCCTAAGTGTGATTCACGGTTTGAGCTTTAATGAATGTTAAAGGTTAGGATTCTTGGATTGTTTGGAATAGACAAGTCTTAATTTGAAATTCAATATGTGATGAGTATGGCTAAGTTCTTTGGAGTAGTGTTTGGATACTGCATCCTAGGACTGAGAACAAGGACCATTGATTTGATTTATTTGAAAAACACTTTTGGATTTTAACCCCCATTTTTAAACCTCTCTCTCGGATTTGTCTTTGTTTGCTTGAGGACAAGCAAAAAGGCAAGTTTGGGGGAGTTGATAGACTCATAATGTAGCATATTTTAGCATCCATAATAGATAGTTTTGCATGTACTTTTGCATTCATTTAGCCACTTTTAGTCCCATTTGCATACATATTAGAGTTTAGTGAGTGTTAGCTTAGGTTGTTGCATATTTGTACATATTGAGTCCTTATTAGGTGTTTTGGAGGCTTGGAGGACCATATGGAGTTTCATGGATAGCCAAGAGGAGCAAGAGAAGCAGCCAAATGAGAAGCAGAAGTCTCTTTAGAAGCATATCTAGCATTTGGAGGTGCGAAATGTATGGGTCCGGACGAAGGCCTTGCACTGAGATTCAGACTCCGAAGCCTTCTTAAGAGTT
>JAHZTW010000001.1:427079468-427109895 GCA_020283515.1 Alliaria petiolata
GTAATTTATTTGTGTTAGAATGTGTATGAACAACAATAAGTGACTGTTGTTTGAAAGAAAGAATTTTAGAGAAATAGGCATTGATTGCATCTTTATCTGATATGTTGAGCATTCAAAAGCTTATAGGTTCTAGAACCTATTGATTTTGTATCGATTCACACCATAATTGAATCAAGAGATGAGATTGGTTTCCAATACAATCATTATCCAAGTTCATAATTTATCATCCAGGTTACCAATTAACCAACAATCTTAAAGAGTACATTTTCTTATGAACTATGGCTAGTGCATTTGTGCGAGAGATGACATCCAAGTTTGGAAATTTGTATAAGTTCTAGAGAGAGAAAACTTGAAGACATCAACTGGAATGACACTTGAACTGTGACAAGAGGTTGATTTTGTCTGTAATCTCTTCCCCAATCTCTGCGTCTGTTTTCAGATACCAAGCCATATTCATCGCTAAGCCGGGCTACGGTATGAGTTTCGTTTTCACGCTTCCGCATAAGTTTATTACATTGGTATCCGAAATTTAGGATTCGATTCTGGCATGTTAGCGTTCTTAGTAACCATGGATTAAAAGTGTTATGTGTTAGTCACGATCATTCATGGTGAACTAGAGAATACGGTTAATGTTTAGAATGGTTGAAAATGGTGAATCCGTGAATAGAAAATGAAATGAATAGAAACTATGCATAAGTGTTCACCATATTGGCTTTACTATTTCTAGAAAATATTTCTGGAAAATATATCGTAGAGAACAATTCATCATATTGGCTTAAATGTTTTTGGAAAGTATCTCGTAGAGAGCCGCAATATGTTGCATGAATTTGGATAAATAGTGTGAAAACCGATAATATTGTTTCATTCATATCTCTCTTTAGAAAATTTAGAATTTCGTGATCTTGGTGTCCGTGCGTAGATATTGGAATTATCTTTCTATAGGTATATAGAACGCTTGATTTGGTTACGTATTGAGAGAGATATAGGGGGCGAAAGTTTCGGCAGAATTGCAGTGAAACATTGTGTGAGAAAGAAGATGAACAATAACCGACACATGTCAATTTCTGATTTGTCTGAAAAATATGTATTTCTTTATACAATAAAATAAGTTTGGTATGTCCAAATTTGAAAATAAAATTTCTCTAGATTCTTCTTGAATTGAGTAGATTAAGAGTGTAATTTATTTGTGTTAGAATGTGTATGAACAACAATAAGTGACTGTTGTTTGAAAGAAAGAATTTTAGAGAAATAGGCATTGATTGCATCTTTATCTGATATGTTGAGCATTCAAAAGCTTATAGGTTCTAGAACCTATTGATTTTGTATCGATTCACACCATAATTGAATCAAGAGATGAGATTGGTTTCCAATACAATCATTATCCAAGTTCATAATTTATCATCCAGGTTACCAATTAACCAACAATCTTAAAGAGTACATTTTCTTATGAACTATGGCTAGTGCATTTGTGCGAGAGATGACATCCAAGTTTGGAAATTTGTATAAGTTCTAGAGAGAGAAAACTTGAAGACATCAACTGGAATGACACTTGAACTGTGACAAGAGGTTGATTTTGTCTGTAATCTCTTCCCCAATCTCTGCGTCTGTTTTCAGATACCAAGCCATATTCATCGCTAAGCCGGGCTACGGTATGAGTTTCGTTTTCACGCTTCCGCATAAGTTTATTACATTGGTATCCGAAATTTAGGATTCGATTCTGGCATGTTAGCGTTCTTAGTAACCATGGATTAAAAGTGTTATGTGTTAGTCACGATCATTCATGGTGAACTAGAGAATACGGTTAATGTTTAGAATGGTTGAAAATGGTGAATCCGTGAATAGAAAATGAAATGAATAGAAACTATGCATAAGTGTTCACCATATTGGCTTTACTATTTCTAGAAAATATTTCTGGAAAATATATCGTAGAGAACAATTCATCATATTGGCTTAAATGTTTTTGGAAAGTATCTCGTAGAGAGCCGCAATATGTTGCATGAATTTGGATAAATAGTGTGAAAACCGATAATATTGTTTCATTCATATCTCTCTTTAGAAAATTTAGAATTTCGTGATCTTGGTGTCCGTGCGTAGATATTGGAATTATCTTTCTATAGGTATATAGAACGCTTGATTTGGTTACGTATTGAGAGAGATATAGGGGGCGAAAGTTTCGGCAGAATTGCAGTGAAACATTGTGTGAGAAAGAAGATGAACAATAACCGACACATGTCAATTTCTGATTTGTCTGAAAAATATGTATTTCTTTATACAATAAAATAAGTTTGGTATGTCCAAATTTGAAAATAAAATTTCTCTAGATTCTTCTTGAATTGAGTAGATTAAGAGTGTAATTTATTTGTGTTAGAATGTGTATGAACAACAATAAGTGACTGTTGTTTGAAAGAAAGAATTTTAGAGAAATAGGCATTGATTGCATCTTTATTCGATATTTTGAGCATTCAAAAGCTTATAGGTTCTAGAACCTATTGATTTTTTATCGATTCACACCATAATTGAATCAAGAGATGAGATTGGTTTCCAATACTTATAGTGTTATCATATTGATAATGATCCTAGGACTTATGATTATGCTATCAAGTCCCAAGATGTTGCATTCTGGAAAAAGTATTAAATGATAAAATGAACTCTATCATGGAAAATAATATGTTGGGTCTTATCAGATTTCCCATACGGTTGAGCCTTTGGGCTGCAAGTAGATCTTCAAAAGAAGATGAAATTCGATGGAACAATTGACAAGGTTAAAGTACAATTGGTTATACAAGTTTTGTCATGAAAGACATGGGGAGGAAGATGTGATTCTTGGAATCCGAATCAAACGTGAAGGCAAAAGAATATCTTTAACACAATCTCATTACATTGAGAAAGTGCTTAAGAAGTTAAATTGTGAGAATTGTTCTCCAATGAGCACTCTCATGGATGCGAGTGTGAAGCTTATGCCTAACATGGGAAAAGCAGTGTCACAACTCGAGTATTCACAAGTAATTGGCTCCTTAATGTATGCCATGACGAGCACCAAGCCATATATAGCTTATGTTGTAGGAAGGTTGAGTAGATACACTAGTAATCCTAGTACTCAACATTGGCAAGCCTTAAAACGGTGCTGAAGTACTTGAAAGGAACCATAAATTATGGTTTGTCTTATGATGGATTTCCTTCGATCCTAGAAGGGTATTCAGATGCAAGTTGGATCACCAACGTGGAAGATCATTCTTCTACAAGTGGTTGGATGTTTTTGCTTGGGGGAGGTGCCATTTCATGGGCTTCTAAAAAGCAAACTTGCATTACAAGTTCAACTATGGAATCTGAATTTGTAGCATTGGCGGCTGCCGGTAAAGAGGCAGAATGGCTAGGAAATTTAGTTTACGAGATTCCATTGTGGCCGAGACCAGTATCACCGATATCTATCCATTGTGATAGTCAAGCTACATTGGCTAAGGCCTATAGCCAAGTGTATAATGGTAAGTCGCGACACATGGGCGTTAGACATAGCGTGGTACGTGAGTTGATCACTCATGGGGTGATTACCATAGAATTTGTTCGGTCTCAGCAGAATCTAGCGGATCACTTGACAAAAGGATTAGCTAGGGACTTGGTAACTAAGTCGGCAAAAGGGATGGGGTTAAAGTCCATTTGAAATCTTTGGTGATGGGATACCCAATTCCCCTCTAATACGACGTTAGAGGCTGAATTCAATGTGGAAAGCCCACGCTTAAATATGGAAACACATGTTTTCATATCATCCCAAAGAATGTGCTTGGAACTGCAAGAAAGGGATATGTTGAAATTATTTCTTAATATGTATTTTGAAAAAGTGTATTTTGCAGGTGCACAATTAAAATATCTACCTATAAGAGTGTGAGGTGCAGCCGCTTCAAGAAGTTAGGACTTGGCTTTGTATACACTCATGAATGGATAGGGCCACATGGCTTATAATAGTGTCAAGTATAAACACTTAGAGTAGTGTGAAAATTTGTGTGTGTGTTATCTTCATGTGCCCAAATGAGTTGAGAAGATTCAATCCATAAGACATCCTGATTCTCGGGCATTTGGAATGTGTAATATCACTAAGATGAAAATTCAATCGTTACGACATTTTCATTTATGCATGAGTTTGATTTATGTGTTGTTTATTTAATTTAGTGAATCTATGATTACACTTAAATGGGGGAGGAATGTTGGAGATTTAAGTGAATCGTTGACGAACGGTTGCAACCGCTTAAATGAACATTTGCAACCGTTTAAATGAATCATTGCAACTGTTGTGTTTATGGTTACAACCTTCGGTGACTAACCATTGCAACTGTTGGTAACCGACCATTGCAACTCTATCAATCATTGCAACTGTTGAATGAATCATTACAACTGCTGGGTTTATGTTTATAACTTTTGGACTAACCATTGCAATCTTTCGAGGTGACCTTTGGTTTCCTATAAAAGGAGTTGTGGGCATTGTCAAAATCACAATAATCATAACAAGAAACAGTTACAAAAACAGAGAAATAAGAAAGAGAGAAAGAGAGAGAGATTCATTGGTCCAAAAGATCATTAAAGATCTTTGGAAAAACACATATCAACACTAGAACTCTAGTGTGTCTCTTGTATCTTTGCCTAGAACAAGAGAGAACTTTGGTTGTCTTATCCTACAAAGGATTTCGTGTAACCCAAGGCTTAATAAGGGTCGAAATACTCTTTAAGGAAAGTATCCTCGTGCGCGATTCAATCATTATCTAAGTTCATAATTTATCATCCGGGTTACCAATTAACCAACACATAACGTAAAATTTGGGTGTTACAAGGATGGTGCTGATGATCTCGATTGTTTTGGGGTTGATATAGCAGAGCCAAGTTTTTCACTAAGAAGAGACGACTTTTTTCACTTTTTCACTTTGAAGAGCGGTTCAACAGATTCTTTGAGCTCAGCTTCCTAAAAATTGTTCGATATAGTTCTTAACATCATTATTATTAGAAAACGTCTCAAACCCTTCAAATTATTTTTATTTACAAATTTTGACCGTTATAATATTTCTTACAATATTTGTATAACACTCATTTCTATTCCTCAAATAAATCTGGTCAGTTTTCCTCCCTAATGTTCTGCTTGATTTTGTTGAAGGTTACAAATGTTTCAATCTTTGACCAAATTCACCAGAAAATTTAATATATTACATGAATTCCACCAAATGGTATATCAATAAATTCAAACGACACGCTCAAATATACAAATAAATGTCCCCAAAATGAAGTTTCATTAACTAAGTAGTAGTTTGACCCCAAAAAAAAACTAGTAAGTTAATAAATTAAATTGGATAAAGCTGACCAAAATTTATATAAATAGTGGTCTTTCTCTAAAGATTAGAAAATTAAGCACATTTTTCTCCCTTTATGCGTTTTCTATAAATAAAAATAAATACTATGGCAATTACCAAAACTTTGGTGACTTTTTGGCTCGTAGTAATATTAGCAGTTTCGTTTTTTAACCACAACGTTGTGGCCTCAGGTATGTTTAATAATTCTAAACATGTAGAATTGACAAAGATCATGTTAATATAATCTTATACGAGTTTGTGTTGGTGCAGAGATCGGAAAAGTCAAATATGCTTATTGTGCTCCAACCTTGTGTAAGGAGACATACGATGCGTATTATCAGTGCATCGCTTACTGTGTTGCTAAACATTATAAAACTGGAAGTTGTGTTCAACCTTACCCTAAGGCTCTTTTGCGATGTTGTTGTACCTAGAGAGAGAAACACATTACCTTCAATGATTGATGATTTGAGCGTTGCATTTTTTTATAGTATTTAATGAATGCAATGAAATAAGAACTATTTCCAGTTTCTGTATCCTTTGTATAACTTGGTTTGGTATAATTTAATAATTCCAGAGGAAAAAAAAAACTATTTTATTATAATGCAATCAATAATATGTGAGCACACGTCAAAACTATTTTCTAAGTTCTGAGTGCGTCGAGAAGTATTGTACGTTCTCTGTCAATGTAAATCTAACCCAAATCTGAGGTCGGATGTTACCTTCTACACAAGTCATCGACTTGGTATCTTATAATCTGGGTTGGAAGATCCGAAGATTGATAAAGAGATGCGACTTTTTGAAACATATTATAGTATTAGTAATAATATTATTGTTAAAAGCTTAGCATTTAACCAACATATATTAATACAGTTATTCATATCTATATGAATATCTATCCTATTAAAAGATAAGCACATTTTAAATTATCATTTACTTACCGTGGTATTTACAATATGTACCATTGCATTCGAATCAATGGCTCAAATGCCCTCTGAGCTACAAAAGAGATCCCAAATGACCCTCTTCTATTTTTCCTTTTTCTTTTCTATTTATTTTTAATCAAAAAATTGGTTGTTTACTCTAATATCCCTCACAACTTAAACAATTTACAAATCCAACCAATAAAATAACCGACCCAGACAATTAAAATGGATAAAACATAATCCAATAATAAATCGGATATGATCTAACCCGAAAATCAAACACCCATTTTTTCATGAAGTTTGAAAAAATTGTTTATCCTCCCTTATTCTCCCTAGATTCACGATCCAACTTCGGCAAATTAAAAAAAAATCGAGTTTATATTTTCGTTATATTATCAGATTCGCTATCAAAACCTGAACCTAAAAAGATCCGAGAATTCCAAGTTTAGTTAATTTTTGAAAAATTTAAAACAAAAAAGTAACACTTGGTAATACTTGGTACACCTAAATTTGGATTGCAAGATTTCGGAAGAAAACACAGAAATTACAACCTTTGGAATATTTAGGTACTATTATTAACTTGACTTTGTTTCTGAAACTTATTTTTGATTAAAACATGTTTAAGTTTCACTCATTACATAAAAATCGGTTACTTTCACATATTATTTAGTCTGAATCATATATTGTCTTTGTTTTAGTTATACCAATTATTGTCAAGTATTACTAAATGCAGTTGTACCAAGTGTTACCGAGTATTACTAAAGCGCAAAAACCCAGAAATTCAGAAATTCAAACACCCAGAAATTTGAAATCAGAAACGAATAACAAACCCGAAATCCATAGACAAACCCGAAACCAAGTATTAAATCTGAAACAAACATAAAATTCGAGTTATATTTGAGTTTGAAACTCTCTAGGAATTGTTGCAATGGAGGTATTCATGAAGGTGTAAGTGGAGAGGAGAAAAGATGAATAAACCCGAAAATCAAAATTTGGGAAAAAAAAGAAAAAACTAAAAAGACTAAAAATATATATAAATATAATATTATAACAAAAAATAACATTAAAACACATGGACACCGTCATTTTTCCACATATGCGCCGTTTTTTTTCACACATGTCGCTGTCTGAACTAATACGTAGCAATAAAAAAGCGGTTACTTTTCACATACTTGTACCTAGTAATCCAGTATTACTTGCTTCCAAACAAGGTTTTTTTGGTGTTTTTACTTTTAATTAGTATTATCTTGTCATAAAATTCTATTTTTTAGTTGTACCAATTATTTTAGTTGATTAAAGTACATTCCAAAGCTTTTATGCGTTAAAATATCTTAAATCACATTTTTTGTATGTTTTGCATCCTAATGTTGTTAATATTAAAAAAGTGATCATAAAAATATAAGGTGTTTGTTGTGTACATATTCTAATAATAACCATAATGCTATAAAAAAATTTTATCTAGTTAATATATATTTCTTATATTGAATAGTTACTTAAATAATGTATAAATCTCTGTTTCGTGTGATTTATATGCTTCTCTCATAAAATTTTAATCTTTTGAACTAGAATTAAACTTAATTGTACCATTACAAAAATAAGTTTTAAGAAGTTGTACAAAACAGAGAGTTTCAAAGAAATACAAATTCAAACACAAACTAAGGTTCACTACTAGTATTGATCTCAACCGACTCAAACAATCTACCCAAGTTTCGTTTTGGCACCCTTTTAGTACTCATCCCTTGATGCCGTTCTCAAGCCAATTGAAACTTTCTTCTTGATTTCTTCCCTTTTTGGTGTAATCTGGAGGTAAGACCTGCAATTCTTATATTTCATCCGGAACAATCCATTAGTAACCCAATATTTCATCTGGAACAATCAATTAGTAATACTAGTTCTGTCCAGTTTTACCTTCGTACTCAAAAATACCAGTTCTACCCAGGTTTACCTTCGTACTCAGTAATACCAGTTCTACCCAGTAGTTCTATCGCTGCAACTTAAATTGGATGATTTCAGATAGATCTCCTTCTAATCTACTTACGATTCGCATTATTCAGCTACTACAATCCATTCATTACCAATGTATGGTCCTAATTTACGCATACAACATTGTTATATGTCCAAATGTGCATACCAAATGGATTCAATTTCAAACCCAATTCAATTTCTCAGTTTCCAAACACAAGAAGAAACTGATTTCTAGATATGAAATCAAGTTCGATACTTGATTTCGACTTCGGGTACGAATGATTACGACGTAAACGCACTTGTATTTGAAGATGTGATACCCAGCTAGCTTCAATGGTGGTGGAGGAGAGCTCGAGGTCTGCTTGAATGGCGGAATTGGTGGAGGTCATCGGGTTCGTCGAAAGAGAAGAAAGAGATTTCCCAGATCTATAGTTTTATTGGTCGAAATTGGATGATTTTGATTGGTCGAATTTATTTTTTTATTAAAGATTGTTTTCTTTTTTTTGTTGGATTTCATTAAGGGCAATAATTGGTTTTCAAGTTTCATTAAAAGGCTAAGGGGTATGTAGATTTGGAAAAGGGTATTCTGTTTCTTTTTCTTTCATTAAGGGCATTTCAGCCACTGACCCATTGCATTCTCTAGACAATTTAATGATTTCATTAAAGGTATTTTTGTCTTTAAACATACAACTGAAAATCGAGACATGATCTGAAATGCCCCATCTCAATAAAATCAAATCCACTATATCCCTTATGAATCTATTATATCCTTTCAAATTCGTAAAGACAAAATTGTCCACCAAATTAATTTTAAAGGGAAAAGAAACAAAATATTGCAAAAAAATAAAAAAGAAACGGCTCGCTCGCTCGCAACCGAACTCGAGCTCGAGCTCGTTCGCCGCCACCGTCGATCTCTCCTTCGTCGTCGTTTCTTCGCCTAACTCGTCTCCGCCTTCCACGTGCTGCGCTGAGGTTGAAAATTCAGGTCCGTTCTTCAACACTTACCTAGTTAAGCTGCATTTTTTGGAAAAGCAAATAGAGGGATTGATTTGGGGCATTAGATTTTTTGGTATGCACATTGGGTATTTTACAATGGTTTATGGGTCGACTAGGACTTTAAATCGATAACAAATGGATTTCAGTGGTTGAATCGTATTGAATTGTAAGTAGATTAGAACCCGAAACGATTCAATTTGAGTTCTTGCGATAGGAGAACTGGGTAAAACTAGTATTACTTATTTAATGTAGTATAACTAGTAAAAATAGTATTACTGGAAATCATGATTTATTAAGTAAAACTTGGTGCAACTGGTATTACTGAGTAAAGAGAAGGTATAACTGTGGATAACTAGTAATAATGATTGAGTTTTTGTATTGTTTTGGCAGGATACAATGAGCAACAACGTCGACATACATTTTACATACCAAGGTCGCATGTATAGTTTAATGTTGAAGACATCAATGGAGAACATAACTTTTCGATGGTAAAAGCTAAGATATACAAGAAGTTTGTGTTAGATGAAAGTAAGGTTAAATTGCAGTTGAGTTACATTCCACTGCTGGTGAGATCTGAGGAACTGTTGACTCTTTCTCATACTGAGGACCTGAGTGTTTGATAATGAGAACCGTAAATGTATTTTGTATGTATCACCACTATATCGGAACTGCCCCGAGCAACTGCTGAGAGCGGGCAAAAGTTATATTTGTATGAACTATGTCGGGATGCATTCAAATGATGATGAAATCGGAGCTAATGCCATTACTTTGTACGTAGACAAAGAACAAGCAAAACAACAACACAAGGTGATAGAGGATGATGATGATACATTACGTGATGAATGTGAGGATAACGAAATGGATAGATCGGATATGCGTGATGAATATGTTGTAAAATCTAGTCAGATTATAAAGGCGTGGAAAGATGGCTCGATTAGAAGGTAAACGAAGATGCATATATGCTATCGGGCTAGTCAGAGTAAAAGCAACTTGAAGAGGAAAGGCAATTCACGGTTAGTTGCATCTCTTTTACATGATGATTATCCAGGACAAATGTAAAGTACATGTCCTAAAATGATCATGGATCTTGTTAAGAAAAAACTTGGTGGGAAGATATCATACTCCACAGCGTTGGGAGGGAAAAATTAAGTTGTTTCTGATTTATGTGGTAATCCGGAAGAAAGTTACAAGATGTTGTATTGTTATTTGTACATGTTGTAGGAGGTCAATCCCGATACAATAACAAGGGTGAAATTGGATGAGAATGGAAAATTCAAGTATCTAATCATAGCTTTGGGAGCTAGCATTGAAAGGTTTCGAGTCATGAGGAAAGTAATAATTATATATGGATGCAAATTTTCTCAAGAACAGATATGGTAGGTAACTAGTTTTTGCCTCAGCTCGGGATCATAATCGTCATCATTATCCCATAGCATTTGGTGTACTCGATGGTCAGAATAATGCTAGTTGGAGCTGATTTTTCGAGATGCTAAAAATTGTTGTAGGGGACTGTTCCGAATTGGTCTTTGTGAGGGACAGAAATGTAAGCCTCACCAGCGCCATAGCTAATTTGTATCCCCAGGCTCGTCATGTGTACTGTGTTTAGCATTTGTCCCAAAATGTGAAAGGTCATGATTCTAACGTCAACAAAGACGTAGTCGCATGGAGATGCATGGAGTCAGCAAGCTTTCCACGGTGGATGAGTTCAACTGTTCTTATAGTTCTTTTAAGATAAGATATCCTTCTGCGGCCAAGTATCTGCAGGACAGTACCATCAAAGAAAAATGGGCAAAGAGTTGTTTTCCAAGTGATAGACACAACATAGATACAAGCAACTGTGTGGAATCGCTGAACAATGTTTTTATGGACGCCATGAGGTACTCTTTAATACCCATGCTTGATGGGATCATTAATAAATTTTCTGATTGGTTTAATTAACATCGAAAGGAGGTCGTGGCTGGATTGATTGATAATAAACGGGTGCCGTTAGTGAAGAACTACTTGCACGATTTATAGGTTGTTGCTAAGAACTTTAATGTGATAGAGTTAAACAGTTTCGAGCTTGAATACAATGTCATCGATAGTGTTGGAAAGCCTTATTTGGTGAACTTGCTATTGAAAAGGTGCAGTGATATCTCTGTAAATTACATGTTTTTAACACATATTTCATGCTAGTTGAGACTTCATTCTTGCACTTTCATCTTAGTTTTCATCACATCTTCACCCATGATAGGATTAGATGCATTAGGTTAGGTTTCTGCATAGTCTTGCATGTTTGGAGTGTTTCCTCAGGTGCTTAGGATGGTCCGAAGAAGAAACCAAGTAGGGAGACCACATATGGAGGATGAGCAGGTGATATCGAGCATGGATCACGACCCCGTAGCTGATATAGACAAGCGCACGATGAACCTCGACGAGTAGCAGCGACTTAGTCCCGAAAGGAACACCTCGAAGCGAAGATCCAGCAAGAGGATTTCATGAAGACGGATATCGGAGCAAGGCAACGGGAAGTACCCGATTCGAGTAACAAGGAAGGCGAGCCTTCACGACATGATCGTGAAACATTTGCCCGACATGGAGACTGCCGAAGAATCATAAGAGTTAGCATATCGGCTTGCTCACCACGACTGGAGCCCGAAACGCTAAAGTCCAAAATAGTATCATTTCGGGAAAGTGGTCCCAACGTTTTAGGTTTTTCCTCTTTTATGTATAAATACTTGTCCTCCAATCTTATCTTTTTATCACGCTTTTCTAGTTTTATTTTCTGTCTTCTCTTTCAAAAAAAAAAACCAAGAACTACTTTGTATTTTCACCATTGAACCTTGTTTCAAAGCTTTGATTTTTATGCTATCTTGAAGTTTTAAGTATTATCGCTTAGTGTATTTCAAGAAATCTTATTCCTTTTCTTATTTTCGACTATCTTGCAACCCATGAGTTACCTTATTATCCTTATGGATCTTGAGGTTTCTCAAATGGTGCGTGAGTAGTCTATATCGGTTTTGGGATAAGGATAGGGAAAATAAGTTAAAGTCCCAATCTTTGATTCAGATCTATGCTTAATCCATCTTAATCCTTTCTTATTGGATACTATTAATGCTTAGTCATCTTTGCTATTTGACCTTTGCCATTGAGCTTCTTCAAACAAACGCCATGTTTGAATGTTTGCAAGGACCAATCTCATAAGAGATTCGCTCATCCTAGCCTAAGGGATTAGATGCCTAGGGAGAGTTTTGGCATTAGTAGAGTTGTTTAATAAAGCTTGTCATTCTCATGGATCACTACGCGAGAGCGAGGTTAGGTTATGAGATGGCAAAGAGATTTATACCACGAAGGTGAACTCTGCGCTAAAGGATTAGCTTTATAGGGAGTAAATCTTGCATCAAAGAAAGATCTTTAACATATCTGACCCGAAAACCCCTTGTCCCTTGAACCGATTCCCATTTTCTTTTGCAAGTTCGTTTCTTTAACTACCATATCTTTCATTCCTTAGCAATGCTTAGTTTTAATACATGTTTTCCTGTTTTTGCTACAATCTAGTTGATAGATTCCTACCATTCCAACCATTCAATCTCTCTTAGCTTGTAAAAGAATACCATGAATGCAGTAACTTGAACTCTCCCATCAAATTGATAAGACCCATAACCTGTACTACATTCGGTTATAAGTAGTGGGTCATTGACTGAGTAGAACCTCATAAAACTCTGCTTATCAATTGGCGCCGTTGCCGATTTGGATGAATTTTGAGTATTGCATTTCAGATTCTTAGCAAGACTAAGACTTTACTTTACTTTTAGACTCTAACTACGCTCCTTGAGACTTTTACGCATGTACCAATACCAACAAGTTCAGATGGACAACACGTACCATCAACAAGCAGGAATGAATGACGTACAACGGGAACAAGCCGATATACAGCGTCCACAACGTCTCATTGGCGAATGTGACTCCCCAACCAACTACAGAACACGAATCGGTATTACCCCACCCTCAAGTGATGCTGGTTACGAGATAAAGTGTAATATGCTTGTCATGGTCCAGAACAACAAATATCAGGGTGAAGTCGTGGAAGACCCCTGGACCACCTTGATGATTTCGAGAAAATCTGTTCTTTGACAAAACAAGAAGGAATCTCGGAAGACGGATTCAAGCTACAACTTTTTCCATTTTTCCTTGGAGGCAGAGCTCACCAATGGGAAAAGACGCTTAGACCGGGATCTATAACAACGTGGGATGAATGCAAACGAGCCTTCCTCAAGAAATTCTTCTCGCCGTTCACCCAACTAGAAGAAGAGCGATTCAGTGAAGCTTGTGAACGTTTAAAAGGATACACACTAAAATGTCCCCATCATGGCTACTCAAGCTCCTTACTACTCAGTATCCTCTATAGAGGTGTGTTAAAGAAATATAAGGATCAGCTGGATACTGCAAGCAATGGCATCTTCCTCGGCCAAGACGTGGACGATGGAATGAACCTCGTCGAGAATATGGCTACAAGTGATAGTAATTACGAGGACGACATTGACAACGAAACAACTGAGCTGAACAACCAGAGGGAAAACGAGGTAATGCACTTACAAGCCCGTTTGGACGCTTTACTAAAAGGCCAACACGTTCAAGACGCTAAAGTAGCGAGTATCGGGGTAGTCTCGACGGACAGCAGCCCATATGGAGACACAATCATCACCAACAACCACAGACAGTATGGCGACACAACAACTTCGACTACACATCCTAATCTAGCTACTCAGCACAATGCTAATACGTACACCCAGCAGGCTTACACCCCTCCCCAATATTACCCTCAACATCAACAATATCAAGCTCCATAACCACCGCCACCATATGGACATTACGGTTTCTACCCACAACAACCGCAAGATTCTGACATCCATAATCTCCTAACTCAGCTGGTCCAGAGTCACTGCAGTAGCAACCAGGATATTAAATCAATCAATTCAAGGTTGGACAGGCAGGAAGAACATATACGGCTAATACAACAACCAATGCACTATGAAACCACTCCACAACCAGCCTACGTCCACGCCGTAACTCTACAAAGTGGAAAAACTCTTGCACCAAAAGATCAAGCTCCGCAAATCAGCGAGGACGCTTTCGACCTAGTGGGGGGGGATAGCTTTGAAAAATCAGAAGTTAACAACGAGGTAGAAGAAGTTCAAGAGAGTGTTGAAGACCAGCTCTTCACCAAACTCAGAGAACAGAATATCGGGATTAAGCCGACACCTGCAGCCCGTTTTGAGAAACCTAAAGAGCCACGGTTTGTCCCCCCTGCATACAAACCTCCTTACCCTTTTCCAGGAAGATTCAAGAAAGAACTCCTCGAGAAATACAGAGCTCAGTTTGCAGAGCATCTGAAGAAAATGGAACTCACCACGTCGCTCAGGGATGCTTTGGCATTGGTACCGCCATACCAAAAATTCATAAAAGATGCAATCTTAGCAAGAACAAAAGAACTCCAAGGCATGATGGTAATGACACATGATTGTAGCGCCATTATACAGAAGATGGTAGTGCCGAACAAGCTAGACGATCCGGGAAGCTTCACTCTCCCGTCTTCAATTGGTCCACTCACATTCAACAATTGCCTTTGCGATCTAGGGGCAAGTGTGAGCCTCATGCCACTGTCAATAGCCAAACGACTGGGTTTCACATCCTACAAGCCAAGCCGAATATCTCTGATACTTGCTGACCGATCCGTAAGGTTGCCTAAGGGGCTGCTCGAAGACGTTCTCATCCGGATTGGTGATATCGAGGTACCAACCGATTTTGTGGTGCTCGAAATGGACGAAGAACCGCGAGATCCTCTTATCCTTGGGAGGCCCTTTTTAGCCACGGCATGGGCAGTGATTGATGTGAAGAAAGGCAAGATTAATCTCAATCTTGGAATGGACATCATCCTCAGGTTTGACATAAAAGAGGTTATGAAGAAACCTACTATAGGAGGAAAAGTCTTCTGGGTGGATGCAATGGATGAGCTAAACGATGAACTTTTTGAAGAACTTTCCTTGAAAGATCTGTTGCTAGTCGCTTTGACAAAAGAGAAGAAGCAGCATGGACATATGGAGGAATAAAGTGAAGTCTATGTCATGCATCTGGATGCAAGGAAAGACATTGAGGATGATGAGTTTCCCGAAGACCTAGAGCATGGAAGGCATAAAGTGGCTTGGAGAACAAAAGAAGGAGAATATCGAGGTCAGGCCGATATGAGTGCAACGAGCTCGGTCAAGCAATGCATACGTGAGGATTGGAGCGAATTGGATGCCCCAAAACTTGAGCCCAAGCCACTACCTGATGGGCTACGTTACACTTTCTTGGGACTCAACTCCACATATCCAGTTATTGTTAATGAAGATCTAAGTGATGATGAGTTAACTTCACTCCTTAAGGAGTTGAGAAAGTATAGGAGAGCTCTTGGGTACTCACTAAGTGACATCAAGGGTCTCTCTCCTACGCTTTGCACTCACAGGATTCACTTAGCTGATGAAAAAACTTCCTCCATTGAACACCAAAGGCGTTTAAACCCAAATTTAATGGAAGTGGTCAAGAAAGAAATTTTAAAACTTTTAGAAGCTGGGGTAATTTACCCCATTAGTGATAGCACTTGGGTATCTTCTGTCCACGTGGTACCTAAGAAAGGGGGTATCACTGTCGTAAAAAATAAAAAGGAGGAATTAATCCCTACTATGACCATAACCGGTCATAGGATGTGCATTGATTATAGAAAACTTAATTCAGCCACTAGAAAAGACCATTTCCCCCTCCCTTTCATCGACCAAATGCTGGAAAGGCTAGCTAACCATCCATACTACTGTTTTCTGGATGGCTATAGCGGCTTCTTTCAGATACTGATTCACCCAAACGACCAAGAGAAAACCACATTCACATGCCCGTATGGTACCTTTGCATATCAAAGGATGCCATTTGGGTTATGTAATGCACCAGCAACCTTTCAAAGATGTATGATGTCTATTTTCTCTGACCTTATTGAGGAAATGGTAGAGTTATTCATGGACAATTTCTCTGTGTATGGTTGCTCTGTTGGTGTTTGTTTGTCGAATTTGTGCTGGGTTCTCAAGCGATGTGAAGAGACAAACTTAGTACTGAATTGGGAGAAATGCCATTTTATGGTCAGAGAAGGGATAGTGCTTGGTCATAAGATTTCGGAGAGAGGTATCGAGGTTGATAAGGCGAAAATAGACGTCATGATGCATTTGAAGCCACCCACCACAGTGAAGGGAATTCGTAGTTTCCTTGGGCATGCAAGCTTCTATAGGAGGTTCATCCGTGATTTCTCCAAGTTCGCTAGGTCACTCACTAGGCTCTTATGCAAGGAAGCTTAGTTCATCTTCGATGAAGATTGCCTTCAAGCATTCACCACGATCAAGGACGCTCTCGTGAGTGCTCCCATAGTCCAAGCCCCTGATTGGAGTCTTCCATTCGAGATTATGTGTGATGCAAGCGATTACGCCGTGGGTGCTGTTCTCGGACAAAGAAAAGACAAAAAGTTACACGTGATCTACTATGCAAGCCGGACGCTAGATGATACCCAAGTAAAGTACGCCACAACCGAGAAAGAGTTATTTGCATTTGTGTTTGCCTTTGAGAAATTCAGAAGCTACTTGGTGGTATCAAAAGTGATCGTTTACACGGACCATGTTGCACTAAGGTATATCTATGCGAAAAAGGACACCAAGCCGAGGCTGCTAAGGTGGATTCTCTTACTACAAGAGTTTGATATGGAGATCCTAGACAAAAAGGGAGTAGAGAATGGCGTAGCCGATCACCTGTCCCGGATGAAGATAGATGATTTGGTTCCCATCAATGATGCCTTACCAGAGGAACAACTCATGATAGTGGATGTCCTTGGAGGGATGTACCGAGTGAATCAAAGTCTAGAGACTGTTGCCGGCATGGAAGAGAACACCATTCCTTGGTATGCAGATTATATCAATTACTTGGTGAGTGGAGATGTGCCGAACGATTTAGATGCCTACCGAAGAAAAAAAATTTCAAGGACATTAACTATTTTTTCTATGACGAACCGTATCTCTTTAAAAGAGGGTTAGACGGGATCTACAGAAGATGTGTATCTAAGGGAGAAGCGAAAAGGATCTTGTTCCATTGCCACGGTTGAGCCTATGGTGGTCACTTTGCCACGTTCAAAACCGCAACAAAAATCCTACATGCAGGATTCTGGTGGCCGAGTCTATTCAAAGACACTCACGAGTATGTCTCCTCCTGCGAAGCGTGCCAAAGAAAGGGAAACATCAGCAAGCGAGACAAAATGCCACAGAACCCGATATTGGAAGTCGATATCTTTGATGTTTGGGGAATAGACTTCATGGGAACGTTTCCGTCCTCTTACGGCAATAAGTATATACTAGTCGCGGTTGACTACGTCTAAAAATGGGTCGAAGCAGTTGCCAGCCCTACCAATGATGCAAAGGTGGTACTAAAACTATTCAAGTCAACCATCTTCCCAAGGTATGGTATTCCAAGAGTAGTGATAAGTGACGGTGGCAGTTATTTTATCAACAAGCTGTTCGAAAACCTCCTGAAAAAACATGGTATCAAGCATAAGGTGGCCACACCGTACCTTCCGCAGACAAACGGGCAAGTAGAGATATCCAATCGCGAGATCAAGGCAATATTGGAAAAAACGGTCGGGGCAACAAGGAAAGACTGGTCAGCAAAGTTGGATGACGCTCTGTAGGCATACCGAACTGCTTTCAAAACACCCATAGGAAGATCTCCATACGCACTTCTATATGGCAACGCATGTCACCTGCCCGTGGAACTCGAGTACAAGGCTCTATGGGCCATCAAACTCTTGAATTTTGACATCAAGACAACTCAAGAGAAGAGGCTGATAAACCTACACGAGCTGGAAGAAATCCGTTTAGAAGCATTCGAGAGCTCGCGGATCGACAAGGAGAAAACAAAAGTTCTCCACGACAAGAAAATCAAACCGAAAGAGTTCGCACCAGGGAATCAAGTGCTGCTGTACAACTCAAGACTGAGAATGTTCCCCGGGAATTTGAAATCGGCGATGGTCCGGACCATACACCATCAAGGAAGTATTGTCATATGGAGCTGTGACACTGGTTGGAAAGGAAGGAGCGGATTACACGGTAAGCGGACACAGACTGAAGCCGTATTTAGGAAATGAGAAATACCAAGTTTTGGAAGCAACCGTGCTTCGTCTCCAAGACCCAGCAAAGCTTAAACGACCTGGAAAAGTCAAGCTATGAGACTCTAAACAAGCGCTCTTGGGAGGCAACCCAAGCTTATCCTTTTACCTTATTTTGCTGTTTTTCTCTTTACTTTACAATTCTCAAAAATAATTACTAGTGGAATCGGTGATTTAGATATCAAAAAACGAGATGTCGGGGGACTATAACGGGAAGAAGACTGGAAGAATTGTTCATTACGGGCGTGAAACCCATGTACCGGCCAATGTGAACGACAAATCCTTTAATATCGGGTCGTGGTCACGGTCTAAAGCCGTTATAGAAACATGACCTGGCTAGTACAAATGGATTTACCCCGTAACTAACCATGCGACACCGGACTTCTCCAACGAACAGAGACCGAAACGACCAGAGGTACCACTCCGGAGCTATTCTACATAAGCATTTTTCTTTTCATTTTTGCTTTTTGCATTTTCTTAAGACCATATTCTTTCTTACTTCTATCACACAGGGACTGTGTGATTTAAGTTTGGGGGAGTATGTAGTACATGCATTCACTTAGGTTAGACATCATGTATTCATCAAATTTGCATAAAAAAAAACACAAATTTTTTTTTTTTGAAAATTTTGAAAATTTATCCTACAAAAAGATTCATGTATTTGCATTTCCATGTTAAGATTGAGTCTAGATGCATTCATTTAGGATTCATAAGCATTCGCATAGGGTGTTAAGTATGATGAATCTTGTAAATAGCCATTTTTAAGTCATGACTTCAATGCCTTAGTTCTTGTTTGTTTTATGCATTTTGAATTAGACTGAGCTTAAGGCAGCACCACATTTGGAATTCGTCTTGTGAGATTCGGTTTTAACTTGATGCATTGTGACTTGAACCATTTCTCTAATGAACTTGAACCGTTAAAATGAAAATTTAATTATCTCGTTCTTATTTGTCGATCAACTCATAGATTTCACTTGGACTCTCTTTCCCTTTTGACCACTCTTCTGTTAGTACAAGTACCAGACCACACCCAAAGCCTAAACCTTTGTTTTAAGCCGTAAACACTTTTATGAGAGCATGTGAGGCCTTTGCACCATTTTTGAATCTTCTTAGGCAAAAAGTGTTGGGTTTAGGCCGACAAGGTTAGATTTCCATGTAGGCGTTGGCTCATATCTCGAGTCAACACTAATTTATGTGGTGTAGAAACTGAAATCGGCTACATACCGAAAGAGCCGATATTACTGGGTAGACTAGGAAAAGGGGGAGGGGTGTATTTCGATTGATCATACATTAACAGAAAGGGAAAAGAAAGATACCAAGGAGTCAGACGGGGGCACATATAAAGGAGATGGCGGCACAAAAAAGCTTGAAAAAAAAAGAAGAAAAAGGTGATTCCAAAAGAAAGCAAAAGAAGGCCAATCAACAAAGTCTAAATCCGACCAACAACACCAAAGGTGAAACGCAAGGAACGCAAGGAACGCAACAAAGAAGCCAGAAAGCCGAAACCGATCTCCAACAAAGAAGAAGTCCCCCGAAATGACCAGGAAAGGTAATATCGAGGAGTAATAACGGGAATAAGGTGAAATGCCAAAAGAAAGGGTAGCTTAGGAAGGAGCAGTTTAGACTAGGGTAGGAAACGAAATAGATGTTTTGGGTAGATGGGAGTCTAGCCTTGTAAGCATCCATTGGTTTTTACCCTTAGCATTTTGCATTAAGAAGGTTCCTTTCAAGAGTGATCCCACGAAACACTTAACCCGTTCGCGCTACGAGTTCATACTTAGCTCGTGACCTTATCATGAACCAAGTGAGTTAATTGACAGGCATGAATGAGATCCACGTTTTAAATTTCTTAATGAATGTGAAAGGGAATTGGGAATTTGAATGTGCATCTAAGTTAGGATTTGATTTTGCTTGATATTGTGATGAATGTGGCTAAGGCTTTTTGGATAGGAAGAATTCAACTTCCATCCTAGAAATTTGAACTTAGACATTGAGTTGATTTCTTTTAAATGGCGTTTTGGATTCAAACTTACACCTTCTCTTTAAAAACCTCACCCCTCCGGTTGGCTTTTGCTTGAGGACAAGTAAAAAGGCAAATTTGGGGGTGTTGATATCTCTGTAAATTACATGTTTTTAACACATATTTCATGCTAGTTAGGACTTCATTCTTGCACTTTCATCTTAGTTTTCATCACATCTTCACCCATGATAGGATTAGATGCATTAGGTTAGGTTTATGCATAGTCTTGCATGTATGGAGTGTTTCCTCAGGTGCTTAGGATGGTCCGAAGAAGAAACCTAGTAGGGAGATCTGATATATCATGGTTTTTACCCGTTTTTGGACCATGATATAAGTCTTTTTATGGAGTCTTTTGGTATTTTTAGAGTCCTATTAGAGTCTTTGCAGGTTGAACTACGTTTGGAGCATAATTGGAGATTTTGGATCATTCTGGAGCATTGTGTAAGAAGCTGCAAAGTGATGAAGTCATAGAGCCAGATTTTGGAATGAGTGTCGATCGACACTGATTGGTGTCGATCAACACCAATCGTGGATTCCTAAAACCGCATGATTTTACCAGTCTTGAAGAAAAAGGAAATTTGCCCAGAAGATTTTCTTATTTACAAAAGTGCTCCAGCTCCTGTTTTAGCCTATAAATATAGTTTTTCAGCCATTGTTTAGGCTACACATTATTTTAGAGAGAGATTTTTAGAGAGTTTTTGGGGAGAAAAATCCTATACTCTGTTTAGATTGATTTTAAACCCCTTTATTTATTCTATTGATTTCTTTCATGCTTTCTATTCAAATAATGATTTATGTTTCATTAATCATGTCTGAGTAGTTTGCTTGTTAGGTTTAGAGCTTTTCAAAGGTGATTGATGAATTGTTAGGTCGAATTAAATTGTTAGGATAAAATCATTAGAGTTCTTCACCTAGATTTGTGTTTAATGCTTATTCTAGCTTCGTGACCTAGAATCTGATCTTAGGTTAATTAATAGATGCGAGAGTATTATTGATTGCCTGAACTAATGTTAGATGAGCAAAATACCTATTCGCAAAGAGATTTGGTTTAGGGTTTTGTGAACAATCGAACCTGAACTTTAATGCTTGTCTGAATTGTTAGGATTTGCAAAGAGATTTGGAATTCTAGGGTTTAGACATATATAATCTTCGCAGCGAGAGTTGGTTGATTTTACATTAGTGATTCGAGTTCGAGAACGGATCTTCATTATTCCTAACATCCTGTATAGACCTGCAATTTAGATCACCTGAGAATTTCCCTGAACCTAGCGTTTCGTCTCCTGAATTTACATTGTTTTTACCTGCTGTCTTTTACTTTTAATTACTTCTTCTTAGCTTAATTCGAAATTAGAAGTTCGTTGTGTGACTATCCCTTCCCTGTGGATTCGATCCCTAAATACTACAGTGATCTCTTAATTTGAGAGAGTAGCTCTAGGGTAAATTTGAGCATATCAAGATCACAAATGGAGGATGAGCAGGTGATATCGAGCATGGATTACGACCCCGTAGCCGATATAGACAAGCGCACGATGAACCTCGACGAGTAGCAGAGACTTAGTCCCGAAATGAACACCTCGAAGTGAAGATCCAGCAAGAGGATTTCATGAAGACGGATATCGGAGCAAGGCAACGGGAAGTACCCGATTCAAGTAACAAGGAAGGCGAGCCTTCACGACATGATCCCGGAACACTTGCCCGACATGGATACTGCTCGAAGAATCAGAAGAGTTAGCATATCGGCTTGCTCACCACGACTTGAACCCGAAATGCTAAAGTCCAAAATAGTACCATTTCGAGAAAGTGGTCCCAACGTTTTAGATTTTTCCTCTTTTATGTATAAATACTTGTCCTCCAATCTTATCTTTTTATCACGCTTTTCTAGTTTTATTTTCTATCTTCTCTTTCAAAAAAAAAACAAGAACTACTTTGTATTTTCACCATTGAAGCTTGTTTCAAAGCTTTGATTTTTATGCTATCTTGAAGTTTTAAGTATTATCGCTTAGTGTATTTCAAGAAAGCTTATTCCTTTTCTTATTTTCGACTATCTTGCAACCCATGAGTTACCTTCTTATCCTTATGGATCTTGAGGTTTCTCAAATGGTGCGTGAGTAGTCTATATCGGTTTTGGGATAAGGATAGGGAAAATAAGTTAAAGTTCCAATCTTTGATGCAGATCTATGCTTAATCCATCTTAATCCTTTCTTATTTGATACTATTAATGCTTAGTCATCTTCGCTATTTGACCTTTGCCATTGAGCTTCTTCAAACAAACGCCATGTTTGAATGTTTGCAAGGACCAATCTTATAAGAGATTCGCTCATCCTAGCCTAAGGGATTAGATGCCTAGGGAGCGTTTTGGCATTAGTAGAGTTGTTTAATAAAGCTTGTCATTCTCATGGATCACTACGCGAGAGCGAGGTTAGGTTATGAGATGGCAAAGAGATTTATACCACGAAGATGGATTTATCTAGATCGTGAACTTTGCGCTAAAGGATTAGCCTTATAGGGAGTAAATCTTGCATCTAAGAAAGATCTTTAACGTATATGACCCGAAAACCCCTTGTCCCTTGAACCGATTCCCATTTTCTTTTGCAAGTTCGTTTCTTTAACTACCATATCGTTCATTCCTTAGCTTCTGGTCCAGTTACCTAACAGGGACCTTACTCACATCCCCAGCGATCCAGATCGCCTCGCCTTTCAGCCAAGTTCGAACCTAGTTCGAGTTGCCCCTGTTGCTAGACGCAGAGGTGCCTCTTCCCGAGCTGCAGCTTCACACGCAGAAGATGCACCAGCCACTTCATCTTCTAGCCGCAGAGCACCGGCCACATTGGAGCCTATTGGACCTCATCACCTTCCAGATACTCCTGCGATTCCCATGGAGTCAGATGTCTTTCAGAGATACGTGGTTCAGAGCTTTCAGGCCATTTGGAACGCCATCACAGTTGTGTCTAACTGTGGCTGCGTTCTTCCTCCCACACCACCACGTTCTGATGACGATGAGTGTTTGCTCCATTCCTTTTAGTACTTTGAGTCAGTTTTTCTTTTTCTCTTGAGTCTGCATTTTGCTTCATTTGCTTCAGTACTTTGTTTCAAAATTAGTTGCACTCTTTGAGTTTATTGGATTATCTTGTGTTTTAACCGTGTGTTTGAGTTTTCTAACAGCTAGGATGACTCTAACAACAATCTAACTTAAACAACATTCATGTTCGAGTGGCAGAACTCTGTTTACGGTAAGAGCGTCGATCGACACCAACTAGTGTCGATCGACATCAGCTAGTGTCAGTCGACACAATCACCTTACACAGCAACGATCGACACCATCAGTGTCGATCGACGCTGCACGCAGAGTCAGGTAATCCGAATTTTCTCTTTGACCTTTAACTATTTAATTCATAATTTTTCTATCCAATCGCATTCTTAATAACACTGGGGACAGTGTTGTTCAAGTCTGGGGGAGGTGGTTGCTAACATTGTGTTTTGTTTTGAGAGTCAATTGAGTCTGTCTTGAGTCAAAAAGTTTTGAAATTTTTTTTTATTGAGTCAAAATCAGTTGAAACTTTCAGTTTTTCTAGGAACTAACCACAAGAAGTTGAAACTTGAAAGAACCATTGCTATACTAGTTGTCTACAGGTCTTAGTAAGTAGAAAGCTGCAAGTGGAATCAGTCTAACAGGGCGAGTTCAGGTCCCCTTATAAGAACTAGGTATGCGCAGAACTTGATTCCTCTTTCAGTCTGAACAGATAAGTAATTGCAGTCTCTCCTTGATCTTCCCTTGAGAAAAGAAAGAAAAAAACAAAAAGTTAAAGTCTGAGAATAGTGCAAAGAATCTCTTGAGCCTGTCTCCTCACAAGGAACAATATTAGTGAGTGCTCTTGAACCTGTCTCCTCACAAAGAACACAAGTAGAAAGTAGCACTATTTCCCAAGATTTCAAAAGAAAAGAAGAGTCAATGAAAAGATCTTATAACACCCTGAAAATGGGCAGCAGTTGACTAAGGGAAAAGAAAAGAGAAGAGCTGTATGAAGAATGTCTTGTTCAGGCACTAAGGAAGGGAAACGAATCTGTAAAGTTCTGTAGCAATACCACTGTTAGAGTTCAAAATTTTACCAAGGAAAGGATCTGGATTCAAACTGGGAGATTACTAAGCTTGTGGTAAGTACACTGAAACATTACCGAAGGTTGGCTTTATAACATGTGGGGCAAGCAAAAGCTAAGTCTGGGGAATTGATATATCATGGTTTTTACCCGCTTTATAACATGTTATTGAAGCATTTTGGAGAAGCAGCCGAAGTGATGAACTCGGAGTGGATTTACACGCAAGGTGTCGATCGACACCATCCACTTGTGTCGATCGACACCAATGGAGCCGGCTCAAAATCACAGACTTTCACTAGAAAAAGGAAATTACCCAACTTTTATAGAATTACAAGATTAACCCTGGACGAAAATCTTCCTCTATAAATAGTTTTCATGCATTGTTTAGCCATATACCTTATCATTATTTTCTGTTTTTGAGACTTAGAGAGAGATTGATCTTGAGCTTTTGGGGAGACAATTCTAACTCTTCCGAGCCAGATTTCGAACCCCTGTATCATTCTCTATTCTTTTTATGCAATTTATTTCAGCCATGATTTGTTTTTGCATAATTATGTCTGAGTAGTTTGCTAGTTAGCTTAGGGTGATTTAGGGTTAATGATGAGTTTGTTGAATCATTAGACTTTTAGGGAAATCAATTGGATCTTCGCCTTGATTTGTGCTTAACTTGATTTCTGAAATTGATCACTTAGAAATCAAACCCTAGGTTGTTTAATAGATGCGAGAGTATTATTAATAACTTGAACTAATCATAGGTGAGCAAAATTGTTATTCGCAAAGAGATTTGGTTTAGGTATTTTGTGAACAAATCGAACCTGTTCTTATTGCTTGCCTTAGTTGTTTGAATTTGCAAAGAGATTTGGAATTCTGGAATTTAGGCATAGATAACTTCTGCAACGAGAGTTGATTGGTTTTAACTTAGTGATTCGAGTTCTAGACGGTTCTTAATAAATCCCTAAAAAGAATAATTTATGCATTCTCTGATTTAACCTGATAATTACCCTTGCCTAGCGCCTTAGTCTCCTGAACTTAAATCCACATTAATCCGATTTACTTACTCGTTTAATTGCTTAGTTTTAATTTCATACAATTCGACCTAGCATAATCTGAATTCCCTTGGGATTTCGATACCCCTTATACTACGATTGCATTTGCTTTCCACTTGCAGTAGTTTTATTTGGGTAAAACCTGAGCCCTATCAAACCACCATAAGAAAAAGAGATATTCTTCACTCCTTATAGTTTCTATTTCGCCGACCTTGTCGCTGGCCTACTCGTCAAGGTCGGGCAGTCCGTTTATCACCCTTTCTGACGTCTCTCCTCATGTTTTCTCCTGCACAAAAGCTTCTAACGGTGTGACTCTTTCGGCCAACCCATCAACCTTGTCCTCAATTACCTTCATCCGTTCTCCCATATCTTTTACAAGCTCTACCAATTCAGTTAAAGGCGTGTTTACCGGTCCTTCATTGGCATCTCTTTCCTCGGGCACCAGATTCTCAGGTTCCTCTCGCAAACGAAAAGCCACATCTTCGTTGTACATCTCTTCAAACCATATTGTATTTCCTTGATCAAGACGACGCATCCAACTACCAACAACGACATCATGTTTATCATCGTCTTCATCTTTTTCCGTGATTCGAGCCACAAGAGATTTTTCTTGATCTGTAGCCATCAGGATATTATCAATGTCATGTGAATGTAAACAATGTATATAAACATTAAAAAATAACACCCCAAAATATGGCTCAAAATAATTCTTATGCAAAGGATAACTAACCTTAGTTCTACCAAATTGTTCATTTATCTTCTCAAGAGGAAACCTATCATTTCGCTTTTCTTGAATTTGGTCTTGCACATCTTAGGATAACTCATGTATGTGCCTTGAATACCTTCTCGGTATTTATACCCCAATTCTAGAATTGCCTCAAATGCTAAAAGCTACACAACACGCATATAGTTAGAATTAGCTGCAATTATAACAAGTAGTAACAATGACTAATACCTCAAAATAATTTTACTTACCTCCATAGGAATACAAAAACCGGGAATCGACCATAATACATCCTCCTTGACGTCCCCTCCAAAATGAGTCATCGTGTGCAAGATCTCGCTTAGCATTTGATCAAATGACAATCTCTCCCAAAGAAATCTCTTACCTAACTCAAGATCATTCACCGCTCTTTGAAAGAATTCCAACACGGGCGTAGCATCTACTCCCGTCTTTGTCTGCCCTATAACAATGCTGGATAAGAAGTAGAGAACCGCCATCTTCAACTTATCTCGAGACGAATCCATTTCCTTTAGATTTTCTTTCAAGTCTTGATGTCTAATTGTTGATCGCGTAAAATGTTTCCTCACGAAGTCCATACTGCCCTCTTGCATATAATTGTGTGGATAGTTGCGGCAGTCTAATCATGATATCAAGGCATGTTCCCTAAGATCATAGCAGATAGGAACGCTATTTACGTTGAACCAAGCTTCCTTTTCCTTTTCGATGCATGTCGTTCGAAGAAGGAGCATCCACATGCCGATAAGCTTGTGGTTTGTATCCCTTAGCATGTGCAAAATGTGTTTGAAGTGCGGATGGATCTCAAACCATCTCCTCTCTACAGTTATGAGCGGAGGCTTCAAATTTTCTAGCGTTGTCAAAACTTCGTGGATGTAACACCTCGTCGACATCTTAATTTTTCCCTTATACTCAGTCGGCGGGAAGTACATTTTCATAGGTTGTAGTGCTGTCGTTTTCTCCTGATCCTGCTCATCGGAATCCTACAACAAACATTTAGTTGTACCAAGTTATGCCAGTATTACATATAAAATCCGACTAGTTTTATCAAGTTCTACCAATTTTACATATAAGATACGACTAGTTTTATATAGTTCTACTAGTATTACTTAAAAAAACCTCAAATTCTAAAACAAACCCAACCTGAATTCACAAATTAAACCTCGGTAATTCATGTTCCCACAATTCTTGCACATAACAAAAAGTCCTCCATAACAAATGCTATCAAGAGCAAAACAAATAGAGCAAATCACGAAACTCTTCCTTACCAAAATGAATTAGTTTTTCCTAGTTCTACCCAAATATGAATCGAATCAAACTACTTACGGTTCAGCTGGTAGAGTCGTTGGTACTTCTCTCCTCCTCGTCTGAGTTTTCTTCTTCATCTTCTTCATCTGCGTCCTTCTCTGAGTTTTCTTCTTCTTCATTTTCATCTGCGTCATCTGCGTCCGTCGCTGAGTTTTCGTTTTCGGCTTGTTATTGTTGTTGTTCTTCTTCTTCATTCGGTCCGGGTTTCTCTACTTCCTCTTGAAACTCTTCATTCCTTCCGACTTCCTCAACAATCCCAGCCGGATCCGAACCCGAACTCCTCTCGCCATCTGGAGCAATCTTCCTCTTCTTTTTTGTCCACCTTGTCCTAGCCATCGATCGAAAACGAAAATCAAACTCGTAGTTTTTCTTAGTTTCACGAAGAGAGATGAATGAAAGAGAAGTTAGAGATCGTTCGATTTCAAAATTAGGCGATTTTGTGGGAGTTAGGGCTGAATGGGGAAATCGTCTCATATGCCCCTCTCTCTTTGGGACAAATCTAAAATATTCCCGTTATGACTTGAATTTAATTTAGAATTATTTTTAATACCAAAAACCCGGTTGATAACATATTTATCCTTCTAAAATTCTGAAAATAACAAACCAAACCTAGACAAAACCGGGTAGAATCCTTTAACTCTTGCAAATCCCTAATTTCGTGAAAAAGTTGAAGTTAAAACGTTAAAACCCTTTTTGAGATCTAAATCATCCCCGATAAAAACTGAAATGACTCCGGGAAAACAAGAAACACTTGGAAAACTAAGAAAAACTAAGAGGAGAGGAGCAATTGATTCGAAGCAAATCATATAGGTAAGTCTAGAAATTGTCATAGAAACAAAATGGAGTAAATAGAGTAAATAGACTAGAAATTGTCATTTGGGGTAGTTTTCATGACAATTTAGAGTAGTTTCGATGACAATTTAGAGTAGTTTCGATGCGATTATAACCGACTGTTGCTAACGTAGGATGGCTCGTTCAAAGAATGCGAAGCATGGTGTGGGAGAAGAGGTAGAAGTATCTAAGACGGCAGCGACGGAAGACCTTATCCCTAGCGACGAAGACGGCGGCAACAGAAGTAGCAGTCAAACCAAGACGGACCCAAATTCAACGTTAATTAGATCGTTTCTTACTGGATGAATTAGGTAGAACTTAGGAAAACTTCATGATTTGGAATGTTAGATATTTTGTGGATTATTCAAGAAATTATTCATTTCATTTCGTGTTTGTTCTTCGGTTAGGTATATCATTTGTTGTTTATTTAATTTTCGGTTCAAATATATGGTATTTGATATTCTGAGTGTTTAGTAATACATGGTACAACTACTCTGAAATTAATATTTGGTACAACTGAATATGTGTTGCAGGATTCCGAAGATGAAACAGAAGCAATCCAACTTTTGGAGATGTACTTTCAGCCAACAAAGTACAACAAGAAAATCAAGATCTCAACAAGGTGCTATATTACTGAGGCGGTAGAAACGCTTCTAACCAAATCAAAGCATACGCTTAAACCCGAGGAGAAGAGTTGGTTTCAGCATCACCCACAGTTCCAACATTTTTTCCACATGCATAAGGACCGAAACCACAAGGTCGTGGGCATGTGGATGCTTCTTCTTCGAACAGCCAGTAACGATAAGAAAAAGGAAGCTTGGTTCGTCGTAAATGGCGTTCCCATCCGCTATGGTCTACATGAACATGCATTGATATCAGGTTTAAACTGTTTTAATTATCCACTCGATTATCTACAACTCGGCAGCATGGAATTTGTGGAAAGGCATTTTAATAAGGGATCGAAGATAAGATATGTGGATGTGAAAGAGAAGCAATTGGGAATGAAATATTCTGAATATAGGTTGAAGATGGTGATTCTCTATTTTTTATCAAGCATAATTCTAGGGCAGGCCAAGGTAGGAGAAGATGCACCATCCGTTGAACCGTTCTTTCTAAGAGCGGTGAATGATCTCCAATTGTGTAGGACATTTCTTTGGGGGAGATTGTCGTTTGATCACAATATGCAAGAGATCTCGCGCACGATGGATCATTTTCAAAGGGTCGTTCGGGGTTCTTCTTGGCCTTTTCCAAGTTTTTGTGTTCCTTTAGAGATAAATATGATGAGGTATTACTTAGTTTTACTAGTTCTTCACAATAAAAGCTAACTATAGATATATGTGCCGTCTCTAACTTCTAGCCTTCGAGGCAATTCCTGCACTGAGGAAGAAATTCCGAGAAGATTGTCCAGGCGCAATGAGTGTGTGCCCTATGATGTGAAAGACCAAATTTAAATGAAGTACTATGAGAGGATTTCCTATTTTGGAAATTAATGAAGTATCATTGGGTACAACTAAGGTTAGTTATCATTTGCATTTTAATTATTTATAGTTTTTTATTGTTATATTTTTAAATTGTATTTCTTACTTCACTGGACATCCAGAGTATCTTGGACCCATCCGTTGAAGAAGAATCTCTTTTGGCTTTGATATATCATGGTTTTTACCCATTTTTAGACCATGATATAAGTGTTTTTATAGAGTCTTTTGGCTATTTTCGAGTCTATATAGAGTCTTTGAAGGTTCAGGTACAATTGAAGATAAATTGGAGATTTGGATGCATTTTGGAGCTTAATGGAATGAAGTCACGAAGTGATGAAGTCAAGACTGGAATTACACGCAAGGTGTCGATCGACACCACGTAGTGTCGATCGACACCAGGTTTTCCAATTTCCAGAATCAAGAAGTTTCCATATTTTGAAGAAAAGGAAATCTCCAAGACTTTTCCTAATCCTTTTGGGAATTGAAGA
>JAHZTW010000001.1:427115568-427243138 GCA_020283515.1 Alliaria petiolata
AAACCTAACTAGCAAACTACTCAGACATGATTAATGAAACAGAAATCATAACTTGAATAGAAAGCATAAAAGAAATCAATAGAATAAATAAAGGGAGTTCCAAATTTGCTCTAAGGGAGTCAAATTCTTCTCTCCAAAAACCTAAACTTTTATGATTCTTAAAGTATGAGATTATGCCTAAACAATGGCTGAAAAACTATATTTATAGGCCTAGGTACGAGTCTTCAATTCCCAAAAGGATTAGGAAAAGTCTTGGAGATTTCCTTTTCTTCAAAATATGGAAACTTCTTGATTCTGGAAATTGGAAAACCTAGTGTCGATCGACACTACATGGTGTCGATCGACACCTTGCGTGTAATTCCAGTCTTGACTTTATCACTTCGTGACTTCATTCCATTAAGCTCCAAAATGCATCCAAATCTCCAATTTATCTTCAATTGTACATGAACCTTCAAAGACTCTATATAGACTCGAAAATAGCTAAAAGACTCTATAAAAACACTTATATCATGGTCTAAAAATGGGTAAAAACCATGATATATCAGGCTTGAATCACTGAAATTGAGCATATTGATGATGTCGATGATGTCGTTGTTTGAAGTTGGACGAATCGACTAATTGATGAAGAAAAGTTAGTATGGTTTGGAAAGATGTACAAGCAAGACCTGACTTGTAGAGAAGAAAAAGAACCTGAGAAGGAGGTGAACCAGGAAAATGCAGCCATTCAGAATGCGCCTTTAAGTGGATTGGTAAAGATCGTACAGAGCTTGAAGGCTGCTATGGAGGAAGGTTTCAAGAAAATTAATGAAAAGATTGATGGCATGAACGTAAGAGTCGTATTGGTGGAAAAGTTTATCAAGGAGCACTTAGGTGGGGGAGTTGTTACATAAAATTTAAAATTTACTACTATTTTGCATTTCAAAATGATTAATCATAGTTGGTAACACTTAGTATAATTGTATTCGACTTGCACGGTCGTGAGGAGAAAGGTTCATAAGAGGAGGAAGGTTCAGGAGAGGAGGAATGTTCAAAACAGGATGAAGGTTCAGAAGAAGGATGAAGGTTCAAAAAAGGAGGAGGAAGGTTCAAAAGAGAAAGAGAAAGGTTCAGAAGAGGAAGATGAAAGTTCATAAGAGAAAGAGGAAGGTTCAGAGGAGGAAGAGGAAGTAGGTGAAGCGGAAGAAGAAGAGGATGTACCTGAAGCTGAAGAAGAAGATGAGCATGAACCTGAAGCGCAAGAAGAAGATGAAGGACCTGAACAGAAGATTGGAAATAAGAAAGAATCGAAGAAAAGACAACGTTCCCAGGAAAAGAAGAAGAAAGTGACGAGGCAGAATAAGAAAAAGTGACTCCCTACACCTTTGAAGGAAAACATGCGAGTGACGAGGAGTACTGCTTTGAAACTGAAGTAGGTTGTTTTGGAGCAAACTTGGCTGTTTTGATGTGTAATTGAAGCCGTAATACTGGTATTATGAGGTTAAATTATGTCCGTTAGTTGGTTTTGAAAAACTGATTATTGTTTTGGAGAACTGGTATCTTAGGTCAAACTTGGTTGTTTTGATATGTATTTGAATTCGTAGTACTACTATTATTAAGTAAAACTATGTTCGCTTGTTACTTTTTGAAAAACTGAAGTTGGTGCATTGGTAAATAAGAAAACATACAATAACATGAAAACTTAGAAATAGAGTCATAACTCATGAGTAGAAGACCTTTTTGAAAAACTGAAAAATAAAGGTTCTTCAACCGCAAAAAAAAACAAAAACAAATAACACATTGTTATAAATCATAGAGGTTCGATCTCCATAACCGGCCCATCAAGACATTGGCGTGAAGGCCCAATACCTTAGACGGTCTATTAGATGTTTTCCTTATTCATGTAGGAAAAGGATGTTTCCTTTTCTACCCTTATGTAATCCTTATATAAAGAGACCTCTTGGTCATAATAATACAACACAATTTACATTACTTTTACAACACGTTATCAGCACGAGCTTGCTCTAAACCCTAGCCACCGAAAAATCCCTAAACCCTAGCCACCGAGAAAAACCGCAGCCGCTCGATCTCCCTAGCCGCGCGATCCGATCCTCCGCCTAGCCGCGTGTTTTCCTTACCCGGAGAAACCTAGCCGCGCGTTTCCCTTACCCGGAGAAACCTAGCCGCGCGTTTCCCTTACCCGGAGAAACCCTAGCCGTGAGTCCTTCACCCGGCGTTTCCCGAGTAGTCGCGCGTCCTTCACCCAACGATCCCGAGTAGCCGCGTGATCCTCATACGGCAGCAGCTCGACGACGAGCAGCCGATCCAGCCGCGCGAACCCTAGCAGCCGCGAGTTCCGTGTAGCTGACCCGACGAGTAGCCGCGAGCAATCCGAGCAAAGTTTTACCGTGGTCTGTAGCTCCCGGTTCATACCATTCAACCCCAAAAGAAGATCAAGGTAAAACCCTAAGTCTAAGAAAAAAATAAAATCGAATTCAACCTTAATAAACATAAACCCTAAAAACAGATTATCTTATAAACTTGTTTGGTCTTGTTAAAACCTATATTTGAATTTGAATCTAAGCTAAAGGCAAGACCTAAAATCGGTTTGATTGTTTAAATTTGTTTAATCTCTTTAGAACCTTAAAACCGAAACCTACTTAAACATATATCAAACCCTAAAATACGGTTTACTTGATTAACTTGTTTGCGTGTTTTAAACATATTGTTTAGCTTGTTTATTTGATGTTTAGAAACCGCATGATAGAATCATTCACCATAATCGAATTGAACATTAATCTTACTCAAACCCTAAAACCGATTCATGTAAAGGATTGTTTACTTGCTTAGTTAAAACCGCATAAGTAAAGAAAATTAAAATCAGGTTTTAGCTTTGCGTTTTAGGAGTGTTAGATTGATTGTTCTAGTTGCATGAAACCGAAACCCTAAGAGAATAGGAAAGATTAAAATCGGATTTCATAAAAACCCTAATCCTAATCAAAATAGGAAAGTTTAAGAATTTCCTTTTTGCATGATTATCCTTTAGTGTTTAATTATAATTGTTTTAGGATTAATCTTACATATAGAATAAGTTAATTAAAATCTGATATAAGTATAGAATAAAATCGGATTATATGATTGCTTGCTTGAATTTGCTTGCATGATTAATTACTTGAAGTCTAAAATCGGATGTATATAAATCGGCCATCATTCTAAGGCCTTGATTTTATTAAATGCCCTAAGAGAAAATTGGTGCATATTTTCAGATGTCTAGAGTCGCCAACCTAGACTATGCAGCCCTCGATCTCTCTGGAGACAACTACTTAAAGTGGGCACTTGACACAAAGATCATGCTCAACTCAAAAGGGATTGGTGAATGTATCGTCGACGGAAACAATGAATCCGTGAGATACAGATACAAGGCGATCCTCATTATACGCCACCACCTTGCTGAAAGTCTCAAGGATCAGTATCTTACAATTGAAGATCCATTGGATCTGTGGAAGGAATTGAATAAGAGGTACGCCCATCAGAGGACGGTTGTATTGCCGAAAGCCAGATTCGATTGGCTGAACCTAAGGTTCATGGATTTTAAATCCGTAGAGGAATACAACTCGACTTTGTTCAAGATAGTTTCAAAGCTGAAACTATGTGGCGAGACCATTACTGAGAAGGATATGTTGGAAAAGACCTTCTCCACCTTCCATTCGAGTAATGTGTTGCTACAGCAACAATATCGCGAGAGAGGCTTCGCGACTTACTCAGATCTGATCGCATGCCTGTTGCTTGCAGAACAAAACAATAGCCTTGTTCTGGCCAACAGCGAGATGAGACCAGCTGGAACCGCCCCACTACCTGAAGCCAACGTGGCCGCAGAAACAAAGAAAGAAACCGAGGCAAACCACGTCCATAGATACCAAAAGGATTATGGTCATGGACGTGGGAAGAGACAAGGGCGTGGTCGCCACCAGCCTTATGGTCGTGGGAACGGCCGCGGATCTAATTCTAACCGCGGTCGGGGTCGTGGCCGAGGTCGTGGCTACGGTAACCCAACCGGACATCAGCCCAACCCGACCAAGTCTATTTGCTATCGTTGTGGGATGGATAACCATTGGGCCAAGACATGCCGGACTCCCAAACACCTCGTCGAACTCTATAAAGAGAGTGTGAAAGGGAAGAATCCCGAGGCCAATATGATCCAGCATGAGCATGATGATGAAGGCGATTTTGATCATGAAAGGAATGATCATTTTGACGCCAATAAAGATGATCTCATTGAACATGAGACTTCCGATTGTTTGAAATAGTTTAGACTTTGAGTTCTATTTGCTTTGTTGCTTTTATGTTTGCTGTGCTTTGGATTTATGTCTTTGGATTTTATTATTTGATTTTATTGAATGATTTCAGTTTTTATTTTAAGACATAATTATTGTTTTATGAAGTATGGATGAGTTCGTGGTGGATAGTGGGTCAAGCCACACGATTCTAAAGGATAAAAGATACTTCATAAACCTTATACTTAAAAGGGCAAACATAAGTACTATAGCAGGACCAGCCAGCCTAATAGAAGGCCACGGCCAGGCCAATATTTTAATGCCTAAAGGCACGCATCTAGAAATCTCAGATGCATTGTTTTCACCTAGCTCAAATCGAAATTTATTGAGTTTTAAGGACATTCGTCTGAATGGTTATCATGTGGAAACAATGGGCGGAGGAAACAGAGAATTTCTTCAGATAGTTAAAAACGCCCAAGGCCAAAAGAAAGAAGTCTTAGAGACTATACCTGCTATAGCCACTGGCATTTACTGTACTAAGGTCAGTATGATAGAAGCCAATGCCGCCGTAAATAAAGCCTTTACGGATATGTATACTTTATGGCACGACCGTCTGGGACATCCCGGGTCAAGTATGATGCGGAAATTGATTGCCAATACTAATGGGCACGCCTTGAAAGAAAGGAGAGTAATCCCCAAGAATATAATGTGTACCTCGTGTTCACAAGGGAAATTGATTGTAAGGCCATCACCAGTAAAAGTGACTAAGGAAACAATAAACTTTCTGGAAAGAATTCAAGGAGATATATGCGGACCAATACACCCACCTTGTGGGACATTCCGATATTTTATGGTCCTCATTGACGCATCTACAAGATGGTCACATGTATGCTTATTGTCATCACGGAATATGGCATTTGCAAGACTCCTTGCTCAGATAATACGCCTAAGGGCTCACTTTCCAGACTTTCCTTTAAAGACCATAAGAATGGATAATGCTGGTGAATTTACTTCCCAAGCGTTTAATGACTATTGTATGTCCATGGGGGTAAGTGTTGAATACTCCGTGGCACATGTACATACACAGAACGGCTTAGCCGAGTCATTTATAAAACGCATACAGCTGATAGCTAGACCATTACTCATGAGGTCAAAGCTCCCTGTATCCGCTTGGGGTCATGCTGTCTTACACGCTGCTGAACTAATCCGTATCAGGCCATCTAGTGATCATAAGTATTCCCCATCCCAATTAATAACGGGAAAAGAGCCAGACATCTCCCATCTAAAGACATTTGGATGTTCAGTCTATGTGCCTATTGCACCACCACAGAGAACTAAGATGGGACCTCAAAGGAGGATGGGGATATATGTTGGATATGATTCACCCACGATCATAAAGTATCTTGAGCCAACCACCGGAGATTTATTTAAGGCCAGATACGCGGACTGTCATTTTGACGAATCCGTTTTTCCAACATTAGGTGGAGAAAACCGGCTGATGAAAGAAATTGCATGGAATCAAACATCCTTAAATTGGCAAGATCCTCGAACTAAAGAGAGTGACTTAGAAGTCCAAAAGATAATACATTTGCAAAAGTTAGCTATACAATTGCCAGATTCCTTTGCAGACCCAAAGAGGGTAACTAAATCGTATATACCAGCCGTGAATGCACCTATACGAATTGATGTCCAGGATGGACCGCAAGTGGCTACAGAGTCTAGGCCACGTTTGAAACGTGGAAGACCTATTGGTTCCAAAGATAAGACTCCTCGGAAATTAAAGAAAGGTGCTGAGATTCAGACCGAGGAGATAGTGGATATTCCAGACATAAATGAACCTAAGGTGCCAGAAAATGTTGCTTGGGACGCCAAGCAGCAAGGGCCTGAAGTTCCTGATAATACAGAGATCGCGATCAATTATGTCTCGTCTGGAATCCAATGGAACAGAAAAGATGTCGACATTGATAATGTATTTGCATGCAATGTAGCACTTGAAGTAATGAACGAGGATCTAGAACCCACGTCAATATATGAGTGCACTCAGCGACCAGATTGGATTAACTGGAAAGACGCTATAAACGTGGAGTTAAACTCTTTAAAGAAGAGAGAGGTTTTTGGTCCCATAATTCGGACACCTCATGACATTAAACCAGTTGGACATAAATGGGTCTTTGTGAGGAAGAGAAACGAATAAGGCGAAATCGTTAGGCACAAAGCACGGCTTGTTGCACAAGGATTCTCACAAAGACCAGGAATCGATTATGAGGAGACATACTCCCCTGTGGTGGATGCAACGACATTCCTATTCCTGATAAGCCTGGCTATAAGAGAAAAATTGGATTTACGGTTAATGGATGTTGTAACCGCGTATTTATATGGTCCACTGGATAATGAAATCTATATGAGATTGCCAGAGGGTATTGAGCTTAAAGATAAGAAAGCTTCTCGAGAAGAACACTGCATTAGGCTGAACAAATCCCTATACGGACTAAAGCAAAGTGGGCGTATGTGGTACAACCGGTTAAGTGAATACTTAGTAAAGTCCGGGTACAAGAATGATCCCATTAGTCCGTGTATCTTTATAAAGAAGTTTGCAAACAAAGGATTTGTGATTATAGCAGTATATGTGGATGATTTGAACATCCTCGGCACCCCTGGTGAAATCGCCCAAACGGTAGAATACTTAAAGGCCGAATTTGAGATGAAAGACTTAGGAAAGACTAAGTTCTGTTTGGGAATACAGCTTGAGTATATTAATGATGGAATCCTTGTGCATCAAATGGCATATACAGAAAAGATACTCAAGAGATTTAATATGGACCAGGCCCATCCATTGACCAGCCCAATGGTGGTGAGAAGCCTCGGATTGGACAGTGATCCATTTGGTCCAAAGAAGGACGATGAAGAAGTCCTTGGTCCCGAAATGCCATATCTAAGTGCCATAGGAGTGTTGTTATACTTGGCTAGTCATATTAGACCAGATATTTGTTTTGCCGTGAACCTCCTATCAAGATTTAGTTCTTGTCCGACCCAAAGGCACTGGAACGGGATTAAACATATACTTCGTTACCTACAAGGAACGAAAGATATGGGTCTATTTTTCACTAACCTTAACAATGAAGGTTTGGTTGGTTTTGCTGATGCATGTTACTTATCGGATCCACACAATGGACGATCTCAGACAGGATATGTGTTCACTCATGGAGGAACAGCAATTTCATGGAGATCCATGAAGTAGACACTCACGGCCACTTCATCAAACCACGCAGAGATTTTGGCGATTCATGAAGCTAGCCGCGAATGTGTTTGGTTGAGATCGATGACTCAGCACATAAGGCGAGACTGTGGAATGACCGATGAAAAGGAAGAGCCAACCGTACTCTACGAGGACAATGCCGCATGCATTGCTCAACTGAAGGATGGATACATCAAAGGAGACAGGACGAAGCACATCTTACCGAAGTTTTTCTTTACTCACGATCTACAGAAGACCGGAGAAATCAAAGTGTTTCAAGTACGTTCCTGTGACAACTCAGCCGACCTATTCACCAAGTCGCTTCCAAACTCCACGCTCAAGAAGCTCATGTAACAGATCGGCATGCGCCGACTAAGAGACCTTCAGTGATGCCTAAAACAAGGGGAAGTAATACGTGCTGTACTCTTTTTCCTTCACTAAGGTTTTGTCCCACTGGGTTTTCCTTGGTAAGGTTTTAATGAGGCAGCATCCCCAAGCGTATTACTATGATCCATTCATCACGATCCGGTTATGTCAATCAAGGGGGAGTGTTATAAATCATAGAGGTTCGATCTCCATAACCGGCCCATCAAGACATTGGCGTGAAGGCCCAATACCTTAGACGGTCTATTAGATGTTTTCCTTATTCATGTAGGAAAAGGATGTTTCCTTTTCTACCCTTATGTAATCCTTATATAAAGAGACCTCTTGGTCATAATAATACAACACAATTTACATTACTTTTACAACACACATGCCTCTATTCTACTTACTCACCCGGAAGTAACTACTTAAGGTTTGCAATCTCTTCGGCATTGTTTTCAGCTGTGTACGCATTTGCTCCAAAATAGATTCTGTTTGTAAGCTCCTCCTCAACAGCCTCTCTGATTGCTCATCAAATTTGTTCCTTAAAATAGTAATCTCCTCCTCAACAGCTTCATCCCACCATTTGTGAATATGATAACCGTCATTTTGCACATAAATACAGATATGGCATCGTCCCACATAAATAATCACTAACTAACGTCGTTTTTAATGAAACTTCAAAAGTGATCTCACCTCACGCAGCTTACAAGTAAAGTATATCTTTGATGGGTTGAGTTATGTGTAAGAAGTCTCCTTGGTGATTCCACCTCCACATGAAAAACTCTTTGCAATGCCAAATTCACTCTCGGCTATGGCAAAAATGATGTTGTAATTCTTTTTGTTCCGCTTCTCTTCACTATAGGTCAATGGATCCATAACCACTGTAACAAGAGAGTATAAAATATTTAGAAGAAAACGAACCCGTAAAACCCAGAAAACCTGAATTGATATTGTTCAGTATTACCAAGTACTATCAAATATTTAACACAGAAAACCTGAATTGATTTTGGCAACAAATACGGTAATCAAACGCAACATTAATACTCCTCTAACAACCAAAAGTTAATCAAATCCATTAAATTTTCAGATCCACAATTGACGAGTAATTAGATGTTCGCAAACCTAAATGAAGGAAAGACTCTAACTGAATAACAAATCCGACTTACCTTGGAGATTAGATTCCAGAAATCGCACCAATTGAAAAGGTCCTTCGAGGAAGAATGGGGAGAAGAATGAGGAGCTCGGGTTTGGAGAAACCCTAGAAATGTCGGGATTAGGGGTTTGAAGAGGAAGAAGGGAGAAGGGGGAAAGCAGAAAAGCTTTCTTTTTCTATTTGTATTTATATTTAAAGGAAAAGCCATCTTTTTCTCACACGTGTGCCGTCTCTTTTGCTCACATGTACGCCCAAATTTGTATGTAGTTATTCACAAGATTGCAGTTGTACCAATTTGAAAATAGTTATATTTTGAGATGTTTTCCATTTTAATTAGTGTTACTTAACATTAAAAAATTTATTTTGTAGTCTTACAGATTATTTTAGACGATTAAAAAATGATTATGAGAGTTTTATGCATTAATATGTTGTGAAACTCAATTTCTGTAATTTTTTCATCCTAAATTGGTTATTATTAAAAAAATGATCTTAAAAGTATAAGGTATGTGTTCTCTATATTGTGTAGATTCTTAGATAATAAATCATTATGCTATAATTTGGTAGCTATCTACGTAATACACGTTTATTACATTTTACAACGCAAATTAATTTGTTTCGCTAATTTTTTGGTTTTTTAATCAGATCAAAATTTAATATTCCAATTATCTACTTTAATTAGTATTACCAATATAACCAGTTTTACCGTCTTCCTTTAGTAATACCAGTATCACCAGTTTTACCGTCTTCCTTTAGTAATAACAGTTTTACCGTCTTCCCTTAGTAATACCAGTATTACAAATTTTACCGTCTTCCTTTAGTAATACCAATATTACCATTTTTACCGACTTCCTTTAGTTATACCACCATTACCAAGTACCGTGCTAGTTAATATACTAGTATTACATAACGACAAACCAGTTTTACGTAATTGTCTAAATCTGAAATAGGAAGGGACAAATCAGTCTTACATAGTTTTACAAAACAGAGAGTAAGTAGGAAATACAAAATCAAAGACTACTACGATTGCCAAATAACAACCACTCCAGCCCTTGTCTTGGCCGCTTTTTATTTTTTGTCCTTGGACGCCTTTCTCCAGCTGATGGAAACCTTTTTACTTTCTTTCTTCCCTTCTTTTTGATGCAATCTGGAGGTATGACTGATAAGTGGATTTTTCGGTATCAATTACTCAAGCTACTCATATCATTGTAATACTTGAGAGTCAATCCAATTGGAGAAGTTGTGACAATAGGAATGCATAAAACTTTTTAATCTAAGCAAGGCTAGATGGTTTTTGTTGTTTAGCTATCAGCTTAAGTGATCAAACCAAGCAAACAAACCAAACGAATTGAACTAGAACCTTAAGCAAGCACTAAACAGGCTAATCAAGGAAATTAAAGACTAATCAACTACTAAACACGATTAACAAATGACTAAAACAAATCCAAGGATGAGGTTATTGATTTTGGATGCTTCAAGAACCAATATATGATGTCAAACAATCACATGTAAATCCTAATCCCTAAGCTTAGAACTCTAAAGCAAGACTAATCTACTTTCATGGCACTAGTCACATCATTAGCAATCCTAATCAAGATCAAACTTTCATTTGTGAAAAAGAAACTAACAAGCATTAATAATCAGTTCTAAATTGCTAATAAATACCTTAGAAAATCACTATCATGAGGTAGGAATGCAAATCTTTTGCCTAGTTGATTAGGGAATTCCAACAAACATCTCGTGGGTGAAAAATTCCCTAAGGTCTAGTTTTACCTTGATCAAGGCTAAACTAGCATTAAGATCACTAAGAAAGGAGGAAAATGAGAAGATCAAACCATAGACATCAAGATTAATCATTAAAACACCCTAATCTAACCCATCCCTATATCCTAAAGAAACTTCTCACTAATCATGATTAAACCCTCAAATCTTATGAAAAAATTGTTGGTGATCATGATTAGAAAGAAGGGAATTAAGAGATTAACAAAGATAAACTATAGAATTGCAAATACTCTTAAAAGGTCTTACAAATTTCTTATAACCCATATCGGGCTTATGTCGGGCAGCAAAGCCCGATATGGCTGCCAGATATGGAGCCAGACGATATTTGTTGTCCATCTTTCATCTTCTCTTTCTTCCTTGCTCATCCATGATACTCCGTCTAGTCCTCTTAGCCTCCAAAACACATGAGAAACACTTCAAATGCAACAAATATGCAATAATCTAGGCTAAGACTCACTAGCTCTAAAATGGATGCAAACTAGACTATATAGACAAGTTATATGCATGAAACAATGCAACCGCTACACTAAATGGATGTCAAAATGGTGTAAATATGCTAACTATCAACTCTCCCAAACTTTCCTTTTTCTTGCCCTCAAGCAAACAAATATGACAAACTCAAGAGAGAGGTGTGAAAATTGGAGCTCAAATACAAAAATGCGAACTAGAGAGATCAAGTCATTGTCCAAGTTAACAATTCTAGGATGCATATCGAGTTTGTTTTGTTTTAAAATCTTAGACACACTCATCACAAACATGAAACAAATACAAGTATAGCCTACACAAGCCTTCTTATCCTTCATTCCTTTAACATTCATTCAATTCGTAACCATGGATCATTCTTCGAAATTCCAAGAGAACTCACTTGGTTAAGGGACAAGGTCTTGAGATGAAAATGATCTCAATGCATTGGTTTATTTTAGGTGCAAAAGGGAGCTCTCAATGAAAAGAATCATCATATGGCAAAATGCTAAGAGTAAAGCCCAATAGATGCATACAAGGATGACTTTCATCTACCCAATTGCCTAATGATTGCTATCCTAGACTAAACCCAAAGATCAACCACTTAAGCTACCATTTCCTAAGGCCTTTGTTTTCTTTGTAACCTTCACATTGATTTTACCTTCTTTGGTGAACTTGGGGATTTCTTCTTCACATTTGTGTAGAGTACTCATGCCTTCTTTTTAATGGTTCTTCTTTGTTGTTGTGATGTCTCCTTACTTCATCTCTTTGGATGCTTGCTGGCCGGATTTTCTTCTTGTTGTATGACCTTCTTTTTTATGCTTGAGAACACCTTTTTCTTTTAGAGCCTTCTTTGTTGCCACCATCTCATCATTTGTCTCCCCATTCAATCTCCTTGTATCACCTTCTTTCTGTTCTCCTCTTCTTCCAATGACAAAATCTTTTAAGCACAAGAACAATCTCCTAGTCTACCCCATTGAACATCCTAGCCCTATATTAGCTTAAAATGCAAGCTAGTGTCTACATGAAAGCTTCTCCTTGTTGGCCTAAACTTCACACTTTTTGCTTAGGTGATTCAAATTTTTCGAAAATAGGCCTCACAATTAATATACTCATATTTTCTATATATTTATCATACATTTATAATAAGTTTTCATCCATATTTCATTTATAACTAAGTATAATCATAGTATTTAATCATTTATAGGATTTAGAACATTTGCATTAGCATTTGCATTTTCTTTTGTATATATGCATCATTTCAGGTTATTCTATGGATTTGGCGACAATGTGGAAGCTGAAAACATAAGATGATGAGCTAGGAACAAGTAGAGAAGAGTAAGAAGCAAACTGATGTCAACTGACTTGCTGTACTGAGATGTTGCAACCGATTCAAGTCCATGCCACCTAAAACGACTTAAAGATCAGACCCTACAAAGACTTTCCATTCCGATTCAGCCTCCGCAATCTTCATAAAACTCATAGAAAATTGAGTTACCTTTCGTTCAGAGGTTGTTTCATTCCATTATGGTCAGTGGTTCAGAAGATACGGCTATTTAAGTGACAACATGTACGTCTGAAAGTTTGGCGACCAATTTCGTTAACTGAAAGATCAGCTCGTATGAAGGGTTTTGATTGCGATTTAGCCTCGACGTTCTTCATGAAAGTCTTAGGAAATTGTGTTAGCTTTCATTTGGCGATGATTTCAAGTCAAACTGTGCAGTAGTGCAATAGATACAGATCGATCAATCCATGCACCGGAACCAAAAGATATCATTTGCAAGTTGCTCCAAAAAAGTGTTTATGCTTTAGTAAAAGTGGAATTAGATAGCTCCCTTGTCCCTTGCCTCTTGTCCCTTGCCCCTTGACCCCTCTTTTAAGGCCAAGAGCCATGTTTAAAACTCTATATAAGGAGTGTGTGTGTGCTTGTAATATTCATTCAGTTTTTAATCAAGTCTTCTTATTCTCTCTTTTAAAGTCTTCTTAGTGTTCTTGTAAGCTTTCTCTTGTTCTTGAGTGTTCTTAAGTATTCTTAGTTTTTATAGTTGCTTCTTGTTTAATTCCTTGTGAAAACTCTTGTATTTTTATTATATATATCAAGTAATTAAGTTATTCTAATGTCAAATCTTTCTTCTTAATTCCCATTTAGTTCTTTGTGAAAACTCTTGTATTTTTATTATATATATCAAGTATTTAAATAATTCTAGTATCAAGTCTTTCTTCTTAATCTCATCGATTATGTTCAAAAACTCTAAACTTATGTTTAAAAGAGGTAAGAACATGATTTGTGAGTAAACCACCAAGGTTTGAGGTTGGGATGATTAAGGAGGTTGGAGATTAAAATCTTGGTTTTGTTTTTATCTTGTTCTTCATTCAATTCTCTTCTTGGATTTGAGGGTTTTAAGGTCTAGAGATTCTCCATGGAGATCTCTTTAATCTAGGGATTTCCTTATCCTAACAAGACTTAGGAAATCCCTTAAAACCAAATCCAAGAGACTAGCTCATCCTTTCCCACACATCATGGATGCTTAGGGAGCTAGTTAAACCGTTTTTAAGATCCAAGCTTAATGTTCTTCACCTTATCTTTCCACCACACATCATGGTTTGGAGGAAAGGGTGAAGAAAGGGTTTATACCACACATCATGGATAAATCTAAATTGGTTTCTTAAGGTTTAGAGAAATTACTAAAAGAGTAAAAATTATGTTTTTAAACCCCAAGTTCGAATCTTCAACCTCCCTAAGAATGATTCCCAGCCTTGGATCTTCTTTTTAGTATTTGCAAAAACTCGAAATCACTTTCCTTTAGTTTAAGGTTTTAATCTTTTAGCCTAAACATCGCCTAGTTAGCTTAATCTTTGCATTAAGGTCTCTAAATTTATAAAGTTGTGTTTTTGCTCGTCCTGATGTTTTATAAATCCCCTAGTATCTTGTTTTGCACCCTGGTAATTAGTTAAGAGTCGGTAAAATTTATTAACTAGTTTTTTAAAAAAACCATTTCGTCACCTAGAATTGTACCTAGTTTTTCTGTCCTTGGTTTTGCATTTTATAAAATTAGTAACTTCGCGTTTCAAATTCCTAGAAGTCTTCTATTAGTTAGTTAACATCCTAGTAGGTATTTTAAAATAGTTCTCAAGTTCATATAGTTGCAGCAAGGAGTTTATTTTGATTTGTTCCCCCATTTAACTTGAATCTGCTTAGCTTTACTTCAAGCTCTTGCATTCTTAATACCTTTCACAACCTGATTTGGATTGATGACCTGAAGTATTACAATGACATAGACAAGCTTTAGGTTTTGTTTAACCTGCTAAAAAGCTAGTTATCAACAATCACACACAAGGAAAAATCATCATTGCTCCCTATGCTATATGAATGCAAACCTACATGAAATGCAACTAGACTCAATGCTAAAATGCAAATGCAACTTCTAAATGCTATTTAAAAAAAAATCAATTTTTTCAATTGTTTTGGTTTTTCTATGCCATAGATGAATGCATGAATGCATGAGACTCAAGTATGCATAAAAATTAAAATAAAAATCATAAAACACAACGTCAAATCTCTCAACCTCTCCCCCAAACTTAAATTACATAGTCCCTTGTAGTAAAAGTTCGAGAGAGACCTCACTCAACATGACAATAATAGCAAAATAAAAAAAACTAAATGATATATACAATGGAGGATCAAGTGTTACCTATCAAAGCGCGATGATGAGGAGGAACCCATGGATAAAGACGGGTTGCTTGAGGACTGAGCTGGTGAGCGGCTTGGCTTCCTCTTTCTTTGGTGGGTCTCGTGAGAAGAGGAGCGTGGTGGATCCTCGAGGACAGCTTCCCTTTGTTGCACATGGAATAAATGGCGCCTATCGAGCTCCATTTCGTTCTCTCGCACATCTTCTTCTTCACTCTCAACCTCTTTGTTACCCTTTGGAGAGGATGAACCCTTAATATTTGCCTTGAACCCCTTGTACTTGCCTTTCAAGCTCTTTACGAACTTGACCAACTTCTTTATGGCCTTATCTTGATACTTGTTCCACTGCTTGACAAGGTTGATGTGTTGGTGAGCTTCTCTTAAGGCTGGGCTCGACATGGCTTCATTGTAGGAGGACAAATGTTATCTCTCACTACCATAGATTGGACTTGAAGGCTCTTGTTCTTCTTCTTCTTCCTCAGGAACTTGGGTCGGGTCAAAAGTGAACGTTCCTTTCTTGCTAATGGTCTCAAGAGGTGGCTCAACTGACGGGTTGTAGAGGTACTTAAGCTCGGGAATGAAGTCAATGTTCGAGCTGTCCTGAAATGAGGTCGCGACCGGGCACGAAAGACAAATCTTTGCTTCAGCTTCTGTATTAACCGAAAACCGGTAGGCGAATCTATGGCCTAGCTTTCCTGCAACGAACTGAGCTCTGTTGAGGTGAAAAATGTCCATCCACTCGGGCTTAATCCCGTCTGTCCCTAGCTCGTGCCCACATGCCTCTTGGATTGGGGTTATAATCCCGCCAATGCTAAGCTGAGGTGTCTTGTTTTTCAAGGTGGTGACCCAGTCCTTGTAAGAGAGTAGTTTCTTCAACAATAAACTGATCATACCCGTTCCTGTGCTATCTCCTCTTAGGCTCCCTTGCCTAGTCGAAAAACCCGGGACCTTCGAATGACCAAAATCAAGGAATTCCAGCTCCGCTTGCGTCACATTTCCGCATTCTCTCCTTACAAAGAAAGTGTGGGTAAGCAATTTGTATGCATACTGTAACGCGGGAAGCCTTATCAAGCTTCCCTTACTTGCTCCCGGCTTGAATGATCCGACCCCGATAGTCTCCCACAACCTCTTTAATTCAACATCCGAGAAGGTGAGAGTCTTTGTTATTCGAGAACCCTTCTTGAACCCAAACACCTCGTTCAGCTTGCAGAAGGATATGGTGTAGATGGTCCGATGAATCTTGAACTTGATATACATGTGACCATCGTTCGGAGGCGTCTCTTCACCATCATAATAAAACCGTGCGGTTAAGGAGGAGAGGAATTGGCACGTCGCGACCTTATGAGCGGGATAAACCATGGTGAAGAACTTTGCCCATCCCATATTAGCAAAGAGGGTTTAGACATCCTCCAAAATGCCTAGTGCTTGAAGCGACTGCTCATGAGGGTACTTTGTTCCTTTGAAGCCCACCTTCATGAAAGATTGGCAAAGGTCAGCGAGTGTGGGAGGCTTCTTTGGAGCGTCTTGTGTAGCCTTCTTTGAGGCTTTCTTCTTAGACCCGAGTACAACCCAATCCTAATTTGAATCTTTCTGCATCTCCTCCACTTTCATTAGCCTAGTAGAGCGCCTCCTTCCAAACTTGTCGGTTTCAGTTCGCCTCAATTCGTTCTGTTTTAGGAGATCCGCCTTGGTTGTCTCCCTACTTTCCGCGTCATCAGAGACTTGAACTGCATCATCCTTTTTCCCCTTTGTTAGACTCCCCATCCTCCATCACCGCATCCAATAAGTCATGCTTCAATTCCGAGAACTTTCCTTCCAACCACGTCTTCAACTTTTCTACGACGCAAGCCAACTGGTGTTCAAGTAAACCTTCACCCTTCATTTCTTCCTTCGACCTTACTTGGTGGGCCTCTTAGGATCCGCTCTTCTTCCCTCCTAAGGTTATTTTTTTTTCATTAATTTTTGTCATCTGGTTGGTTGTCTTCCCTAACCAGCCCCACCTACTCCGGACGCAATTCGGATAGGAGGTATGGAGGAGTCACCGTCTGAGAAATCTGAGTCTTTGAACACATATCCACTCCTCTGATGTTCCAATAAGAAGGATACTTCCTCGTCTTCCACTTCATGATCACATTCGACCTCTGCCTCTCGCTCGTCTCCAAAACTGGCGACAATTTCCAACTGCATAAAGGACAAGATTAGGCGGGTTAATGCCCACGTATACGGCCACGTACGTACACCGTACGCCAATAACGACATCCACCAAGTATACGGGTAGGTCCGTCCACTCGACACCATTAAAACTACCATCCACCGTACACCAGGTATACGATGACGGTCGTATATTGTATACCGCACATTGTACATCAATATGAACATCCACTACGGTAGTGTACGTCCACCGTAAGACACATCGACTTTTACGAAAATAAAAATTAGGGTACTTTATTGGTTTCTATTTGACAGGATACCCACCATGTTTAACTGAGGGTCCGCTCAATGGCGAGAACATCGTTCATGTGAAGGATGGTTATGGTTGTTGCAAGGGCGTGTGGTTCCTCCAAAAACGATGTCATTTTCTCAGGTTCAGGAATCTCGCTCAGCAGCAGAGGAACAGCTTTAAATGCTAGAAGTTATAAGGCCAGAGGAATTCTGTAGCAGACGCTGGTTTTCGGTTTAAGACGGCTACGAAATTCGAGAAGCGAAGCTTCTACCGTTGGACTGGGTGGATTGGAGACTAATCAAGAAAATGTAGGGGAAGGACATGAAGTACTCCATATCGCAGAACATATCCACATACGCTGGCGTGATGGCTAGGTTCTTGTCTCTACATATGAGGATCCCATCCACTATGATGATCAAGACAAGGGGTAGCCTTTTCCACTGGGCCAAATACGGATCCTTCAGCATGTTCAGGGCATCGTCTGCAGTTACGAAAGGATCATCTCTCCCAAAAAGGTATTGCCACATACGAGACATGGTGCCCTTTGTTGTGTCTTCTTCCCCCGCTTTTGCAGAGCCATCCGAAAGGTCAGACAGAGGTAATCTCCTAGGAATGGACCACACATAATGCCAGTGATACGCTTGAACTCCGATAGAGAAAATCGAAATGGTTTACCCTACACAAACAATCCACAATTCATGTTTTTTTGGTGATTGGTTGACGGGATAACATGGAATAGATTAGTTTAGCGGAATTGGTGCATCTTGCAACAGGCATCCTTAATAGAGGGCAAACTAGGAGCGTAGCAGGTGCTGCAGTTCCTCGGACCAATCCAACGCCAAAACCACTTGCCCAATCATGTTGGCTTTAGAATAGATATTGAGCCGGGGACCCCCCGTTGGGTAGTAATCATGGAGAATAGCCGGGTATAAAGTTTCTTCGAACACCCACTGGTTTCGCACCCTTCGACACTGATATGGTCCGTCGCATCTGTTATAACAGGGAATTATTTTGGTTTCCCCACTCGCATTCAAGAAATATAAGAAGGCATTTCAGGAAAAGCAATTTAAAAGCCCAGCCAAAATTTAATTGACATTGCCTATTAATTTGGAATCTTACTAACTGCAGAGTTAACTCCGAAATCCAACTATCGCAGATGAATTTTATAAAATTTCTTGCAACTGTAATTAGAGTTACAGGAAACCTTTTAGTTTGAGCTGCTCTAAATTTTTAGAATAATAATAATTCAAGTTACCTTCGGAATCAGTTGACCCGGAGCTGAGAGAGTCTATGGTCGCTTGTGCTCGGAAGAGATTTTCTTCCGGGACGGCTAATGATTGTTTTCCGTCGAGGCATCACTGCAACTTTAGCATTGTAACAGGAACGCACAATTGGGTTGTGATTTTCCGAAACTCCTATGTCGGATTCTCTGTTCTTGGATCTTTAATACAAGGGGAAGGCAAAACTGTGTTGAGAAATTAAATTCCTCAAAACTAGAGTATATATTTCGGATTTTACACGGTATGCGACATACCGTATGCCGATTTTAAGAATATTTTACTATGTTAGTAGAAACCAATGTATAACCGTGGTTTTCTACATATGGGTAATGTATCTTTAAAATATTTTTAAATTTTTTTTTTTTGAATCATAATGGCAGTTTCATTAATGTCGAGATTTCCGAAGGGGTAGAATGTATTTATATGTTAGAAGAGAGATAAAAATACTCTATTTGCTAATAAAAAGATGGGTGTACCCGGTCAAAAGAGGTTTTGTTCTTGAATAACCAGTTACCTGCTGTTTACGGGAATCCCTCGGATTGTTCTCCGACATTGAAGTCTTCGATGTTAGGTGGGGTTATTGGTTCTTTTATTTTAATGGATTTAGAAATCCTCTTTGGATTTAGAAAATACTCAAATCCAATCAAATAATAAGGTTAAATCTTGTATTTGGGTATTTGTATTTTAGTCATGAAAATACTTCTAAATCCATTCAAATCCAATAAAAAATCAAGGTCTTGGTTCTTATATTTTAATGAATTTCGAAATCCTCTTTGGATTTAGAAAATACTCAAATCCAATCCAAAATTAAATAACGAGATTAAATCTTGGATTTAGGTATTTGTATTTTAGTCATGAAAATACTTTTTTTTTTATCAACAGTCATGAAAATACTTCTAAATCCATTCAAATCCAATAAAAACTCAAATCTGTATAATATTTGGATTTTAAAATCATAGAACCAATAACACTGGATTTCACTATATATTTTAAAATCATAGAACCAATAACACTGGATTTTAATATGGATTTTAAAATCATAGAACCAATAATACTGAATTTGATTTGGATTTCTGCATCCATTAAAATATAAGAACCAATAACACCCCTTAGTTTCAATTCCTTGCTGGGTCATGTCCCTGATACGATCTCTTGCTTATCGGAGATCGAGGTTTTAAACCTTGCACACAACAAAGTTTCCGGCGATCTCCTCGATTTGGTCTGCTCTTTGAGTAATCTGATAAATCTCACGGTTGCTTTCAATTTCTTCTTCGGATTTAGCTTCGAGTGTTCCAGAGTCAGCGTTGGATTTGATTTCACCGGAAATTGTATTCCCGGAAAGGGTTATCATCGGCCGCAACCGGATTGCTCGGTGACTCCCGGTGGCGCGTTGAGTTGCCTCAGGAATCTGTCCCGCTAATGTGTGCTGCGATCGTGGGGTTAAACGTATAAGAGAGTATACTGAATCTTATGTATTAGATGATAAGGAATGCAGTACATATAGCGAATGTAGAAGAGGAGTTAGAAAACTCATAATTACAGAATATACAGAGTATATATGCTTTCTATACTTGTCGCCTACACGCCCCCTCAAGATGGTGGGAGTTGTCGAACACCAATCTTGGAAATGATCTCCTGAAACCGTGGTCGTGGCAGAGCTTTTGTCAGGGGGTCAGCGAGCTGATCGCGTGTGGAAACATGAGCAACACGCAATGTTCCGGCTTGTACATTGTCGCGGATGAAGTGATAGTCCAGGGCAAGATGCTTCATGCGAGAATGAAATATCGGATTGGCGGATGGATGAGTAGCACCTATGTTGCCGCAATAGATGACCGGCATATTTGGGAGTTCAATACCAAGTTCAGTGAGAAGCGATGCAATCCAGCGGAGTTCAGAAGCAGTATTTGCGACTGCGCGATACTCTGCCTCAGTCGATGATCGGGCAACACCGTTCTGTTTCTTGGACGACCAAGAGATGGGACTCCCACCAATATAGATGACATGCATTCGTGGAGACAAAGTCGTTGGTATCGCCGGCCCAGTCCGCGTCAGAGAAACCATGTAGTGATAACGGGGTATTGCAGCGGAAGAAAATACCATGCGATTGAGTCCCGGCCAAGTATCTGAGTATGCGTTTAACCGCATTCCAATGTTCATCTGTTGGCTTGTGCATAAATTGAGATAATCTATTTACTGCAAAAGCAATGTCGGGGCGAGTAAAAGATAGATATTGAAGACTGCCCAAAACTGTGCGATACTCACGGGGATCATCGAGTGGTGTGCCAGAGCGAACGGAAAGCTTCGGTGTAGGAGCCATGGGGAAGGAGACAGGTTTGGCTGCCAACATACGCGTCTTCGTGAATAAGTCAATGATGTACTTTTGCTGCATAATGTGTAGGCCAGCGGACGTTCGTTTGGCTTCAATCCCTAAGAAGTAGGTTAGTTCGCTGAGGTCTTTAAGAGAGAACCGTTCTGCGAGTGACGAGATTATCTGGCCGAGAAGAGCCGTGCTACTGCCTGTTATCATCATGTCATCAACATAAACGAGAACATAAACAATGTGCTGACCGTGTCGTTTGATGAAGAGTGAGGTGTCAGCAACAGAATTGACAAAGCCGAGCTTGAGTAGGTGATTGCGTAGTTCTTGGTACCAGGCCCGAGGTGCTTGTTTAAGGCCGTACAGGGCCTTCTTCGGGCGACAAACATATTGTGGCCTATCTTGGTCAACGAATCCCGGTGGTTGGGCTACGTAGACCTCATCGTGTAGCCGACCCTGTAGGAAGGCATTGTTGACATCAATTTGGCGGATGCTCAAATTCTTGCTTACAGCTGTATGAAGAACAGTCCGAATTGTTTTGGACTTGATTACCGGGCTAAATGTATCTGTGAAGTCACGACCATATTGTTGATGGAACCCACGGGCAACAAGCCTGGCTTTGTACATGTCAAGAGATCCATCAGGTTTATATTTGAGTGTAAAAATCCACTTACATCCGACAATGTTGTGATTAGCCGACGGGGGGACCAATTCATGTGTCCCGTTTCGAATTTGGGCATTGATTTTGTCACACATAGCATTGCGCCATTTTGGATCCCTCAACGCCTCTGCAACTGTTTTCGGGATTGTCGGTTTTGGGCTGGTGAAGTGGGCGTATTTCTTGTTCGGTTTGACTATATTGTTCTGGGCACGAGTACGCATTGTGCGAGTATTTGGTAGTGGTGGTGGTGGAGGGGGATTTGGAATCGGCGAGGGAGAGTTTACGGGAGAAGTTTGTGGAGAGGAAGAGGGAGTGGAAGATGGGCCAATTGAAGTTGGGCTTGTATTTGCTGGTGAGGGTGGTGGGCTTATAGTTGGGCCTGGTGTTTGTGTTGGGCTGGAGGGTGTTTGGTTTATGCTCACATCTGAAGCATTTGTTGCAGGCGTTGAGGGAGACGACGGAGTTATATCGGGGGACGATACTTGCGGCTGTGTCGGGTGAGGACCTGCAGACGGGGGCAGAGGAGCATGTACGAGTGGCTAGAGGGGAACAGATGTGCCCGGAGGCTGAGTCAATGGTGAGGTGTGTTCAGTCAGCGGCGACGACTTCCCTTCATCGGAGGCAAAGGGAAAGCTCGATTCGACGAACTCCACATGTCGGGAGATGTAAAGACGACCGGATTTGAGTTCCAAGCACAAGTATGCAGACTGGGTGTGAGAGTAACCCAGAAAAACACACGGGAGGGAACGATTGTCGAGTTTGTGAGCCGCATACGGCCTTAGCCATGGGAAGCAAAGGCATCCGAATACTCGCAGCTTGAGGTAATTAGTTTCAGCACCAAAAAGCTTCTGATATGGTGAGTTATTGGCGAGAACCGGCGTGATCATCCTATTGATCAAGTAGACGGCAGCGGTGAACGCGTAGCTCCAATATGCTTTAGGCATCGATGATTTGCTGAGGAGAGTGAGGCCTGTCTCCACAACATGACAATGTTTTCTCTCTGAGATCCTGTTGTGTTCGAGAGTGTAAGGTGGTGTTGTTAAGTGTGTGATGCCTTGGGATGCGAGGAATGATCGGAGAGCAATGAACTCACCACCATTGTCCGAGAAGAGTGTGCCGATCTTGCATTTGAAGTGATTTTCAACCAACGCCGTGAACCGAATGAAGACCTCTTTGACTTGAGACTTCTGCTTCAGCGGATAGAGCCACGTGTAACGAGTGTGATGGTCGACAAGTATCAGGTAATACTTGAAATTGTCTATTGATACAATAGGTGATGTCCACACATCAGTGTAGATGTAATGAAGCGGGTGATTAGAGGCAATTGTGTTTGTATGAAAGGGTAATTTGTGACTTTTATTGATAAGACAATCGATACAAGATGATTGTTGTGGTACTGAATTTGAAACTGGTAATGAAAACTTTGAGACAAGTGTTTTTAAGATAGGGAAAGCAGAATGGCCAAGTCTGGAATGCCATGAGGAAAGGTCTGTTTTTGGAGATGGTGAGGCTAAGAAGGTCGTAGGTTTGGGAAGGTTGACTGGCCACTCGTACAACTCATTTCTAGTCCTGACTTGGAGCAATTGGACCTCCGTGCTGAGATCCTTCACCTGAAAATGTGCAGGAAAGAATTCCAGTGAGACTTGGTTAGCATTACACATTCTATATACTGATATTAGATTCTTCTTAATATCAGGCACATAAAGAACCTCTTTCAAAGCAAGTGAACGAGTTGGTGTAGGGAGAAAAGTAGAACCCGTTTGTGCAATGTGTAAGCCAGAACCGTCAGCAATCGTTACGCCCTCACCACCAGTGTATGGATGATGAAGCGCCAGATTATTTAGATCCGAGGTGATGTGGTGAGTGGCTCCACTATCTGTATATTCTGTAATTATGAGTTTCCTAACTCCTCTTCTACATTCGCTATATGTACTGCATTCCTATACTTGTCGCCTACAGAACGTGACTTCATCTCCATGAAAATATAAAGTTCGAACCTTTTTTGTTTTTAATTGTTTTTTGCAAGATTTGTTATGCAATTGCGGTTTGATAGAAAATGTCAAAATGGTTTAGCAGTTAATTAACTAATTTAGTAGAATTGATTTCGGTGACTAAAATGTACAAGGCGTGACTAAATAACTTTTTGCTGGGTTTAGTAGAAGCGATCATTTTAATTTTAGACGAAGACAACATTTTGGTTATCATGGTTCACAAATAAAATCCACTTCTAAATTAGTGTTCTTTACATTTAGTACTTTGTTTGCTAAGAAGTAATGTTTTGTTACTTCTTTATGTTTTTGTCTTCGTATGCAATATTTTTAAGGGAGAATTAAAAATAAAAAATATTTTTTGTACTTTTTTGTCCATTTACACCTTTATTTTTGTATGTCAAATTGTGTCTAAACTATCCCCAAAATCATATATTTTAATATTTAATTTATTTTAAAAATTCGTTTTTTAAAGAAAAAATATTTATTTAAGAAAACAGAAAATATCTATTATTCCAAAAACGTAACAAAAAATATTAACAAAATCTTTTTTTATATGTTCTGCGAAATTCAGAAGGTGTCTTCTGCGGTTTATATAAGTTATGCGATTCCGTCAAATATACATTCTGCATAATGTACGGGTTCTGCATAATGTACGAGTTCTGCGAAGTTTAGAACATGTCTTCTGTTGTTTGTATATGTTCTCCGATTCCGTAGAATATACATTCTGCATAATGTACGTGTTCTGCGAAGTTTAGAACATATTTTTTGCCGTTTTCATAACTATACTCTATGTTTATGATTATTTTATATCTCTACGAAAATCAATGGTGTAAACCAAAAAGTATTAGATAGATTTTACATATATCTGGTGAGTTTATTGAATTTGTTGTTTTATTTACAACAAATTGATCTGTGCAAATTCTATTTGGGAGAATTTATCAAAAAAATATTTGTTTTATCATAGATATATATGCTGGAAATTTATGTAACGCACGTGTATAGAAATCATTTAGCAACAACGAGTGAAAATTTATTGTTGATTAATAGAATCGTGCTAGATTACTTACTTTGGAATTGGATACTAGTGTTGATTTTAGGAGTTTTTTGGTTAAATGATGTGTTATAATTTTTTAGTAATTATATTAAAATAAAATTAGTAATTTAGAGGGTATAATCGGATTTAGATTAATATAAAGTATAGATATATAAGACTTAGGGGGGGTTATTGGGAGAAAGATTTTAAAGAATTATTAGTTTGATGATTCTTATTAAAATCTAGTGTTATTGGTTTGATGATTTTTAAAATCAATACAAAATCCATTGTTATTCAAAAAGTTTAGCTTTTAAAGATTCTTTGATTTCATTAAAATATTTGTTATTGGCACATGGATTTTAAACAAATTAACACATGAAACTCTCTCAAAATCAAAATCAATTACAATAAAATAATTTTATAGATTTTTTAAATATACAAACTCTCTCCAAGTCTAACAAAACTGTTTACAAATTTAACAAATCTTTCAACTTTTAAAATCAATCAACTCTATATAAATCCATCTTCCAATAACTCCTTAATTAAAAAGGTGTATATGTGGCATGTGAAATGTGGCATTTTGAATCGAATTTGTCAGTAAATATGTTGTAACTAAATTGTTACAAAATTGTTTCAAATCGAGTGTAACAAATTAGCTACAAATTGTTTCGTAGTTGTGGTTGCAAAAAGAGACAAAATTCTACCAAAATCATCGTAACAATTGCGACAAATTGTTACTAACGGTTTATAGCCAATTTGTTACAATGTTGATACAATAAATAAGTGGAAAAAATCGACAAATGGCTATGAATATTATGTAGCTATTTAAAAAAATTTAATTAAAAAAAATAAAAACTAAATTAAATTACAATATATAAAAATGTCATTAAAATTTTGTAAATCTAAAAATTATACAATTAAAATATGGAGCATGTACTGCAAAAAAAAGGTATGACAAACGATAAAAAAACAACAAGCTAGAACTCATCACAGCAGCTCAGGTCCGCGTGCCATACTCATAGCGAAGAATTGGCCTGGCGAGGTGGTTTCCGAATCCGGTGGCAACATGATTGTCTTCAAAACTAACACCAATCATTGACACCTATAGAGAGAAACAAACTGATCCAAATAAATATTTACTACATTCATAAGAGGATTATATGGGAATGGAAAGTCTGAGACGTTACCATGCCAAGGTAACTTTGCCCATTTTTGACAGAGGGTTAAACTTGTTGCGGCGGTTATACATCACACGGGTCAGATAGTTGTGAACCTCTTTTGGTCCCCAAAGAGTTACCATCATCCCACATGTTTATCATTCAGGCTGTGTAAAAGTGAGAGTTCGTGAGAAGATGAGAATTGACGAGAAGAAATAGAAGAAGTTGGAATCAAACGGATTCTTACATGAGCTCATCAAGGTAACGGAGAATCTCCTGAAAGTCGCTGATTTCTCCGCTGGCACCAAGAAGAGAATGCTTACCAATACCCTTCATTCTCTCAATGTTCTTGTATCTTAAGGTGGATCCATAAGAACCTGCAGATTCGCAAAAGTTTAAAAGTAAGTTGAAGCCACGGTAACATCATCTCTCTGGTGCAGAAATTGTAAAGAACCCACTTAAGAAACAATCCAAGCTATTTCAGAGATTAGGAAAATAATTAGACATACAATCAAAATCGTTAACCATATAGACAAATCATAGTTCTTACATATTGTGAGCTGGTGTTAACTACTTTACATCAAAATATTTCAACGGTATTAATGTTTAATTCTCATTTGTCATCTCTTGACCAAATTAACAATAGTGGCGATGAGGAAAACGAAGCAGAAAGCAAAAGGAGTACATAACTTTTCTGATTCATTCAAACTTGCACACTCAAATAGATGAAAGAAGCCTCAATTCTTAGTCCATCCTCAATCTTAAAATTAAAAAAGATAAGCAGTAACAAACCAAAGAACTGTATTGGAAAGAATACGTAGGTAGGAAGGCAAATAAACACCCGAATGTGAAACTAATGACACAAGAAAGCAGACTCGTTGGCAGCAAGAAAGCAGTTACATGCATAGATGTTTAGCAACAGATACATACATATTCATATTCTTATCAAAATCTTTTCTATCTAATAGTCTTGGAACCTAATTCCTTGACTTATCCCAGACCCTCTAAGAGATGCAAAAATACAAGTAGACCAGAATCGTTCCATCTCGGTTTCGTTATCATTTCTAAATCTCGCAAGCAGAAAATAAAATTACAGAAACAGCTAAAGAATTGTAACAATAGATACTAACCATATCGGAAGCCATTAAACCCCCATCTTTGTACTTGATTGCTACAATTGAAGTTCCAGTAACATACGGGTACCTAACAAAAATCCCAACATAAAACCCTAAAAATTGAAAAATCCGAATCCAAATTTTCTCAGAATCGACAACAGAGAGAGAGAGAGATTTTTTACAGTGATCTTTGTGAATCAGCCTCTGCGTGCTTCACGGGATCTCCGTTATCAATCGGAACAGTAAACTGAACAAAAACCCAGAATTCGGAGAAGAAAATCACCGTTAATTAAAACCCAAACCCAGAAGAATCAGAAGCATATACAGTAAGAACAATGAAGATTTCAGATTGATACGACTTACAGTCATCTTTTCGGAAACACGGCCGCGATCAAGCTCAGGTAACCATTTTCACTTCTATTTTTTTTTCTCCGTCTCCACACCTAGAAAAAACACAATGAGACTAATTGTGATTTTTTGTCTAAGTATACATATATTTTTATTATTTTCTTACAAATTGTTACAAAAAAAATTGTTACAACTTAGATACAAATATTGTGTTGCAATCTAACACAAATTAGTCACAATTAATCATCATTTGTTACAAATAATTTTGTAACTAAGTTTGTTACATATTTTTGTGGTTTTTTGAAACACATTTGGGGACAAACAAAACTTTTTTGCAAACAGTAGCAACTTATCTACAAAAAATTACAAACTATTTTGTAACTAACTTTGTTACATTTTTTTGTGGTTTTTTGAAACAGATTTGCTACAAATAAAACTTCCTCACAAACAGTAGCAAAACATTTACAAAAAGTAACAAATTTGCTACAATTTATTATTTATCATACATTGTAACAATTTTTCGCTAATTGTAACAAAATTTAGCTACAAATTTTTTTCCACAAAATACGTACCTATGTTAACTTATTCTTGTTGTGGTAGATGGACAAAAGAGTACAAAAAACATAATTTATTTCTAATTTTCCCTTTTAATGAGTACTTTCTCATTTTTTTAAATTCGGTGTATGATTACTAACATTACAATTCTTATTCTTTATTACTGTATGTATTAAAACAAAAAGTGACTCATTTTACACGTTACAAATCTTATACCATAACCTAAACCCGCAAGCTAAAGAGGATTAATGCCAGAGAGACTAAAATATTGTCGAACATATTTTTGACAATATAAAATGTTCAGCTAAAACTAATTTTAATTTGTACATATCACTAAAATTAGATTTGTGCATGTAGTACCGTAAAAAACAGTGGGTAAAAGTCAGAACAAATGATTTAGGTATTGAAAACTATAGAATTTGTAACACCCCGACCGCCTCTACCGGCGAGTCACCCATCCTTTCGTCGGGCTCGTAGGCTCCGCTCCTGTCCGACGGTCGTTGTGTTATTTTCTTAGTGGTCCGACCGACTAATTTACTTGTCCCTGCAATCACCACGTGACATTTTCCCGTGTTTTACCCTCACTCACACGGTTCCGCAAAGGACTTCCCGGAAGGTCACCCATCCTAATCCTACTCCAGCATAAGCACGCTTAACTCTGGAGTTCTCTTAAGGTAAGTGACCGGAAAAGGTAAGTGCACTTTGATGATATATGTAGGCAAATCAATCCATTTAAACTTATTCAAATGGGCTAGGGTCGTTACAATTCTCCCCCACTTAACTGAAATTCATCCCCAAATTCCGATCCCGCCAGTGTGAACTTTAACCCTCAAACTCCAAGACAGTCTCCTGGGACAGAACCAGTTTGAGTTCTCTTGGCTCTAATACCACATGTAACACCCCGACCGCCCCTACCAGCTAGTCACCCATTCCTCCGTCGGGCTCGTGGGCCCCGCTCCTGTCCGACGGTCGGTGTGTTATTTTTCTCGGTGGCCCGACCGACTGATTTACTTGTCCCTGCAACCACCACGTGACATTTTCCCGTGTTTTGACCTCACTCACACGGTTCCGCAGAGGACTTCCCGGAAGGTCACCCATCCTAGTGCTACTCCAGCATAAGCACACTTAACTCTGGAGTTCTCTTAGGGTAGGTGACCGGAAAAGGTAAGTGCACTTTGATGACATAGGTAGGCAAATCAATCCATTTAAACTTATTCAAATGGGTCGGCCCCGAGTCATTACAGTCTCCTGGGACAGAATCAGTTTGAGTTCTCTTGTCTCTGATACCAGTTGTAACATCCGCCTCTTACTTAACCAAGACGGCATGTCCAAGTGCATTAACTTTCACCACAAAAAAACCACTTGCTAGTTCAATGTCACTTTATTCCCAAGGATCGTATCCAAAATGTCTTACAAAACCATTTTTAACTTAAACATTAAATCCGAAAATGAAATAACGTCTTTAAAATAAATAACGAATAATAAAATAAAAATTTGTGTCTTCCCAAAACCATCACCAAGCCGATCACTACTCCTGTATGCCAGCGCGCTCACCTGCAAGAAGAGAGGAATGAGTAATTTGGATTACCTAGTGAGTGCATGTCCTAGGGACCCACGATATACATCTCGCACATGCATAACCATTCCAGACGAAAGTCTTAAGCTAATACACACAAACAAACACGTCCGAAGACACTCATAGATCAAGAAATGACATCTAGACCTACTAGTGCATCCACGCCCTTTACCAGCGCACACCTCATGGCATATAGCGGCACAACACGTTGTTCGTCCTCACGACGCAGGGCTCGTCAAGCCTCCAACGATGGACTATGGTGCGCCACACGCCTTCCATATCTAGCACATACTCATAACGGAAGAGAATCTTCTATCTTACTTATGACATCACACAGGCAAAACCGCCTCAAAAGCCTACAGCTTATCCCAACACGCACAAGTGATTTCCCGCACACAATGCAAATACCCGCAAACACTATTCACAAATCATTCAACCATTTTCCGTTTAACAACCTATGTTACTAAGTCCATCAATCAACAAGAGTCATACAATAATTAATATTATAATGTTATTACATCGCTTAATAATCAGATTCAGACAACAAACAAATACGTGTATTCATATAGAAACAGCGCAGGTATGCACGCATTAACAAAATACTACTCAGACTAAAACGAATATGAATATACGAGAGATAAATCACGACCAGTTCTCACCTTAGCCTTGGATGCAACAAAACGGAAGGATGACGACAGAAGATGACGGAGACTTTCTTTAATTAAGTGGATCTGAAATAATAACAAGATCAATGATTGCTTTGACCTTAAGCAACCATGGAAACGCTAACACGTTACGTGAAAGACGAGATCGCACTCACCAGCAACGAAGACAACTCAAACCAAGCAACGATGACAAACTCCAACCAAACAACAACAACTCAAACGTAGAGAAGACAAGACTTGCGCCTGAAGCAACGTACGTACAACAATGGCGGGTCAATAATACGTAACACACGGGAAACCAAAACGCAACGGAGAGGAATATGGAAACTGGATCTGCTTACCACAAGAAGATTCACAGACGGTGGTGGTGGCTCGGAGTAGCAGAACGACGATGATGGTGAGCGGCGGCGGTGGACTCTAGAAGACGACGGCTCGGAATCGGTTCACGGCTGCTTCTCCTCGCGTATACGGCTTCATGTCTGGAAGCTCCGGCTTTGTCTGAAACGGCGGTGGCAATGCTGACCAGATTCAGGCAGAGGTTCGGTGGGAGTGATGGAGCTTGCGGCTCGTGAACGTCTCAGTGCAGCTTTTTAAGCGAAGGAGAAAGAAGACGACGTCAATAGGGTTTTTCCTCCTATTGGGCTTGATCAACCAATTGGGCCTTGACTTTATTTCTTCGGCCCAGGATGTCACAATTTTCCCCCACTAACCGGGAATTCGTCCTCGAATTCACATCGACATTCTGCGGAACACAAACACCCCCAAAGATTTCCGGATAACACACCCGCACAACAGTTTCAGACTCCCAAGTCTCTTCTTGGATCCCACCCCTTTCCTAGCAACACGAACCAACTTGCTCTTTTTCTCTTGAACTTTCAACTCTTGAACTCTTGAACTCCCGACTCTTGACAGTTGAAGATTATAGCGGTTTACTCGTAATTGTCAAGTTTCGACCCATGTCCACTGGCAGCTCCGCTTAGATCATCCCTAGTCCCCGAACCACTTTCCTCAAACTTACCAATGAAACACATCATGAAAGTCTGAAAACTCTTGTGGTAAGTCCAACCGATAGGTATCTTCCCCTATCCTCTTGATGATCTTATATGGCCTCATGAACCTTGGTCTCAACTTTTTCAACCTACGATTCTTATCGGTTTCTCAGAACGTCCTCAACTTTAAGTACACAGTATCACCAACTGCGAACTCTAAATCCTTTCTATGCGGGACCGCATAACTTTTTCGACGTTCGACGCTCAGTCAAACAGTTCCTTCCCAAAAAAATTACTTTGAAATGGTCCAACTCCATTTCACAAGATTCTCAGCGTCTTCACGCCTTCCAGCACTATGGATACTTCTTTGTAACCTCCGATAGACTTCACAAACTCAACTCTGGCTATCTCGATCTACTTCGCCCTCGAGACGAACACGCCTTCGAAAGTCCCGCACTTTGACAGTTGATAGTCTCTCATTTTAGCATGTTTTTAGCACTCATATAGTATAGTTTTGCATCCATACATGCATTCATTAGATAGTTTTAGGCTAAATTTCATTCATTTTAGAGTTTAGTGAGTCTTAGCTTAGGATATTGTATATATGTTGCATTTGAAGTGTTTCTCAGGTATTCTAGAGCTTGAAGAAGCTATTGGGAGGTTGATGAATGAGCAAGAAAGCCAAGAAGGGGAAGAACAGAAGGAAAACATGCAGCAAAACTCGCAAAGGACATGAAGAAAGCAGTATCGGTGTGCTGTATCGGTGTGATCACACCGATACGCGTATCTGCCTTCTGTATCGGTGTGATCACACCGATACGCGTATCTGCCTGCTGTATCGGTGTGATCACACCGATATGGAACCCGCAGATTTGCTTACTTAAGACGAAAATACACTGTTGATCATCATTATCTAGTTGACTTTTTATTTCTAAACTTTTCCAGAAACTCTCTCTGTATTTGGTGATTTTATTTGCAAGACCTTTGGATCAAAAACTTCAATTCAAGAGTTCTTCTTCTCTAATCTCTTCCCTTTACTCTTTCTAATGCTTATTATCAAGTTTTTACAAGTTTTTATTGGTTTGATCATGAGTTGTGAGTAGTTCTTTAGAATCCAAGGTTGGTTAGATTTAGGGTGTTTAGGGTGTTATTCTTGATGTCTATGAGTTAATTCTTCCATATCCCTTCTTGCTTAGTGTGTTTAATGCTAATTTCAACCTTGATCATGTTGAATTAGATTTCTAGGGGATTTTCTCATCCAAAAGATTTGTAAAATTCCTGGATCAATTAAGCAAGAGATTTTCATACTTAGCTCATGAAAGTGATTGTCTAAGGTGTTTATTAGCAGATTAGAACTGAATCTTTATGCTTGTTGCATCTTTGATCACAAATGAAAGTTTGTTCTTGATTAGAAATGTGATAAAAGGATTAAGTCCATGAAAGTGGTTTAATCTATTCTTGAAGTTCTAAGCTTGGGGATTAGCATTTATATGAGTAGAATGACATCATTGATTACACTTTTAAACACCTGAAAATCAATACCATAACCTTGGATTCATCTTTCCAAAATTTACAAAAACCTTTTAGAAACTCTGTTTTGTTTTTACTTATCTTGAAGATAGTTTGTCATTCACCTTGTTTAATGTTACTAATCACATACCAAAACCTTCACTTAACTTGCTTAGATTAAGAAGTTTTATGAATTCCTTTTGTCACAATAAACCCATATGGATTGATCCTCAAATTCTACAATGACATGTGTAGTAGGATTGAGTAATTGATTGGTAAAATCCTGTTATCAATTTGGCGCCGTTGCCATTTGGGTTCTGTTTTGTGCATTCGGATTTTAAATCCTCTTGAGACTAAGTTTTATTTTTCGTTTCATTAATCATTACTAATCTCTTTTGCTTGCTCTGTTTTTTCTCTCTATAGGTGCATGAACTTGAGATCTAGAGGACAAGAAGATATTGTTGAACCAATAGACAACATTCATAGACTGAATAGAAGAGCATTTGCAAGAAGAGAGCAAGAAAGAGCAGCCCATATAGCACGCCTGGGCATGGACAATCCGCAAGAAGCAGGTGGTCCACCACCACCTTATTATCTTGACCAGCAACAAATAGTTCAAGGAGCAAGAGTGCCACAGCACCCACCTAGACAGCCCCGTCATATTGGAGCTGGAGATGCGCCTAACACTCATGGCAATCGCCAAGGCATCATCCCTCCTCCAGTTGAGAACAACAATTTCGAAATCAAGAGTGGGTTGATCTCTATGGTGCAGAACAACAAGTTCCATGGACTACCAATGGAAGACCCTTTGGACCACTTGGATGAGTTTCATCGAATCTGCAGCATGACAAAGATCAATGGGATTTCAGAGGATGGTTTCAAGCTGAGATTGTTCCCATTTTCTCTTGGGGACAAAGCACACCTATGGGAGAAGACACTTCCACAAGGTTCCATAACTTCTTGGGATCAATGCAAGAAGTCCTTCTTGGCCAAATTTTTCTCCAAATCAAGAACAGCAAAGCTGAGAAATGACATCTCTAGCTTCACTCAAAGGAGCAATGAAAGTTTCTGTGAAGCATGGGAAAGGTTCAAGAGCTATACAATGCAATGTCCACACCATGGATTTTCTGAAGAGTCTCTACTAAACACTCTCTACAGAGGTGTACTTCCTAAATTTCGCATGCTTCTAGACACTGCAAGCAATGGAAATTTCCTGGGGAAGGAGGTAGAAGATGGTCTTCAGCTGGTGGAGAACATAGCCCAAAGTGATGGGAATTATAGTGAGGACTATGATAGATCATCGAGAGGTGGAGGAGATATCGAAGATCAAAGAAGAAGGGAAATGAAAGCCCTCAATGACAAGATGGATAGGCTGCTGCAGGCTTCTCAAAAATCAGTACATTATGTGGGTGATTATCAAGACAGCCATGGACCTCATCAAGAACCAAATGAGGATTTCAGAGAAGAAGTCAACTATGTTAGTGGCCAAGGATTTCAAAGGGGCTACAACAACTATAGGAACAACAACAACAACAATCTGTCCTACCGAAGCAACAATGTGGATAACCCACAAGATCATGTTTACCCACAACAATGTCATAACCAAGTGCCTCCACAAAAGCCTTTTGTGCCATACCACCAACAGCAAGGGTTTGTTCCCAAGAACAACTACCAAGGGAACCAAGGAAATTTTCTCAAAAACCAAGGAGGTCCGAGCAACTTTCAGCAACGACCACAACATCCACCTGGTTTTGTGCAGCAAGGGCAACAACAAGCTTTACCCCCTCAAGATATGGACATGAAGAATATGCTCCAGCAAATTCTACAAGGCCAAGCGCAAGGAGCAATGGACTTAAGCAAAAAGATGGCAGAAATACACAATAAGGTGGACTCAACATACAACGAGCTGAACTCAAAGATAGAAACCCTCAATTCCAAGTTTCAGCAAATGGAAAACAAGGGCAATGCATCAACATCAAGGCAGCAAGGTACTCTCCCGGGAAATTCAGAGACTAATCCTAGAGAGTACATCAACTCAATCACATTGAGAAGTGGGCGAGCACTACAACCACCAGCAACACATTCCAAACTCAATGAGGACATTGAGAGACAAGATGGGGAGGTGAACTTTCAAAATGATAAAAGTGTGATTGCTGAAAATTATGTGGTTCAAAGAGAAGGCAAGGAAAAAGTTGGGGAGAAAGCAAGAGAGGAAACTGTTGTGTACAAGAAGACCCCCTTTGTTCCACCACCATACAAACCAAAACTCTCATTTCCTGGGCGCTTTAAGAAGCAATTGGTGGAGAAGTATAGAGCTCTCTTTGACAAGCAAATGAGTGAGATTCAACTAACCATGCCTTTGATGGATGCATTCATGGTGGTTCCTCAATACGCCATGTTTCTCAAAGATGCAGTAATGGAGAGGATTAAAGAGCTGCAAGGTATGGTGGTTCTTAGTCATGAATGTAGTGTCATTATTCAAAAGACCATCATCCCAAAGAAGCTTGGTGATCCTGGTGCCATTATTCAAAAGACCATCATCCCAAAGAAGCTTGGTGATCCTGGTAGTTTTACTCTGCCATGTGCCTTGGGACCTTTGTCATTCAATCATTGCTTGTGTGACCTTGGAGCTAGTGTAAGTCTGATGCCACTTTCAGTAGCTAAAAGACTGTGTTTTAATCGTTACAAGGAGTGTGGAATCTCCCTTGTGTTAGCTGATAGATCCATTAGACTTCCTGTGGGTTTGCTTGAGGACCTGCCAGTCATGATTGGGAATGTTGAAGTGCCCACAGACTTTGTGGTATTGAGGATGAATGAAGAACCAAAAGATGCACTCATCTTTGGGAGACCTTTCTTAGCAACAGCTGGAGCTATTATTGATGTCAAGAAGGGGAAAATCGATTTGCACTTGGGAAAAGACTTTGTTTTCAATTATGACATCAATGACGCATTGAAGAAGCCTACCATTGAAGGTCAAGCTTTCTGGATTGAAACCATGGACCAATTAGCTGATGAATATCTTGAAGAGTTAGCCATGGAAGATCATCTCCAAGTGGCTTTAAACAAAGAGCATGGTGAGAATGGGTTTCTACATAAAGAAAGTCTGGGATACTTGAAGCTGATGGATTCACACAAACCATTACAAGGAGAAAGCACTTTCGTGGAGCTGCAGCATTACAACAATGGAGGTACTATGTTTGAAGATGTTGGTTCCGTAGACACTACAAAAGATGACAAGAAGGAAGCTAGCAATGGTAAGTCTAGCATTGAAGATGATTGGTGTGAACTCAAAGCACCAAGGGTGGATCTCAAACCCCTTCCACAAGGGCTAAGGTATGCTTTCCTATGTCCAAATTTGTCCTACCCTGTCATAGTAAATGAAAATCTGAATGAGGAAGAGTTAACCTCACTTTTGAATGAACTGAAAAAGTTTAGGAGAGCCATTGGTTATTCTTTGGATGACATCAAAGGAATCTCTCCTTCTCTTTGCACACATAGAATTCATCTAGAAAATGAATCTTTAACTTCAATTGAACACCAAAGAAGATTAAACCCAAACTTGAAAGAAGTAGTGAAAAAAAGAGATCATTAAACTTCTAGATGCAGGTGTTATTTATCCCATTTCAGATAGCACTTGGGTTTCAACTGTTCATGTTGTGCCAAAAAAGGGAGGAATAACTGTGGTAAAAAATGAAAAAGATGAATTAATACCAACTAGAACCATAACCGGCCATAGGATGTGTATTGATTATCGAAAACTGAATTCAGCCTCAAGAAAAGATCATTTTCTTCTCCCATTCATTGACCAAATGCTGGAAAGACTTGCAAACCATCCATTTTATTGCTTCCTAGATGGGTTTAGTGGGTTCTTTCAAATACCAATTCACCCCAATGATAAAGAAAAAACAACTTTCACATGCCCCTATGGTACCTTTGCATATCGAAGGATGTCATTTGGGTTATGTAGTGCACCAGCAACCTTTTCAAGGTGCATGATGTCAATATTTTTTGATCTTATAGAAGATATGGTAGAGGTCTTCATGGATGATTTTTCTGTGTATGGCCTCTCTTTTGCTGGGTGTTTGTCAAATCTTTTCAGGGTGCTTAAAAGGTGTGAGGATGCAAACCTGGTGCTGAACTGGGAGAAATGTCATTTCATGGTGAGAGAAGGCATTGTTCTTGGGCACACAATTTCTGAAAATGGGATTGAAGTGGACAAGGCAAAGATTGAAGTGATGGTGAGTCTAGAGCCTCCACGAAATGTGAGAGGGATAAGGAGCTTCCTGGGCCATGCTGGCTTTTATAGAAGGTTCATTAAAGACTTCTCCAAGATTGCAAGGCCACTCACTAGACTGCTGTGCAAAGAAGCTGAATTTTTGTTTGATGAAGAGTGTCATAGTGCATTCTTGAAGATCAAAGAAGCTCTTGTGAGTGCCCCTATAGTGCAAGCACCAGATTGGGATCTCCCTTTTGAGATCATGTGTGATGCAAGTGATTATGCAGTGGGTGCAGTTTTGTGGCAGAAGAAGGACAAGAAACTTCATGTCATCTACTATGCAGTTAGGACCTTGGATGACACTCAAGTGAAATATGCAACAACTGAGAAGGAGCGTCTAGATGTTGTCTTTGCCTTTGAGAAGTTTAGAAGCTACCTAGTAGGATCTAAGGTAGTGGTGTACACTGATCATGCAGCATTAAGGTACACTTATGCTAAGAAGGACACCAAACCAAGACTTCTTAGATGGATACTTCTTCTCCAAGAATTCGACATGGAGATTGTGGACAAGAAAGGCATTGAAAATGGAGTTGCTGACCACTTGTCAAGGATGAGAATAGAAGAGATCATCCCCATTGATGACTCTCTTCCTGAAGAGCAGCTGATGCTAATCGAAATCCTAGATAAAGGATATCAAATGGGAAGAAAACTTGAAGAAGCCAAAAGTCTGAAAGAGGGAGAGTTACCTTGGTATGCAGACCTTGTGAACTACTTGGTGGGAGGTGATGTGCCTCTAAATCTGGATGCATACAACAAGAAAAAGTTCTTCAAGGATGTTTCCCATTACTTTTGCGATGAGCCTTATCTATTCAAGAGGTGTTATGATGGCCTCTTCAGAAGATGTGTTGCACAATCAGAAGTGAATGGCATCTTATATCATTGCCATGGATCAGCTTATGGAGGGCACTTTGCCACATTCAAAACAGCAACAAAAGTGCTACAATCTGGGTTTTGGTGGCCAAACCTCTTCAAGGACACTCATGCTTACATTTCTACATGTGAGTCATGTCCAAAGAAGGGCAACATAAGCAGAAGAGATGAGATACCACAGAACCCAATCCTTGAGGTGGAGGTGTTTGATGTTTGGGGAATAGATTTCATGGGTCCTTTCCCATCTTCCTACAACAACAAATACATTTTAGTGGCAGTGGACTATGTCTCCATGTGGGTACAAGCCATTGCAAGTCCCACAAATGATGCTAAGGTGGTGATCAAGCTTTTCAAATCCATCATATTCCCAAGGTTTGGAGTGCCAAAAGTGGTCATAAGTGATGGAGGAAGCCATTTTATCAACAAATTTTTTGAGAACCTCCTCAAGAAGCATGGAGTTAAGAATAAGGTGGCAACACCTTACTATCCTCAAACAAGTGGCCAGGTCGAAATTTCAAACAGAGAAATCAAAGTCATTCTAGAGAAGACAGTTGGGGCTACAAGAATAGACTGGGCATCCAAGCTTGATGATGCACTATGGGCCTATAGAACTGCTTTCAAGACACCCATTGGGAGAACATCATTCTCTCTTCTCTATGGGAAATCATGCCACCTCCCTGTGGAGCTTGAGTACAAGGCGTTATGGGCAGTCAAACTCCTGAACTTTGACATCAAAACAGCCCAAGAGAAGAGATTGATCAATCTCCTAGAGCTTGACGAAATCCGCTTGGAAGCTTTTGAAAGCTCCAAAATCTACAAGGAGAGAACCAAAGCTTTTAATGACAAGAAGATCAAGCCAAAATAATTCTTAGCTGGACACATGGTACTGCTGTACAATTCCCGGTTGAAGCTATTCCCGGGAAAGCTCAAGTCAAGATCAAGGAGGTTCTACCTTATGGAGTTGTCACTCTTTATGGTCTAAAGGGAGAAGAATTCACTGTGAATGGACATAGGTTGAAGCCTTACTTGGACAGTGATACAATAGAAGAGGCAACTTCAGTCCCTCTTCATGATCTCACCAATGCCTAAGGGGTTTGAAAATGTAACGACCCGGATCCGGCCCATTTGAATAAGTTTAAATGGATAGATTTGGCTACCTATGTCATCAAAGTGCACTTACCTTTTCCGGTCACTTACCCTAATAGAACTCCAGAGTTAAGCGTGCTTATGCTGGAGTAGCACTAGGATGGGTGACCTTTCGGGAAGTCCTCTGCGGAACCGTGTGAGTGAGGTCAAAACACGGGAAAATGTCATGTGGTGATTGCAGGGACAAGTAAATCAGTCGGTCGGGCCACCGAGAAAAATAACGCACCGACCGTCGGACAGGGGTGGGGCCCACGAGCCCGACGGAGGGATGGGTGACTCGCCGGTAGGGGCGGTCGGGGTGTTACAGAAAAGTCAAGCTAAAAGACTTTAAACAAGCGCACTTGGGAGGCAATCCCATGTTTATCATTGTATATATATTATTGTTTATATGTTCATAATGTGTTTTTAATCAACAGATTCGTGTCAAGAAGAAAAAGACTTAAGTGCCAAAAGTTTGAAGAAAAAATTCCAATGCATATCGGTGTGCAGTATCGGTGAGATCACACCGATACGCATATCGACCTCTTGTATCGGTGTGGTCACACCGATATCAGTATCGGGCAAGCATATCGGTATGGTCAGACCGATATGCTCTTAAACAAGGTAAGATTTTTTTTTCGCGATTTGGCTTATAACCCGAACTCATCTTCCCCATTAAAACCACTAAACACAATTTCCTTCATAACTCTCTCAAAACTCAAGAAAATTTCGTGATTCCAAGTGCTATTGTTCCGAAATCTTGTGATTATTCAGATTCATTAATCATTTTCGTCCTACATTCACTCAACAACAAGGTATGACTATCAATCTCCCAAGCTTTTCATGTGTTTCGATGGTGGAATTTTTTTGGAGAAATGCTATAGGGGGTTTGAATTGAGTGATTGTGGATTGGGCTTTTATAGATAATGATAGATAAGAGGATTTCGAGTGCTATAACACAATTTCCATGGATGAATTTCGAAAAATTGACAATTAGGGTTCATAGTGCGAAAATTCAAATTACTCCCTAGAAACTTGTCAAAATTTAGGGCTTTCACTTGCAATAGCTTGCATCCTTCATGGGTAATGATCCTTAATTGCTAAAACACGAAATTAGCCACTTTGAATTTTTAGGAAATTTTGAAATTTTGTCAAATTTTCTAAGTATAGAAATGAGAAATTTTGGAATTTTTGGCCATTGTTTCTTACTTGCTGAGTTGTTTGATTGAATTGTTTTTGTTTCTTGTATAGGAATAATGCCGAGAACAGAAGCAGAAGCATCAAGGGCTGCTAAATCAAAGAGTGAGGGAAAGAAGAAAGTCGTTTCCGATAACGACGAAACTGAGAGCGATGATCCGATTGAGCTTGGGGGAAAGAAGAAAAGCTCAGGGAAAGCTGCAAAGGATACTCCAAACAGAAAGCCAACAGTTCCAGAGCTTTTTTAGGCATTCAGAAAAGTGAGTTTCAAGGGAACGCGATGCCCGCACCAGCAGTCTCTGCAAGCTCTCGGGATTTTGGAGGATCAAGATGATTTTCGAGAGCATGGGATTGAGACATTTCTTCACCATGTCTCATCCAGCACACAAAATAGCGACATGCCAATTCCTGGCATCACTAGAGGCGCACTTCTACTACGAAGGCGAGGATACACCCGAAGAAGAGGGACATGGCTATATCACATTCAAGATTGAGAAGATGTCCTACACATTGTCATTCAGAGAGCTTGAGAGGATATTCGGGTTTAAAGAAGGTGCACGTAGGACCAAGACCCTTACCATCGATGAAGGGGAGTTAGCTGCATTGTGGGACGTCATTGCCTCGGGTACTTTCACGCCGGGAAGAAGCAAGGCATCGATGATCAGACATCCGGCTATACGGTATGCGCACAAGGCGCTAGCACATACATTCTTTGCCATACGAGAGTGCGGGAATGTACAGCTGGAGGAGTTGCAGTTTCTGGACATGGGTTTAGCGAGGACCCCGGGATTTACGACGAGGGACGGAGGTATTCTTCGGGGAGACACCTCAGGTACGGGTTTGGTCTCCATGCTGCTGCGACAGTTCCTTTCATATAAGGACTGGGTGATGACGCTGAGGGACAAGACCCCTCAGCTTAGTATCGGTGGGCTGATTACACCGATACTTGAGGCATGTGGCCATCAGTTGGGTGCAGACGGTTTAGAGCCAGAGTGGATGGACATTTTCTACCTCAGCAAGGCTCATTTCTTAAACGGGAAGAGTGGTAACTTGTTCGCATACAGCTTCTCAATTACTTTAGATGGAGAGGCCAAGATACTTCTTCCACACCACACCGTCACTTCTTTGCACACCCAGAGTAACGTCGAGTTTGTGCCACCGCTCACGGAACTCTATGATCCGACGATTCAGAAACGTCTAGAGTCTATTACAAGAAAGAACGTGGTCTTACTTGACCCAGTGGCAGAACCTGAGGAGGGGGAAGAAGAGCAAGAACAGCCAGACCCGAGACGAGGCACCGAGAGGTATCATTTCTTTTCCTATGGTGAGGCCATATCGAACCCGGAATTGCGGGAGGCTCATGACCACATTGACCAGCTCCAGCAATGGAACAAGCACCAAGACAAGACCATCAACAAACTGCTAAAGGGGTACAAGAAGCTGAAGGCGAAATACAAGAGCCTCAAGGCAAAGATTTCGGGTTCATCAGCCTCTACACATGAGGAGCAACGGAGGAAGAGGAAGCCAAGCCACTCACCTGCACAAACATCCTCCACCAACCCATCCACATCTCTCGGATCATCATCCTCATCTTCCCAGACCTAGAAGTAACATTTCATACTTCATTGAATTTATCATTTAGTTTTTTGGTTTACTCTTATTTATTTTTTAGTCATATTGATTGCGGTCTCTCTTGAACTTTTATTACACAAGAGACTGTGTAATTTAAGTTTGGGGGAGAGGTTGAGAGATTTGACATTTTGTGTTGCATATTTGTGATTCATGCATTTGTGTTTCATGCACTCATAAAAAAATATGTTAATTTTGTGTGTTAAAAAAATGGCTAAAATATATATATATATATATATATATAGCATTTAAACATTGCATTTGCATTTTAGGATTGTGTCTAGTTGCATTTCATATAAGATTGCATTCATATTGCATATGGAGCAATGATGAAATTTCCTTGAAAAATGTTAATTTTTGATATGAAGTCATTGCCCACGTTCACAATTGTCTGATGCATTCGAGTAAGTTTCGTGTTAAGATCGCACCACACTTGAAATTCATGTCTTGGCATTCATGTTTTAGTCGAAACTTGCTGTGAATTGATTTCATTCCTATCTATTAGAACCGCTAAAACTGAAGCTAATTATCATGCATTGTTTTGACAAGTCGAACTCATGGATATCACATACATACTTGGGATATTTTCTCCATTTTTACCATTCTCTTGTTATCCCAAGTAGTTACCACACCCATAACCGAACCAGCTTCTTTCAAGCCTATAAATCTTGTGTGTGATTCTAAGGCCTATTTTCTAAAAAATAAATTTTGAATCACCTAGGCAAAAAGTGTTGAGCTTAGGCCGACAAAGAGAAGCTTTCGTGTAGACACTAGCTTGCATTTTAAGCTAGTAATAGGCTAGGATGTTTGGTGGGTAGACTATGAAGAAGATCTTGTTTTTAAAATGCAATATCAATTGGATAAGAAGAGGAAGTTAAGAATGTGATGCAAGGAGATGGAATGGGGAGACAAAATGATGAAATGGTGGAAACAAAGAAAGCTCTAAATAAAAGAAGAAGAAAAGAGTGTCCTCAACAACAAGAAGGCCATACAACAAGAAGAGCCATTAAAAAGAAACTAAAAACCATTTTACACAAGGTGAAGAAGAACTCCCAAGTTCAACAAGGAAGGTGAATCAATGTGTAGGTTATAAAGGCAACAAAGGCCTTTGGGAAAGGGTAGCTTAAGTGGTTGATCTTTGGGTATAGTCTAGGATAGAAATCATTAGACATTTGGGTAAATGAAAGTCACCCTTGTATGCATCTATTGGTTTTTACTCTTAGCATTTTGCCATAGGCTGATTCTTTTCATTGAGAGCTCCCTTTTGAACCTAAAACAAACCATTGCATTGAGATCATTTTTATCTCAAGACCTTGTCCCTTAACCAAATGAGTTCTCTTGTAAATTCAAAGCATGATCCATGGTTAAGAATAAAATGAATGTTAAAGGAATGAATGATATGAATGCTTGGCTAGGCTAGACTTGATCCATTTCGTGTTTGCGATAAGTGTGGCTAAAATTTTTGAAGTATAACGAACTCGATTTGCATCCCAAAATTGTTAACTTGGACAATGACTTGATTTCATTAATTAGCATTTTTGGATTTGAGCTCCCATTTTCACACCTCTCTTTCATTTGTCATAATTGTTTGCTTGAGGGCAAGCAAAATGCAAGTTTGGGGGAGCTGATAGTCTCTCATTTTAGCATGTTTTTAGCACTCATATAGTATAGTTTTGCATCCATACATGCATTCATTAGATAGTTTTAGGCTAGATTTCATTCATTTTAGAGTTTAGTGAGTCTTAGCTTAGGATATTGTATATATGTTGCATTTGAAGTGTTTCTCAGGTATTCTAGAGCTTGAAGAAGCTATTGGGAGGTTGATGAATGAGCAAGAAAGCCAAGAAGGGGGAAGAACAGAAGGAAAACATGCAACAAAACTCGCAAAAGGACATGAAGAAATCAATATCGGTGTGCAGTATCGGTGTGATCACACCGATACGCATATCAGCCTTTTATACCGGTGTGATCACACCGATATGGAACCCGCGGTTTTGTTTATTTAAGACGAAAATACATTGTTGATCATCATTATTCAGTTGACTTTTTATTTCTAAACTTTTCCAGAAACTCTCTCTGTTTTGGGTGATTTTATTTGTAAGAGCTTTGGATCAAAAACTTCAATTCAAGAGTTCTTCTTCTCTAATCTCTTCTCTTTACTCTTTCTAATGCTTATTATTAAGTTTTTACAAGTTTTCATTGGTTTGATTATGAGCTGTGAGTAGTTCTTCAGAATTTAAGGTTGGTTAGATCTAGGGTGTTTAATGTGTTAATCTTGATGTCTATAAGTTAATTCTTCCATATCCACTCTTGCTTAGTATTCTTAATGCTAATTTCAACCTTGATCATGTTGAATTAGATTCCTAGGAAATTTTCTTATCCAAAAGATTAGTAAAATTTCTGGATCATTTAAGCAAGAGATTTTCATACTTAGCTCATGAAAATGATTGTCTAAGGTGTTTATTAGCAGATTAGAACTGAATCTTTATGCTTGTTTCATCTTTGATCACAAATGAAAGTTTGTTCTTGATTAAAAATGTTATGAAAAGATTAAGTCCATGAAAGTGGTTTAATCTATTCTTGAAGTTCTAAGCTTGGGGATTAGCATTTGTATGAGTAGAGTGACATCTTGATTATACTTTTAAATACCCGAAAATCAATACCATAACCTTGGATTCATCTTTTATCATTTTACAAAAACCATTTACAAACTCTGTTTTTATTTGCTTATGTTGGAGATAGTTTGTCATTCACCTTGTTTAATGTTACTAATCACATACTAAAACCATCACTTAACTTGCTTAGATTAAGAAGTTTTATGAATTCCTTTTGTCACAATAAACCCATATGGATTGATCCTTAAATTCTACAATGACATGTGTAGTAGGTTTGAGTAATTGATTGGTAAAATCCTGTTATCAACAGTGCCAGACACACAAAGCTACACGTAGCTCATGTGTTGAACAAAGAATGGGTGGCGATTCCCCCGACCAAAACCGATCATACACGGTTGGTACTACACTAAGCATGCTATTCAAATTTCACAAAAGACTCTCAATGAACACACACAAAAGTCTAGAGAAAATGGCATACCCGTGTTCGGTTCCATTCCATCGTGTTCTCTCGCAACGAAGACTCGAGGTTTTCCTGCTTGCCCTGCTGGTGGCGGCGGCAACTGAAGTTGATCACGGTTCTGCCCTCCTAGTTGTTGCCCCTGAAGCGGAACCATACACTGCCTCGCAAGGTGTCCGATCTGACCACAGCGATGGCAAGTTCTCCTCAGTGGTTGGACCTCTTTCGGCGCGTGGCCCGAAGTGCAATCCCTCTTCACGTGCCTCGGTTGATGACACCTGTAGCAGGCGACACCCTTAGGAGTCGTTCCCGTTGTTGGTGTCGAGTTAGCAGTGTCCCAAATTCTCTTATGACTCTCAACACCTTTTCCAATCTTAACTTGAACATTCTTTGACATTTTGGGCTCTTCTTGCAACCCAATTTCTTGCAGAACAGCGGATTCTACCAGATCCACCATACTGACATACTTCATGATAGTACAACGGTTCTTGAGGTCAATTCTCAGTCCATTCATGAACTTACGTATCTGATATGCCTCGCTCAAGCGTCTGGTTTGAACCTCCTCGGACGGTTGAACTCTTCCTTGTATTCCCTGACAGTTATGTTATCCTGACGAAGATCGTCGAAAGCACTCTGCATATGATCCATGGCCTCTGGCGGAAAATACTCCCGAGTGAACTCGTCCCTGAAATCGGCCTAAGTCAACACGTATCGCCCTTGAGTTAACTCTACCACACCTTTCCACCAAATCATTGCATCATCCTTCAGGTATTGCACAGCCAAATCTCTGCGGTACTCCTGCGGGCACCTGATTGCATCAAGGTTATCCTCCAACTTCTTCCTCCAGTTGTCAGCAGCTATAGCACTCGCTTTCCCATCAAAGTGATCCATCTGCATATCCCTCATGAGCCTCATCGTTTCCCAGTACGAAGGTCCTTGAACTTGCACGTGCACAACCGGTGGTGGAGGTGGCGGCGGATATTGTGCTCCTCCGTTCTGGCCATTCAACGGCGCAGCCTGCTGATGCACAGTTCCCGCTCCTGAGTCATTCCGCATCTGATCTCCAAAACGGTCACGGTACCTCTGCAACTCCTCCATCACAGCTGCAAGCACAACAGCTTGTTTAGCTCATGGGGCCGCCCCAGCTGGGTTCGTACCCACTGTCTCATTCTCAGTGTGGCTCCCTTAAACACTTTCTGTCGAAGCAGCATGACTTTCTTCCCTAGCTGCTGGTTGAGCAACTCTCGCGCCTCGCGCAACACGTGCTCTCTTTGGCGGCATCCTGAAGAGCAACGGTCACCTCTTTCCCAAATCTGAAACACCTAAGACACGAAGAATACAGAGATTAAGTCAAGCTAGGTGATGTTTTACATTTTTCCTTTTAAAATACCCCTTCTCCCGAAAAGTTTTTTTTTTTTTAATCTGAAACTACAAAAATATTTCGAAAATATATATATATATATATTTTTTTTTAATCAGAAACTACAAAAATATTTCAAAAATATATTTTTTTTTTGAAAATACGAAAATAATAACTAATTTTTTTTCTGAAAAATCAACAACTTTGAAAATTCGTTGTGAAAACACTTTTTTTTTTTACAATCCGCCTCCCGGGTCAAAACCGGTTTGGCAAACCGAGGCTCTGATACCAGTTGTAACACCCTGACCGCCCCTACCGGCGAGTCACCCATCCCTCCGTCGGTCTCGTGGGTCCCGCCCCTGTCCGACGGTCGGTGCGTTATTTTCTCGGTGGCCCGACCGACTGATTTACTTGTTCCTGCAATCACCACGTGACATTTTTCCGTGTTTAACCTCACTCACAGGGTTCCGCAGAGGACTTCCCGGAAGGTCACCATTCCTAGTCCTACTCCAGCATAATCACGTTTAACTCTGGAGTTCTTTTAGGGTAAGTGACCGGAAAATGTAAGTGCACTTTGATGACATAGGTAGCCAAATCAATCCATTTAAACTTATTCAAATGGGCCGGGCCAGGGTCGTTACAGAACTGGCAATATAAATAACAAAACAGGTCAAAAACTCTGGGTAGCTAAAATAACTATCTTTGAATCATATATGTTATTCCACAAATATATTTTTCTTACATATAAAACATTAAAACTATAATAAATAACAACTAACGATACACTCTTTGATACCAATACTGTGAACACTAACTTGGTACTCTTTTGTAACAATCCGGACCCGACCCATTTGAATAAGTTTAAATGGATTGATTTGGCTACCTATGTCATCAAATTGCACTTACCTTTTTCGATCACTTACGTTAAGAGAACTTCAGAGTTAAGCGTGCTTATGCCGGAGTAGTACTAGGATGGGTGACCTTCTGGGAAGTCCTCTGCGGAACCGTGTGAATGAGGTCAAAACACGGGAAAAGGTCACGTGGTGATTGCAGGGACAAGTAAATCAGTCGGTCGGGCCACCGAAAAAAATAACGCACCGACCGTCGGACAGGAGCGGAGGGCCCACAGCCCGTGAGAGGTGTGGGTCTCGCTGGTAGGGGCGGTCGGGGTGTTACAAGTGGTATCAGAGCCAAGGGAAGTTAAACTGGTTCTTTCCCAGGTGACTGTCTTGGAATTAATTTAACTACCTATGTCATCAAAGTGCACTTACCTTTTTTAGTCACTTACCCTCCAGAGTTAAGCGTGCTTATGCTGGAGTATGAGTAGGATGGGTGACCTTCCGGGCGGTCGGGGTGTTACATCTTCATCCATGGCTGATCGTGGAATGCTCAAAGAAGAGAAAGATAGGAAATTTTTGTAGGCGATGATCGACTCAAAACTATCATACAAAAAACAATTTCGAGGATTTTGACCGGTTAATATGTTGGAAATATAGTCATAGCAAAACATGCCAGCGATGGAAATAAAAATAAAATCTGCATACAAAAAGTTTTGATGAATGAACGATGTACTGTCACGGGCGGTTTTATGTTTTTTTTTTAACTGAATTAATAATTTATTTGATGGGTTTAAGGCGGTTTTATGTTATTATCCAAAACCACATCATTTAAATATTTTTTCAAATTATCCGTCAAAACTTGGCCAATGGATCTATTAATTTAATATGATTATGCTTTATTCGCAAATTAGTGAAAAGAAACAGAGGGTAAGAGTCAGAACAGATGATTTATGTATTTAAAATATATTTTAATAAAATATAGAATTTAAAATATACATAACAAAACGGGTCAAAAACTATAATTCCAGTTGAAAATAACGGGTCAAAAACTTTGAGTAGCTAAAATAACTAATTTTGAATCATATATGTCATTCCACAAATATATTTTTCTTACAAATTAGAAAACATGAAAACGATTATAAATAACGACTGTTGATGCACTCCTTGATACCAATATCGAGTACACTAACTTCGTACTCTTCATCTACGGTTGATCTTGGTTGATCAACTCAAAACTATCATACAAATTTCATCTTCGACGATTTTGACGGGTTAATGTGTTGGAAATTTAGCCATATCAATAGATGCGAGCGATAGAAATTGAAAGAAAAACTGCATACAAAAAAATGGAAAAAAATGATGAATGAATGATGTATTGTCACGGGCGGGTTCAAACTAATTTGAATACAAAAAAAAGAACTGAACATCATTTTTTAAAAAAAATTACCTTTGTCCCTATAAATGAGATGATATGAGATAAAAAAAAAAAAATCTACGGGCAGATTAAAATCTAAACTTAAAATTTTAGAGAAAACACAAAATATAATCCGCGCATGGCGCGAATCCAAAATAGTTATTAAATTAAGAGGAAATATGTATACTTTCCTATCCAATAATTAGACTGCATGACTACCCAATTTTAAACATTAATTTTGTACAGGTCGTGCATATCTAAATATTAATAGAGTCATGCATATCTATATGCAGGAAATATTATTAAATTAAAAAGAAATATGTATACCTTTCTTACACAACAAGACTGCATGATTATCCAATTTTAGACATTTCTTTTGTACATGTCATTCATTGCAATATCTAAATATTAATACTGTCATGCATATATATAAAATATTATTAAATTAAAAAGAAATATCTATACCTTCCTACACAACAAGACTGCATGACTACCCCAATTTTAGACATTACTTTTATACAGAGCATTCATTGCAAAATCGTTAATCCTACATAGAAATGATTGACAAATGGCTGACCCATATAAAATTTGAGTATGTCCAATGATTGCTTTTGTTTTTTTATTGCTATTAGGAATATAATTAAAATTTCATAGAAATATTATTTATTAGGTTTACAACTGTTTTTCCTTTTTATTTTCATATTTACATCATATTTCCTTTTAAATGTTTATAGAAAAGTGTAAATTATAAAACAAATCAATTGCGTGAACTGTTTTTTTATTAAATTTTATTTAATAATAATCATTTGTAAATAAAATCTAGTATAAAATAATGCAGAGATATGTTTACTTAAATTAACCTTTAAAAAAAGATTCACAAATAATTTGTAAAAAATATATCCTAAAACTTTGTTTAACAAAGCCCAAACTTTCGAGAGAGTGCGAGAGAGACCGAGATCGAGGGCGAGAGATAGAGATTGAGGGAGAGAAATAGAGATCGAGATCGAGATCGAGAAAAGGTCCGAGAGAGATCGAGAGAGGGTCTGAGAGAGATCGAGATCAAGAGAGATAGAGATTGAGGGAGAAAGATCGAGATTGCCGGAGAGAAAGAGAGAGATCGAACAAAACGTTCTTCGTCTTTTACATCTCATCCGTTAACCCAACACAAATTAAACCATTTCAACCCAACCCAATTGACTCATCAATCCATTAGTATCAAAAATTTCAATCCAATAGGATTCATGGATCGGATTGGGTTGGGTCAACTCATGAATTTAGATCCATTTTGACACCTTTAGCCGAAAGACATCCAAACATTTGTCTTGGTGGTATAAGCACTAGGTACGGATATATGTAACTAATAAGAATAATGTAAGTTCTTTGTTCATTATATAGTTTTTGTAGTTGTCTGTTAGAAAATTTGTGAGTGCTTTTTTTTTATTTGAAGACTTTTTTTATAAAAAATGGGTAGCTATACAACTGAATATCTTTTTGGAATTTTTGGGTGATTAAATTGTCAGATTGCGTGAATTATTGATATATTCGGCTAATATAAAATGAAAAGTGTTAAAACATGTAACTAATATACACAAATATCTAAAATATTTCATATAATATTTGAAGGGTTTTCTGTTGTAGTCTGAGAAATAAATTATGTTTTTTGGACAAGTAAAATTGAGTATTAGAGTTTTTGGATGATCTAGTTTCAATTTTTAGGTTTACATCAACTATGTTACTAAAGTTTTTTTTTTAACAAGAAAAATGTTACTAAAGTTTTATCAAGTTTAAATATTATACTGGCTTGTTTGATGTCAATAGTTGATCTTTTCTCTTCTAATAATTCTAGTTTTACAAAAAATTTCTTTTAATAATTCTAGTTTTACAATTGCAGGTTGAATATCAAAGTTGTAACTTTAAAATTTCCAACAAAAGCTCAACTTTCACTATGACCCGCATAAGAAAGATATTCACCAAAGATGTGTTGAACGAGCTATTGCATCAAGTGTTGATTAACAAAGATGAAGACAATGATTCCTTGTCGAGATCAAAAGTTGTGAAATTGAGCACCAAAGGAATAGAGAGAAAGGATATAAAGCAAAAGAAGGACTATATTGAAGAAATGCCGATGAAGAAGAACAAAGGGATGGAGTGGAAACAAGAGAATTGCGCGCAGCCAATTGGCAAAGTTATTAACTATACCGGCGAGGGAGGAAAGAGGAAATGCCATTATGAAAAATTCGAGTTTAATGGCAAAAAATATGGACTGGTGAGTTTTATATTGTTTTAAGATTTTACTAGTTTAAAGGCTTTGATTATTACAACATGTATCTAGTATTTATAAAACAAAAGAAAATACAAAGAACAATTTGGAAAACATACTTAAAACATAATCCAAAAATGATATATATATATATATATATATATATATATATATATATATTCAAATCAAATAAAATAAAAATAGATAACTATTAATATCAACAACACAAAAAAACATAACAATAAGAAAGGCATAAAAAAACTAATTAACAACAAAGCCTCTAAACGGTAGTTGATGTCACGACCAAATTTTTTCTTCAGGCCAAGTTAAGTAATGGGTCAGAGTAGAGAGGTTCATGACCCAACACTTAGTATATTTGGGCCTATTTTAGCCTATATTAGTTAGTACATTTTCTAGAATTCTACAAATGTGTGAGAACTGAGAAGGGAGGGACTAAAGAGTAGTTGAGAATTAGTAATAAATGTGAAAAGATCTAGAGGATATCACTCTCCCCCATTCGATCAGAATAATGATGTGATTTTCTATATAAAAGGGGTGGGATCCCTCATTTGTAAACCATACAAGTATTCAAGTAATATAATAAAAGTTTTTCTTACTTAACTACCGTAAGAGGCATAAAATAATTAAGGCCGCACGTATCGACTCAAGAGGAATCGGTCCGTGACATTGAGCCATGGAAGCCACTACATTAATTTTCTAAATATTTTGAAAAACTTAAAAAAATTAAAAAATTTGTATTTTTATAGTTTCCATTATATTACCATTTACATTAGAATAATGATATTTTATATTGGCAGGAGGACTTTGTGCTATTGACTCCAGAGGATGCAAGCCGAAAGCCTTATGTTGCGATCATTAAGGTTAGAAATAAAAAGAAAAGAATTGATATATTTTAAAGTTTTTGCATTATCATAATAAAACTATTTTTGTGCTAGGATATTTATATACAAAGTAAAGAAGGATATGTGAAGCTTGAAGTGCAGTGGTTTTATCGTCCAGAAGATGTAGAAAAAAAAAATGTTGGAAATTGGGAATCCAAAGATGCAAGGAACTTATTCTATAGTTTCCATCGTGATGAAGTGTTTGCTGAATCTGTGATGCACAGTTGCCTTGTGTACTTCGTGCCAGAGAATAAGCAAATTCCAGATCGCAAAAAGCATCCAGGCTTTATTGTGCAAAATGTTTATAATACCGTTAAGAAGAAACTGTGGAATTTCACTCATAATGGTTTCAACGAGCAGCAAAAATGTGAGATTAATCTTCTTGTGGAAAAGACGATCTCGCGAGTTGGTGATCTTCCTGACATTGAGAAGGAGCAAAAGACTTTGAAGTCAAGGCGTAAAAACTCTGTTCCGAAAGGGTTTATCATGAAAGTTAAAAGAAAGAATCATGAAAGCAGTAATGTGTTTAATGCACCAGGTTATAAGGCAGTCATGGAGAAGTTTGATATGTTAACTGGTAATCTGGATCGTGACAAAAGATTGGAAGAGCTTCTGGAAGCAGTTAAGCACAAGTGTCGTTTGACTAAGAAGAAGCAAGCTAGTGATTATGATTCTTTCTGGCCAAATGATGTTGTTCCCGTGGTGCGTGCTCTTGAGCAGGTTTTTTATGATTCTATGGCAAAAGATATACCAAAGTATAATCACAAGTTGGAGATGCTAATTGATAAACTCAAGGTTAGTTTAATTTCTTTTTATCCTTCACTTTTTTTTTGTTAGTGTGTGTGTGCATGTGTGCTACATAGAACCCCTAGGTTTTGGTGATATTTCATTATAAAATATGGAATATTGTTAATTTGTTAGTCTTGGTTGTAGAGATAGATAAATGTGTGAATTAATGGTGAAAAAAAAAAAGATGAGATGTTATGCTTTATGGAAAAGACATGAATGTGTGAAATTCATTGATAATTGATGATTGGATACTTCACTTTATGTTTATGTTTGAGTAGAATAGGTAATCTACAAAGTTTTGGAACTCGTGAGATCGGCAATAATTTCAAAAAAAAAACAATAGTTTTTTCATTTATAAAAATGTTATTTTAAAATTTTATTTTAATTTCACAAAGAGTGTGGTTTATATATCTAATGAGAGAGATAAATTTATTTAGTATATTAATAAGAAGTAAAATAGAATTTTATAAAAAATATTTAAATAACACTTTTGTTTTTGTGAGACGGAGGAAATATCAATTAGAAAATTTAGTGCTTGTTGGGTTTTCATCAGCTAATATCAGTTAGGAATTTATTACATCATCCCTTAAGAATAAATATTGTCCTATTGAATTTGCAAAACTAATGTTTACTTGGTTTGTATAAATATCATGTCAACAGATAAAAAAAAAAATTAATATATAACAACACCCAAATAAAAGGCCAAAATAAACACCATGAATATATATATGAAAAGCTGTGATGAACCCTATATAAAAAACTTAAATTAGTATTTCTGAAACAAATTTAATCTTTAACATATGTTAATATTATTGTCTTGATTAGCATCGATTTCAGGATCCATATTAAGATCTACACTAAAAAATATTGTTTATACTGTAGAAATTGGGTAGATTTGTTCTCAGATTGCTGAAAATATCATATTTTAGTTTTTATTCTTTTTATTTTTACTTTTAGTGATTACTAATAATCTCTATTATTATTTATAATTATTTTATTTTTTTGGTAATAATCTCTATTATTTGTTTATAGAACTCGCGAATGTTAGCTGAACGTCTTCTCAATGGCGAATTAAAACCTGAACAAATTTTAACGATGGAGTGCTATGAACTAATGGTAATGTCTCATATTCATATACTTTTGAATAGTAAGTTTAATTTTGGTTTACAAATTACAATATCACGGTGAAACTTCAACTCGTATATTTTTCGTAAAAGTAGAATATTTTTTCCGGATGAGGCAATAAAGTAAACCTGAATTTTAATGTTTATTACCACATAAAATTGTATATTTAAAATTGTGATTTTACTTGTTAAAGCGATTAAGATAAGTTTTTGTTTCTTCTCGGATCAGATCGGTCATACTTTCGGTGAAATAACGGCCGTTATCGAAGAATCAACATTGGAGATAGATGATTCATCTACCTCCAAAAATGTTTAGGCACAAAATGTTTCTCGACGAATAAAAAAGATACTAAAACCATAATGGTATCTTGATCTTCTTTGTTTATCTAAAATCTCTATAGAGGTGTTTCCTAGAATTTGTTTTTCAGGGTATGATGCAAATGATGACTTCTTATCTAAAACTACAATTATATAGAGTCTAGGTATCTTTTAGACTGTCATTGGTTACAAAATATACAATGTTATTGGAGAGATTGCTCAAGGAATTATTTATCCTCATCAACATTCATGGCTTATAATCATACACCGTGACTAAAGAAAATAACATTCTTCTACATTCTGATATAAACAATGAATAAGAGAGAACACATAGTTGATGTTATAAATATGGCTCTCATTGACAAAAAGATGTGGGAAGAAGCCTTGAACCCTCGGCCTGAACCATCTTTAAAGGAAAGCACGCAAGAACTTACTTGGGTATATATGACTTTTCGATGTTCTTGAAGAAATGAATTTTTGACTCAGAAGAAATCTTCCATACTTTTGCTTTGATCACATTCATAAAAGGGAGTGCCATCGCCTCCTTTCGCACTTCAAGATCATCGAAATTACAACAAACCCAATAGCCGGATTTTACAGAGTATTCTCCACTATGATTATGAATCCAACAAAAGCCATATGGTTGTCTGAAAATTGGTCTTGACTTTAAAATGAGCTCAATATCTTGTGGAAAGAATAGCTCATCGAGTTTACCTATATCCCATGTCCTTGTTTGCGAGTTTATGAGAGAGCAAACACGCAAATTGTAACACCCGCTTTTTACGTAACCAAGAGGGCATGTTTTAAGTGCATTAACTTTCACTACAAGAAACCACTCGCTAGTTCAATGTCACTTTATTCACAAGGATCGTAAAAACGTTTTACAAAGACCATTTTAACTTTAAATATCAAATCCAAATTGAAATAACGTCTTTAAAATAAATAGAAAATAATAAAATAAAACCAGTATCTTCGCAAAACCATCACCAAGCCGAATGACTACTCATGTATGCCAGCGCGCTCACCTACAAAGAAGATGGATGAGTAATTTGGATTACTCAGTGAGTGCATATCCTAGGGACCCACGATATATATCTCGCACATGCATAACCATTTCAGACGAAAGTCATAAGCTAATACACACAGACAATCACGTACGAAGACACTCACATATCAAGAAAAGACATCTTAAACCTAACTAGTGCATCCACGCCTTCACCGGCGCACACCCCGTGGCATATAATGGCACAACACGCTGTCCGTCCTCACAACGCAGGGCTCTTCAAGTCACCGACGATGGGTTATGGTGCGCCACACGCCTTCCATATCCAGCACAGACTCATAACGTAAGAGAATCCTCTATCTTACTTATGACGTCACACTGGCAAAACCGCCTTAAAAGCCTACAACTTATCCCAACTCGCACAAGTGATTTCCCTCACACAATGCAAACACCCGCAAGCACTATTCATAAATCATTCAACCATTTTCCGTTTAACAACCTACATTACTAAGTTCATCAATCAACAACAGCAGAACATCAATTAATATTATACGGTTATTACGCCATTTACTAATCAGATTCAGACAACAATCAAATACGTGTATTCATATAGATACATCGCAGGTATGCGCACATTAACAAAAAAAACTACTCAGACTATAACGAGTATGAATATACGAGAGAATAAATCACGACCAGTCCTCTCCTTATAAATCGGCACGACAAAGCGAGTCAGAACGGCCTTCGAACGACGAAACGGTCAACGGTCAAAGGAGAGGTCAATGGTCAACAGAGATCAAAGGTGAATGGCGGTCAACGGTCAACGAAATTCAACGGTCAACGGAGGTCAACGAAGGTCAACTGCGGTCAACGGTCAACGGCGGCGGCTCTGGCGATCGTCGGCGGCGGCGGTGGACGGTGGTCGGCGGCGACGGCTCTGGCGAGAGACTCTGACAAAAAACGAGGCAGAGCTTTGCTGGAAATTTCTGAATGAAATTTCAGAACTCAAGCACCTCCTTTTATAGGAGAAGGGAGGGAAACCCTATGTCAAATTCGGGTGGGCCTTGAGCTATAGGGCTTTTACTCTAAAAATCCTAATGGGTTGGGCCCAGGATGTCACAATTCTCCCCCGTTAAACGGAATTTCGCCCCCGAATTCGAATCGACATCCTGCGGAACATCATCACCTCCAAAAATTTCCGGATAACTCGCTCGCACAACAGCCTCGGGCTCCCAAGTTCCTTCCTGGATCTCACCCCTTTCCCAGCAAACATGAACCAACTCGCTCTTTTTCTCTTGAATTTCTGACTCTTGACGGTCTAAGATTCCACAGATTTACTCGTAATTGTCAAGTTTCGACCCACGTCTAGTGGCGCCTCCGCTAAGATCAACCCTAGTTCCCGAACCACTTTCCTCAAACTTACACATGAAACACATCATGAAAGTCTGACAACTCTTTTGGTAAGTCCAACCGATAAGTATCTGCCCCATGAACCTTGGTCTCAACTTTTTCAACCTATGATTCTTATCGGTTTCTTAGAACGTCCTTAACTTTAAGTACACAGTATCACCAACTGCAAACTCTAAATCATTTATATGCTGGACAGCATAACTTTTCTAACGTTCGACGCTCAGTCAAACAGTTTCTACCCAAAAATTACTTCGGAATGGTCCAACTCCATTTCACAAGATTCTCGGGCATCTTCACGCCTTCCAGCACTATGGGTACTTCTTCGTAATCTCCTAAAGACTTCACAAACTCAACTCTGGCTATCTCGATCTACTTCTCCCTCGAGACGAACACGCCTTCGAAAGTCATGCACTTTGACAGTGTCGGGCACACAAAGCTACACGTAGCTCACGTGTTAAACAACGAATGTGCGGCGATTCACCCGACCAAAACCGATCCTACACGATTGGTACTATACTAAGCATGCTATTCAAATTTTACACAAGACTCTCAATGAACAACCTAAAAGTCCACAGGAAATGACATACCAGCGATCGGTTCCATTCCACTGTGTTCTCCCGCAACAACGACTCGAGGTTGTCCTCCTTGCCCCGCTGGTGGTGGCAGCAACTGAAGTTGTTCACGGTTCTTTCCTCCTAGCTGCTCCCCCTGAAGCGGAACCATACATTACCTCGCAAGGTGTCCGATCTGACCACAACGATGACAAGTGCTCCTCAGTGGTTGGACCTCTCTCGACATGTGGCCTACATTGCAATCCCTCTTCATGTGCCCCGATTGATGGCATCTGAAGCAGACGATACCCCCTAGGAGTCGTTCCTGTTGCTGTTCCCGAGTTACCAGTGTCTCAATTCCTCTTATGACTCTCAGCACCTTTTCCACTTTTACCTTGAGCATTCTTTGACAACTTGAGCTCTTCCTGCAGCCCAATTTCTTGCACAGCAGCGGTTTCTACCAGATCCACCATACTGACATACTTCATGATAGAACAACGGTTCTTGAGGTCGACCCTCAGTCCATTCATGAACTTATGAATCTGCTCTGCTTCGCTCAAGCGTGTGGTCATGAACCTCCTCACACGGTTGAACTATTCCTTGTATTCCCGGACAGTTCAGTTATCCTGACGAAGATCGTCGAAAGCACTTTCCATCCGATCCATGGCCTCGACCCTGAAATCGGCCCAAGTCAACTCATATCGCCATTGCGTTGATTCTACCACACCTTTCCACCAAATCATGTCATCATCTTTCAGATATTGCACAACCAAATCCATACGGTATCCTGCGGGCACCTGATTGCATCAAGGTTCTCCTGCACCTTCTTCCTCCAATTATCAGCAGCTATATCACTCGCTTTTCCGTCAAAGTGACATGTTTGCATATCCCTCATGAGCCACAGCCGATGGTGGAGGTGGCGGCAGATACTGTGCTCCCCCGTTCTGGTGCACATTTCCCACTACCGGGTCATTCCACATCTGATCCCCCAAACGGTCACGGTACCTCTGCAACTCCTCCATCACGGCTGCAAGCACAGCAGCATGGTTAGCTTCTGTGGCCGGCCTTGCTGGGTAGTGGCTCATTCTCAGTGTGGTTCCCCTGAAAACTTTCTATCGAAGCAGCTTAACTTTCTGTCCTAGCTGCAGATTGAGCAACTCTCGCGCCTCGCGCAACACGTGCTTCCTTTGGCGGCATCATGAAGATAGAAGAAGCAACGATCAGTCTCTTTCCCAAAGCCGAAACACATAACACGCGAAGAATATAGAGATTAAGTCAAGTTAGGTGATGTTTTGCACTTTTTCTTTTTAAAATACACCATTTCCCAAAAAAAAAAAAAAAAAAAATTTGTAAATCCGAAATACAAAATTATTTCAAAAATACATTTTTTTGTTTTTGAAAAATCAACAACTTTGGAAACTCATTTTGAAAACACTTTCTTTTCACAATCCGCCTCCCAGGTCAGAACCGGTTTGACAATCCTAGGCTCTGATAGCAATTGTAACACCCGCCTCTTACGTAACCAAGATGGCATGTTCAAGTGCATTAACTTCCACCACAAGAAACCACTTCCTAGTTCAATGACACTTTATTCCCAAGGATCGTATCCACAATGTCTTACAAACACCATTTTAACTTAAATATCAAATCCGAATTGAAATAACGTCTTTAAAATAAATAGCGAATAATAAAATAAAACCCGTGTCTTTTCAAAACCATCACCAAGCCGAATGACCACTCCTGTATGCCAGCGCGCTCACCTGCAAAGAAGAGGGATGAGTAATTTGGATTATCCAGTAAGTGCAGGTCCTAGAGACCCACGATATACATCTCGCACATGCATAACCATTCCAGACGAAAGTCCTAAGCTAATACACACAGACAATCACGTCCGAAGACACTCACATACTAAGAAATGAAATCTTAGACCTAACTGGTGCATCCACGCCTTCACCGATGCACAACCCGTGGCATATAGCGGCACAACACGCTGTCTGTCCTCACGACGCATGGATCGTCAAACCACCGACAATGGGCTATGGTGCGCCACACGTCTTCCATATCTAGCACAGACTCATAACGTAAGAGAATCCTCTATCTCACTTATGACGTCACACATGCAAAAACGCCTCAAAAGCCTACAACTTATCCCAACCCGCACAAGTGATTTCCCTCACACAATGCAAACACCCGAAAACACTATTCATAAATCATTCAACAATATTCTGTTTAACAACCTACGTTACGAAGTTCATCAATCAACAACAGCAGAACATCAGTTAATATTATACGGTTATTACGGCCTTTACTAATCAGATTCAGACAACAATCAAATACGTGTATTCATATAGATACAGGCCATGTATGCGCATATTAACAAAAGACTACTCAGACTATAACGAGTATTAATATACGAGAGAATAAATCACGACCAATCCTCATCTTAGAAATCGGCACGACAAAATGAGTTACAACGGTCTTCGAACGACGAAATAGTCAACGGAAGTCAACGGAGAAGTCAACAGAGGTCAAAGGTCAACGGCGGTCAATGGTCAATGAAATTCAACGGAGGTCAACGGTAAACGGAAGTCAACGGTTAACGGTCAACGGCGGCGGCTCCAGCTATCAGCAGCGGTGGACGGCGATCGGCGATGGCGGCAAACGGCGGTGGTCGGCGGTTCGACGGTTGCTCCAGCGACTGCTCTGGCGAGAGACTCTGACAGAAAATGAGACAGAGCTTCGCTGAGAATTTCTGAATGAAATTTCAGAAATCAAGCACCTCCTTTTATAGGAGAAGGGAGGAAAACCTTAGGTCAAATTCGGGTAAACCTTTTTTTATTGGGTTTTTACTTTCCAAATCCTAATGGATTGGGCCTAGAATGTCACACAAATTCAGGTCAAAGAATATAGGTTTTTTGTATGGAGCTCGTGGCATTTTGTCAAAAAGCCAAGAATCCAACCATACATTCAAATTTTCGCCTGATCCAACATTCCTTTTCAAACCCTTAGCTAGGAGCTCACAGCTGTGAAGAATATTCTTCCACGTCCATGACACTGAACTCTCTGAGAGTCTCCTGACTTCGGAGCGGATCCTCATGAACCAGAGCCAGAGCAGTATCCAAGTTAGATGGGTTTGAACGTCCACTGGATCAGAAGCAGGCTAGGAAGGATCGACTTCGATAGGACCCACAGACGGAGGGGGAGCCTCCCCAAGATCTTCATTGATAATTGTATCATTTTTGGAGCAGCCTCAGTCGGCCCCTTTAGCGATCTAAGGTCCCCATAGTTCACGAAAAACTCTATATGTAAAGAAGAACAACTAAAAATCAGCAAATGAAGGAAAAAAACGTAGTTTACGTAGGTGACAGAGCAATTTGCCAGAGAACTAATGATATATGCTTCATATTTTGCGTCTAATATATACTATTTTATATGATTTTAATAAGAAAACATCTTGGTTTTGATTTTGTCTTTATATATAAAATTTTAGTGTATTTCAATTTTAAGAGTCTTGGTAGGGAAATTAAGCATTATGGGCTTAATGAGATATTTTTGGATATTTTGGAGATTAGACAGCTTCTGAGCATCAAAAGTTTAATGCTATATGGAGGAATTTCTACCATCTGATCATAACAAAATTTGGACTAAAAATATCCATGGATGTTAGCTTTCATATTCAAATGGTTTTAAGTCAATCAAAATCTTAACTCAGAAGTTATGATCAAAATACTGAAAACTGCTACGGTTGGTGACGAAATAGAGCAAGTAGAAGATTTGATCTTCAGTCGATCCATGCCAATCGATCCATGCCAATTGATCCATGCCAATCGACTTACTCAGGTTGGAAGTAAAGCCTTTATCAGCCTTTGATTCTCAAGTTCGATACCCGTTAGGCCCATTTTGGTTCATTTTTTTATTTTTTAATAATAAACGACATAATTGTAATTTCGTAATAATCTTTCTTCTAGGTTTTTCAAGTTATGAATTGTGAAGGTAAAGGAAATAATAAAAATAAAATATTACAAGAAGGATGATATATTATCAGATTTAACATCATTTTTTGTCTTTGTTTTACAATCCATTTTGAAACACATAAATAAAAACATCCATCTCACATTTCTTCAAACACATGCCAATCTCCACACCACCGATCTCATCCCACGTATCCGATATAGAGAAGAGAATGTTTTTGCTGATGGATATATTCTCAGTATGAACGGTTCTCCCCCACCCAAAATCCGACGACCCATATATCCCAAACTTGTTAGACCTGGCAACGGACATATTGACTCAGCCTCTTGAGAATTCAAACCTCTGACCGAATCGCTGAGAATCTTGACACTATTGACGAATCCATCTTCTCCCAAAAACGTCTTGGCTTTGTCTCCAGAGAAATTGATAGATAAAACGCATGTCCCGAAGTAGGTCACAAGAGCCGGCGGGTCTAACCGGTCTCTGAAATCAGCAGCGTACGTGAAAGGAACTTGTTGGTCTGCGTCGACTCCACGTGCCTTCAACACACATGTCAATACATAGGCGTAGGTGACTACGAAAGTTGAGATGTAAAGATTGGAGCTAGCGGACTCGCTCTTGGCTCGCTCTTTCAGTTCTTGACGTTCTCCTGAGTCAGCTGGAGCGTGAACCTGACGAGGTCTCCGTCGATCTCTTTGGCGTAAGGAATCTCCAGGGTTCTTGCGCTTGCTTTTCCCTGTGAGAGCTGGACGATCATCTTCGATTCGAGTTCGGTCAGAATGTTGATAACCGTACGATCTAAAAGCATAGTTAAAAAAAATCTTGCGGTGTTGTTCCGTGTTTACAGATGTGAGCCCATGATTTGAGAAATTTTGCCACAGTTTTGTCGTCCAAGGCACCATGGTGGTGTGTGAGCCCGATGCAGAAGCCTTCATTCGGGAACAAAGTGATGTGCAGGGTAAGAATAGAGGCTGAGTCAGAGGAAATCGGTAACTCCGGCACAACAGCGTGTAACTCCTTCTAGTGACGAAGCCCTTTGCCGGAAAGACGAGAGAAGTCGGCGTCGGTCTCGGCCACTGTGAGAGAGACGATGTCTTGCGGGAGGATGACGATGTGCGGCTTAGGATCTTACGGGTCCCACTTGAGGTGACCGGAGAGAGGGGGAAAGTACGTGAGGACAAGGGAAAAGGATCGCTCGAGCCTTGGGAGGATCACGGAGTACAAGGATTCGCGAGTCGACTCAGTGAGTTTGTAAAAGGTGACTCGGTTCGTAGGAATGTCTTTTAGCCACAGTAGATCGAAGAAAGTGAGTGGCAGAACGATCGGGTCGACCAAATCTTTAGCAGGGTCAACTCGAGAGATCTTGACACGTTATACGCCATTGTTAAGAAAGGTAATTAATCTCACTTAGGACTCTCTTTTAGGGATCCCCTATAGTGGGCAACGTTATTATTATTAATTACATTTTTGTGAGATTTTCAAATCCAAATTATATAATTGATCGGGCAGGCTTTTTAGTGTTTGATGTACCAAATCAAATTTTATACGATTATCGAATGGAGCTAGTAAGTAATTATCATTATATCAAGGTAAGCAAACGCATAAACATGTTTAAGATGTTTTGGTTGATGTTTTTGCTGACTGGTTTGAGAAGCTGCATGACCACGTCATCAGAAACATGATGCAGACGCATCAGACGCAGCAACAGGAAGATGATTCGGACGCGGTACCAGAAAGCTGATGCATCGGGCGCATCAGACATGACAACAGAAGACATAGTTTTGTGGAAAGTTTACATATTCAAGAGGGTCTTGAATATATATTACTTGGAGATAAAACTCAAGTAAAAAGGAAGCTAGAAGACATTTGGAAGTTCCTTGTGGAGAAAGGAAATAAAGGAAAAGACATATGAAGGTAAAAAGGAAACTTGTCTTTTAAGGAAAAGGAAAGACAAGTATTATAAAGAGGCAAAGGGGGCGCCTCATGAAAACTTACGCGCCTAGGGCATGGCGTCGTCCCACCATGTTAGAAGACTGGTGGTATTGGCTATGAATTCTGCAGCCATTGAAGATGGTGATGCACCGGTGAAGCCGGGTGGTAATCAAGCTTGCGGGCTTATTACTGTTTTCATAGTGTTCCATGTAGAAAAGATTACTAAAAGTACTTGTTATCTTATTCTAATGGAATCATTCTGGAGTAGGTCCCGGGGATGTAGGGAAACCGAACCTCGTGAAAAAACTCTATGTGTTCCTTTATTTTATGTACATCATATGTCTATCATGCTCTCGATCAAACGTAGCCAAGGGCCACAAATTTGCACTTTCAGTTTTTAGTAGGTGAAGTAGCTGTACCAAATCAAACTTTATTCAATTATCAAATGTAGCGAGTAAAATATGATTGTATCAAGGGAAACACATCCACATGTTCTAGATGCTTGTGCTCGGCAGCTCAGGAAAGGAATATTTTTTTTATTATTAATTTTTTTTTAAAACATGTTTTTTCTCGCGGGATTAAATATCATCGTTTAAATTTTTCCAATCCGTCTATTGGTTAATGTTTAGTTCTTTTTTTTTTGGACAAAATGTATATAGGAAGCTTGAGTGCCGATTTCTCAAGAAAGATCAACCGACGGTTAACGTCAAGACCAGTTTAGTCCCACAAAGAGATATGATGAAAAGATCACCACCATTGTTGCATACGATGATGAAGATGTACATCTCATTAGAGAATGAAATCTTCTAAACATCGTCTCTAACAATATTTCATGGATCATCGACTCGGGTGGTTCGCCTATCATGTAAACTCTGATAAAAGCTTCTTCACAACTTACCAAAGTTGTGACTTTGGTAATGGTAATGTCCAAATGGAAAATTAAGGAAGAAGCAAGATTGTTGGAAAGGGGGGGTGTCATCCTTACATCAAACACATGATGTAAGGTGGTTCTCAAGGATGTGAGGCATGTTTCTGACATACGGCTCAATCTCATATCTGTTGGATAATTCCAAAAGGAAAAAGGAAATTAGGATTCAATAGATAGGAAAAGAAAATATTCTATTGTCATTAAGAAAAAGAGTAGTTTCATATTTCTAATTGGTATCACGAGTAGCTTAGTTCTATAAATAAGAGCCTATGCAGAGATGTTCCATAAGACTCAAGAGAGAGATTTAGTTTTGAGAGAGTTTCTAAATCAATAAAGAAGAGTTGTTCTTTATACTTTCTTATTTCTAAAGTTTATATGACTTGAATTGGTATCAGAGCTTCAGCTTGGAAGACTTGATCTGAGCCTTGAGAAGAAGACTCAATCAACACGGCGAAGGAGGCTCACGTAACCAAGCATGGGGACGAGAGACTTCCGACGCCGAAGACAAAAGACTTTGAATCCGCATCAATCCATTGTCCGATGTTAACATCGACAAACTACACAGTATGGGCGATGCGAATGAAGGTTCTATTGCGTGTGCATGAAGTCTGGAAGAAAATAGAACCTGGATCGTTTGACCTAAAGAAAAACGATGTGGCGACAACACTTCTTTTTCAATCGATTCCCGAAACCCTAATCATGCAAGTAGGAGATCAAACCACATCAAAGTCTCTCTGGGAGGCCATCAAAGCACGACACCTTGGAGCGGATCATGTGAGAGAGGCAAGACTTCAGACGTTGATGGCGGAGTTCGATAGGTTAAAGATGGAAGATAGCGACACGGTTGATGATTTCGCAGGAAGGTTATCAGGTCTATCATCTAGGGCAGCATCGTTGGGAGAAAGCATAGAAGAATATAAGTTGGACAAGAAATTTGATATAAGCATGGATGCTTATACATCAGGAGCTAGCAAGAAGAGTAGCTGTGGAGCTAGAGGCGATGGAGCTAAGCATGGAGCTGAGAGGAAAGGAGGACTTGTAGCTGAGCTGAGAGGAGCTGAGGACTTATCAAGCGTACACCACCATTCTGGACATCAAGAGGAGCATCTTGGTCTAGTTAAATTCAGGCCGGTCCAATTCAAATCAGAAGGAAAGTCCATTAAACCGCTGAAGCCACCCGAGGAGTTATTTAATTTTCTCCAAATACTCTTAGCTTGATCTTTGCTTTAATTTTAATGCTTGTTACCGTTTTATTTCTTTGTTTCTGAGCATTATATAAGCTCATTACCTTTGTACTTTTTATTCACCAAGTTATTAATCAGAAAGTATTTTATTTGTTTCAAAGAAATCTTGTCTTTGCTTACAAAGTGTTCCTGCGTTTTATTAAGTTCTTTTGAGGGATTCAGAGAGCTTGTGAGGCGTGTTAGAGTTTAGTCTTCTTGTGAGGATTAGCCCTTGAATACTAGAATCTAAGACTCTTGGTGTTTAGAGTATAAACACAAATCGGCTTTATCAAATCATCAAAACCATTCCTCCATCATTTCGGCTTAAGTGAAGATTTCAAAGGCAAACAAACCTTGAAGCAATCCAGTCTTGTGTCATTGGTATCAGAGCTAAAAGCTCCTATCCCAGGTGTTATCTATTCCTTTTTCAAGTTTTTGCAATTTGTTTCATTCAGTTTTAATTTCTGTTTTCTTATAAAAATTCAAAACAAAATATATTGTTTCTGTTTTGTTTTTGTTCTTGTTTCCAGAAAAATCCAAAATCAAAAAAAAAAAATATTTTTGTTGTTATTGCTTGATTTCGTTTTCCCTTTTATAAAATAAAAAAAAAATCTGTTTTGTTTGCATTTGTTTCTGCCATTGTTGTTATTCTGTTCTTCATTACATTCATCCCAACTTTGCTAAGCTAGAAAACGTGTTTCTTTGGTTTCAAATTAGGCAAGTCATTTTGTGCATCTCCCATATCTGTCTTTCCTATTCATTGCACGTTTACCACCATTCCTTATTTGTTTGGTCCATAAACTTGTCCTTGTTCATTGTATTATCATTTACATTTATTTATTTGGCTTGGACTAGACCAGTTGCATCCTTTACATTCATTTTTAATTTGCTTGACCGTGCCTTGCATCCATATCATCATTCAGACCGTTGCATTCATTTAGCTATAAGTCAAAAAAAAAAAAAAAATACTTTGTTCTTGTTTCTGTTTTATTAATCAACACATCACTGAATTGTTTGCTTGAAATTTTCTGCAAGGTACCATGGGGGACAATGCACCACCAGTCGATCCTATGCAAGCAATGATGGCTGCCATTGCCAACTTAACCGAGAGTTTCAAATCCTACAGAACTCAGAATGATGAGCGCTTCAATCGCTTAGAAGGAGAAAGACCACCATCTCTCTTGCCAAGAAGAAATGTCTTTGGCGTTCCTCCTGATGCAAACAGAGTAGGAGATCCCCGTGAAGTGCAACCACCACCAGCACCAAATCTGGCACAACAAGCTCAAGATATTTTAAACAGAAGGAACAATGAGAGGAACAGGCCCTACAATGAAGATAGACATTTACCACCAGAAGTGAAGCTGCTTGCACCAACTTTTGCTGGAAAGCTTGATCCTGCAGCCTATCTAGAATGGGAAAGGAGGATGGAGCATCTATTTGAATACTATGCTTACACAGAGCCTAAGAAGATTGCTCTTGCTACTGCTAGTCTTACTGACCATGCTTTAGCTTGGTGGGACAGAGAAGTAGCTGAGAAGAGGAGGCTCAGATATCCACAAATCACTAGATGGAGTGATATGAAATTTGAGCTAAACAGAAGGTATGTGCCTCCTCACTATCATAGAGATTTATTAAAATGTTTTAGGTCTCTATTTCAGGGTTCTAGAAGTGTAGAAGAGTATTATGAAGAATTTGATCTCATAAGAAGTCAGCTAGCTCTAGATGAAACAGAGGAGTCTTTGATGTCCCAATTCATGGATGGACTTCAAGACCGAATTCAGAGGAAGGTGGAGATGCAGCCTTACCACTCACTGCCAGAACTCTTGCATCTTGCTGTTCAAAGAGAAAAACAAATCAAGAAGAAAACAACTACTAGAAACCGCTCTAGTAACATCAATGCATTTTGGAATCATTTTTTTCTATTTTTTCATCAGCAGCAGCCAATTCCTACGCCATTCTTTGATAAAGGAAAGTGTTTTGCTATTGAGTCACGTTTCAATTCTTATACCCTAGAGCAAGGTAAGTCTAGTAATTCAACTAGACATCATGACATTATCTGTTTTAAATGTCAAGGCAGTGGACATGTTTCAAGTGAATGTCCAAACAAGAGGACCATGATACTTAGACCATATGGTGGATATGATTCACAAGATGATGCCATGATTGATGAATCAGAAGAAGAAATCACTATCTATGCTGAAGAAGGCGATTTGCTTGTCATCCAAAGAGCTCTAAGCTCTCAGCCTGTTTTGGAGGACTTAGAACAAAGAGACAATCTCTTTCACTCCAGATGCAATATACAAGACAAGGTATGTCATTTAATCATTGATAGTGGATCTTGTGCTAATATTGCAAGTGTCTGTTTAGTAGAGAAACTGGGGCTTAAAGCTAAACCACATCCAAGGCCATACAAGCTTAAATGGCTTAATGACAAAGAAGAGCTCAAAGTATTCAAGCAAGTCGAAATCCCTCTGTCCATTGGCCAGTGTAAGGATCAAATCTTATGTGATGTGGCGCCAATGCAAGCTGGGCATGTATTGCTTGGGAGGCCATGGCAATATGACAGAAATGTTGCACACAATGGGCGCATAAATGAGTATTCATTCTCATTTAATCACTGTAAGTTTACTCTTGCTCCTTTACCACAGAAAGAAGTTAGAATTTTACAAAGTAGAGCTAAGGGAAAGAGTATTTATTTTGCTATTCAAGAGTTTTTAAACTTTGATCCACCAGATATAATGCACTTGCCTTTGCCAAGAGAATGTTTTGCAGGTTTTAAAGAACAAGAGATCAAAGGACAGGAGCATGACATGAGTAACAACGCTGAAAACGTGATGTTTAAGGCTGAAAACATGATGTACCACAAGGAGAAACCACCCTTACAGAAGTTTACACCAACACTGGAGCTTGAGAAAGCCCCACTTATGCAGCTGATAGAGCATCTACAAGCTAATCACCAAGGTAAGCTCTCAGATTATAACCATTTTCCAAACACTAACTCAAGGTTGTTTGATGCAGATTCTACAGTTTTGAGGACAAAACCTCTTCAAGAGGGAGAGTATGATATAAGCATGGATGCTTATACATCAGGAGCTAGCAAGAAGAGTAGCTGTGGAGCTAGAGGCGATGGAGCTAAGCATGGAGCTGAGAGGAAAGGAGGACTTGTATCTGAGCTGAGAGGAGCTGAGGACTTATCAAGCGTACACCACCATTCTGGACATCAAGAGGAGCATCTTGGTCTAGTTAAATTCAGGCCGGTCCAATTCAAATCAGAAGGGAAGTCCATTAAACCGCTGAAGCCACCCGAGGAGTTATTTATGGAAAGTTCGGATTTATGTCTTCATAAGACATTATATTCGACCAACCTCACGACCACAGGAGTCTACNCTCTGAAGATATAAAACCCATTATACATGCTGGAAACCGAAGCCAAACCAAAGGAGAACCATCAATTCCCCCAAAACCACCAAACCGTCCAAATCAAGCCTCTACCGAACCAGATAAGGAAACCATGTATAAATGTCTATCCAAGACATTATATTCGACCTCCCCTCTGTCCACTGGAGTCCACACGAGCCTTAACACACCAGAACAAGTCCAGACCACGCCCCCTTTAAAGCCAAACGGCTAGTAGCCTTTAAACCCAACGGCTAGAAGAGATTTCCCCAAATATTCTAGCTTGATCTTTGCTTTAATTTTAATGCTTGTTACCGTTTTATTTCTTTGTTTCTGAGCATTATATAAGCTCATTACCTTTGTACTTTTTATTCACCAAGTTATTAATCAGAAAGTATTTTATTTGTTTCAAAGAAATCTTGTCTTTGCTTACAAAGTGTTCCTGCGTTTTATTAAGTTCTTTTGAGGGATTCAGAGAGCTTGTGAGGCGTGTTAGAGTTTAGTATTCTTGTGAGGATTAGCCCTTGAATACTAGAATCTAATACTCTTGGTGTTTAGAGTATAAACACAAATCGGTTTTATCAAATCATCAAAACCATTCCTCCATCATTTCGGCTTAAGTGAAGATTTCAAAGGCAAACAAACCTTGGAGCAATCCAGTCTTGTGTCAAAATTCTTAAAAAGTCTTCCTAGACACAATTACATACACATCGTAGCTTCACTTGAGCAAGTTCTAGACCTCAATACGACGGGGTTTGAGGATATAGTTGGAAGGCTAAAGGCGTATGAAGAACGTGTTGGGGAAGAAAGCCAAAAAGAAGACCAAGGAAAACTTATGTTTTCAAAGACTGACCAGAACGGTCATGGAAGCTATGGGAACTTCCGACGTCATGGAAGCGTGTCCCGGAAGAGCAAAAGAGCATCAAGAATCGAACCTAAATGATGCTAAGGAAGAAGACGCTCTTTATGTTCATGAGGTGCTGTTCTTGAATAAAGACAAAGTGTTTCCAAAGACCTATGATATCAACAGCGACGAAACAAGTGTGTGGCATCTATACAATGGAGCAAGCAATCACATGACGGGGAACAAGGATTACTTCTCAAGTTTGGATGAAAATATCAAAGGGAGAGTCAAGTTTGGTGATAGATCATATGTTGATATTGTTGTGAAGGGTACGATTGTTTTTGTGCGCAAGACTGGAGAAAGAAGAGCACTCAAAGACATCTACTATATACCCGAACTGAGCACAACATAATAAGTCTTGGACAAGCAACCGAGAATGGGTGTGAAGTACACATGAAGGGAGATACTTTAACACTAAGAGACCCTCGCGGAAGGCTGCTTGTACAAGTCATAAGATCATCAAACCGACTCTACAAGACACCGATGGAAATCAGCTTTCTTAAGTGTTTTCAGATACAACGTGAAGATCCTACATGGACTTGGCACGCTCGTAGAAAAAATAACTAATACTTATTATTTTAGCATTAATTATTTATTTCTAGTTTATGTTTTTGTGCGCAAGACTGGAGAAAGAAGAGCACTCAAAGACATCTACTATATACCCGACCTGAGCACAAAAACTAATACTTGTTTTTGTGCGCAAGACTGGAGAAAGAAGAGTACTCAAAGACATCTACTATATACCCGACCTGAGCACAACATAATAAGTCTTGGAGAAGCAACCGAGAATGGGTGTGAAGTACACATGAAGGGAGATACTTTAACACTAAGAGACCCTCTCGCGGAAGGCTTGTACAAGTCATAAGATCATCAAACCGACTCTACAAGACACCGATGGAAATCAGCTTTCTTAAGTGTTTTCAGATACAACGTGAAGATCCTACATGGACTTGGCACGCTCGTAGAAAAAATAACTAATACTTATTATCTTAGCATTAATTATTTATTTCTAGTTGATGTTTGTCATGTCATTTTTAATTTAGTATATTTTAATGTTCCATTTTAGAACTTTAATTACTTATATAATTAGTTATTGTTAATATAATTTTTGTAAGTGTAAAAATAAAATATATAATTTTTGTTTTGTTAAAAAATAAAAATATATCAAAATTAAAGAATTATTTTGTAAAAAAAAAAATTTATACTCTAAAAATATAGTACTCTATTTTTAAAGTAAGATAAAAAGTAACATTGGAGATGGTTTTATTCTGAAAAATAGAGTTTATATGCAAAATAGAGTATAATTGGAGACGCTCTAAGGGTCCAATTGGTAAAAACTATGGATGTAGGTTGTGACTTTAGATTTTTGGCTGTCAAGATTTTAGCTGTAAAACTTGTGACTGTTCTTTTAAGAAATTTTGAAAGTATGATTGGTAACAAAAAAAACTGTAAAAATTATGACTGTTATTGTTAATTAAACTTAAGAATTAAAAATTTAATGCATTGAAATTTTTTTTGTCATAAATAATGTTTTCCAAGATTTATATATATGTATCATATTAGAAAACAGACCTATAATTTTACTATTCTATTGAAGTTTTATATTTAAAAAGAACTAAAGAACAATATCTAAAATTTAATTGATTATGGGGAAAATAGATTTTAAAAGAACGGAAAAAATATTTAGTTGTTAATTCATTAATTTTTTGTGTGATAAGACAACAACAATTTTAGAGAGGGCACTCAATTTATTTAGGGAAAAAGAAGAAAAAAAGATTTATTGTTCTCATAAAATCATCATAAAGAGACTTAAAAAAAACAGAGAGCAATGTGTATAAACATTAAAAGAGGCTGTAAATACTTTAAAAAATATACTAATAAAATAACTAAAGCCTCATTGGCGAAATATTAATGGTAAGGGGTTTAAAATGGTTAACAGCTTTGAGAGTCTCATCCCTAATTGGGGGCCTAAGGCTTAGGCCCTAAGCCATCACTAATATAAATAGGAGTGCTAAAAGAGTATATGTACTAAGAGCATCTCGAACCCCATTGCAAATTTGGTGTCAAATGCTATTTTGCAATAAAATCTGCTCTAACTCAATCTCATTTTCAATTGTAAAATGGCATAATGCCATTTTTTGTTTCAAATATGGAACCATCTCATTTTCAATTGCAAAATGCAATTGAACTTTTTTATTTATAAAGTAGTCCTTCAAATTTTAGATATTTTAACTTTAAAAGTTATAAATAGTTATTTTGATGATGATTTCTTTTTTTTTACGATTATAAATATTAAAACACTTTAATGTCTAAAATAAAAATGCAAATAACATTATTTAATAGAAAATATAATAACACAATACTGAAATTAAAAATAACAGAAAATAAATTTAGTACAACAATGATTGCTTAATAAGTTAATACTCCGGTAAATGACTTCCGAATCCACTTAAATCACAAACAATTGTCCAAATGAAGCAGATTGAGGCGGATCTTGTTGATATTATTGTTGTTGAGCCTTTTTCGTAAAATCTGTGTTTGTTCAGTCTGAACATATACACGAAGATTCGGATCTTCTATCGAGGTCAGGTCTTGGAACAAAAATTTGTTATCATTTTTATGTAGTGTAATGTATTTTTATTTATATTATAATAATTAAATTTCAAGAATATCATAATTTATGGAAATTTTGAAAGAAATTAAATAAATGGGTCAATGTGTAAATGTTTTTAAAAATGTGTATAATTAGAAATTAATAATAAAATAGTAAAAGAAGAATATACGTTTTTTTTGGTCAACTTAAAACCATTTTCCTTAAGTTTTGTGTTTAATTATTTTTACTAAAACTCTCCTAGATAAGTTTTAATTTGGCATTATGGTTTTTATAAATTTGTAAAATTGTGTTTTTAATATTTTTAGTATTTTACAAATTTCTTAGGGTCTTTCTCTACTGTCTGGTTTGATTTCGTTAGTTGTTTTATTTTTAGAAATAATTTTTGTTTAATCTAGCTACTCACCATCAAATCTATTAATAAATCCGGATTTAGATTTTGATTTTGTAAAACTGTTGGATCGATTGTCTAGTTGTTTAAAAGTGATCTATTAGTTGTATAACCCTTCAGTCGGGATTTTAAAATAGTTTTCATCTTTTAAGTATATTCTTTTTGAAATGAAAAATGCAATTATGGGTTGGAGAGAAATCCAATTGCATTTTGTAATTATTGCATTTTGCAATGAAAAATGCAATTGAATTTTTTTCCAACCCTTAATTGCATTTTTCATTTCAAAAGTAATATTTTAAATACACATTTTAAAAAACAATTACACATTGACCCATTTATTTATTTTTTTTCAAAAATTTCATAAATTATGATATTCTTGAAATTTATTTAGTATAATATAAAGAAAAACACATTACACTACATTAAAATGATAAAACAAAGTAGATTTTAGTTTAAGCATCCTCATTTGTACTAAATTTATTTTCTGTAATTTTTAATTTCAGTATTATGTTATTAAATTTTCTATTAAATAATATTATTTGTATTTTTATTTAAGTTTCATATTTGAAATCAAAAATGGCATTATCCCATTTTGCAATTGAAAAATGAGATTGGATTGGAGCAGAGTATATTCCAAAATAGAATTTGCCACCAAATTTGGAATGGGGTTGGAGATGTTCTAATCCCTTTTCTAATATAAATAGAGTTTTGTCTTCAACTCTTTAGTTGTCTTATTCCCATTTTAATCAGAGGAAATAATATTGGGTATTTTTCCCTACAAATCCAACTATAGTTCAACAATCAACAATCCCAATTTTCAATTGATACATGAGATAAGAAGTTGTTGACATAAGAAACGAACGATATGGTTGCGTTCCTAAGATCTAAAAAGCCATGAGTGGATAAAAGATTGCAGACAGCTCGACCCACCACTTCTTCAGATTATCGATATGGTGTTAAAGATTCAAACTTTTTGCATATCTTAGTAATGATATTTGTAATTCTAATTTATGTGTAACACATAATCTACTTTTCATCGTCATTCCACAAATCCTCCTTTTTACAAAAAAAAAAAAATGAAGCTTTAACCGATTATTAATACTTTCATCACATGTCTAACAACAAAAGAAGTAGTTTCAATTGCTGCAACACATAAAGGAAGAGATTTAAACGAACCTATATACTTTCATTACATGTCTCTAATTGTTTCAATTACACAAAAACAAGAAAGAACAAATAAATCTAGACTAATCATAACTTCTTGTACACAACAATTGCACGGCAAAGAGGGCAAGTTTTACGCCTCTCTAACCACTCGCAGATACATCCTACATGAAACCGATGCGAACAATTCAGCGAAAAACTCATTGTTTCGTTGTTCTTGTCTTCGTCTTCCCAAAAATCCCCAAAACAGATCGCACAAGTCGATTCTTCTTCTTCTTCCTCTTCTTCTTTCTTTTGGGTCTCCTTTTCCGAAACTGTGCCGTCCACGTCTTTGGGCGTCAAAAGGAAGTTATTGGACATGACGTTAGGTTTTAGAAACCCATCGTCGTCTTGAATCGCTTGATTAGCGATTGCCTCAGTGATTTGATAGGACAAGTCAGGATTAATGAGACGAGGATCAATGAGCGAGAAGAGATAGTTCCGGCTGAATTCGCAGCTTTTGAGTCTATTCAAACGGATTTGAGAGACTGTTCCGTCGGATTTGTGGAAGAGATTGATGCAGACAGTGGTGAAACTCGAGGGTTGACGAACATAGGTTTGATCGAAGAACATGTTCGCATCGAGATTTACTGTAACATCTCCAGAGAGAGAGAAGAATGAAATCGATTGAAGATTGAGAAGAGAGGAGTGAGTGTTGTTGTTGATTCTTTTTTTTTTATAGAGATTCCTTTTTCTAACGATTATAATTTCCTCTTTTTTTTCCTTGATCCTTTACTTATTTCCATTTTTCTCAAAGTCAAACAGTCAAACGTGTTATGAAACAACTTTTCTTTCTAACTTAACTTTAAAAACTATAAAGAACTTGGAGAGAGATTTATAAGAGTATAAGGATACATTTATAAGGTTTATAAGAGTGTGTTTATAAGGATTTATAAGAGCATGAGAGAGATTTATAAGCTTGCTTCATTCATGATGAACTTACTCCTTTGTACAACACTTATGTACATCTATTTATAGGGACAAAATCATAGTTAATATTGAGACACATAATATGGTGACTAATGACTTAAATTGATGAGTATTAGTGACACTTGTAATAAGTGATGAATAATCACATTTTCTAACACTCCCCCTTGAGTATTCATCATCATTTGATTTGATGCGTGCTGCCTCGTTAAAAACCTTTCCATGGAAAAACCCAACGGGATAAAAACCATGACGAAGGGAAAAAGAGTACAACGACGCAGACTCCCCCTGGAAATGATAGATATCATCTTCCGTCATAGATCTCGTAAATGATGCATTCCAATCTTTTGAACATGTTTCTTGAAAGTTGTAGTTGGAATCGGCTTTGTGAAGAGATCAGATGTGTTGTCACTTGAGCAAACATATTGAATATCCACTTCTTGTTTTTTCTCGAGCTCTTGGGTGCAAGAGAAAAATCTTGGATGTGATTAGCCATTGATCTCAGCCACACATATTATGTAGATCCTTCATGAAGCGCAGTGATTATTAACATGATTTGAAGAAGTAGCAACAAATGTCTGCTTCTTTGAACGCCGAGAGGTCGCAGTTCCTTTAATTGTGCAAACGTATGCGGTTTGCGATCTTACACGACTCTGATAAATATCATTTATCTGCAAAACAAAACATACCAACCTCGAGGTTTCTAGAATAAAATAAGTCAAAAAACAATCTATACCTTCGAGTTAATGGAATATATGTTTTATTCTGTTTCAATGTCTGTGTGTAGAAGATGAGTTGTATCTTGGTTACTAGCAAAAGTTATATTGGTCAAATATAATTTGTAAGATACATAATTCCACTGATATGCTCATATAAGATACTTAAAAATCAGTTAGCGTTTTCTTTACAAATGTTTTAAATGAAATATCGTTCAAAGGCATTTTAAGATAACATCTCTTATACTTTTTTTTATGCTTTGGTACTTCATGACCAAGTAGCATTTCTTTTAGAAGTGATTTAAATGTAATATTCTTTCAAGATACATCTTTTTCAGTAGATGTTCTGTCTTAGAATACCTGAGGAAAATGCTACCCTTTCAAGGTCTTTAATTTCAAATTACTTTCATAAAATATTATATGGCTTGTAGTAACTCTTCAGGAGTTATGATTGAATGGAGTTCTTGAGAACATTATTTTGATATCTTTAATTATTCATTGATTATAAAATATTGAGGCGCAATTCAAATATTTTGCCAAACTCATCTAATATCTTAAAATTATTGCATCCATTATATTTTTGTAATGATCTTTTGCAACAAGCCATTTTGTATATCATAAAGGCATTTTTTCATTCATCTTCTAAAAATATACCCTTTTGATGCTTAGACCTTTGAAAAAATAACTCGTTTTTCCATGCGAGCTTAATATAGATTTGATTGCCTTTTTCACTCCTTGGCCAATAATTATCTCTTTACGCTCATTTTTAGAGTGGAGATTTATGATCCTCAATTCTTCATTAATGTTATTCATATCGCGCGTCATCTTATTTAATATTGTCGACAATTACTTTGTCTTTGGTTCCATATTTTTCTGTGATGGTTAATCGAGCTCTTTTATCAATATCATTGATTTCATTCAGGTACCTGATTTCATTATTAACCATATTCGATCTCTCTCTTGGAGATTCATCCTCTTTTCAATAATTATTTATATGCTCATTTTCTTTTCGAGGATTTTTATCTTTTGAACCAAAGTAGTTCTATCACGTCTCTAACGTTTCATAGACTTACTATTAATAAATCATCTTTAAAAGACATATATATTTATTGGAGCATATTTGCTGGAACGTGAGATTTCTGATTTCAATCATATGTTTGGCAGTCGTTTTACGACATTCTATAAATAGATAATGTTCATATTCATTTGTACGAGGATCCATAATGATAATTCATTTCACGAAATCTCATTCATCAGCTGTTTTTCAATCATTATGAGATCGTCTCTATCATTGCTTCATGCACAACTGCATGTTTTATACCAGATCATGGAGATGATATTTCATCATACATTTCATCATACTTGATCTTGTAATCTCATAGAATAAGCAAGTTCATTTTGGGTGTGAATATCTTATGGATGTTTCACTTACTGGGATTCTTTAATTCTTCCCCTCGAGATGATGACATTTCATGTCCATCTTTCTCGATCTGAATCTCACTTTAAGACTAATAACATTTCCAGTTACCTATTTTTGATCATGTACTATGTATCAAATCCAGGACCAATAACATTTCCAATTACCCATTTTGGGTTATGTACTATGTATCAAATCCTTTTGATGTGAGACTCTCAAAACCCGCAATGGCCTTTCTGGCCCATTTATCTTGAATTTGATTTTTATCTTCGAATCAATTATACTCGGGTGTGATTTGTGGTCTGCTTAAAGAAATCAACCGCCATATTCAATGAGATCTTTTAACCAAAAATGGTGATTAATCTCTCACAATGGTCTCATTTTTCTTTATTTTTTGCCAAGACATGCTTTGTGAAAAATTTCTGGTTTTTCCACATAAATTTGTAATAATATATCATATCATCATTGACCAGGATGGCTTTAACTGATTACGTTTATTATCATATACACTTTTGCCATCTTTATGCATGTCTCCCTCATATACTCTAGAGTTTTATTATATTCGAACATTTCATTATTCTTGGGAATTTTATTTTTTTACAACGTTTAGCTCATACAGACCTTCCAATTACTCGAAAATGTTTGTGAGGGCCTCTACTTATGAGTTTTCTTTGAAAACATCCGTGAAAGGAAAACTTTCCCGATTAAAAAAAATTTACTTTCATATGATTTCGAGGAGGTAGTGCCTACCACTCGAGTAAGGAGGAGGCAGCGCCTTCCACTCGAGTAAAGATGAGGCTTAATCTACCACTCCGTATAATTTAACATAAATTTCACATAATTTAAATTTTACCTCTTTACGGTATGAAATGGATACGCAGATGATCTGACAGAATAACGGTGTAGAGACGGTCGTGCTGATAACGTGTTATGAAACAACTTTTCCTTCTAACTTAACTTTATAAACTATAAAGAACCTAGAGAGAGGTTTATAAGGATTTATAAGGGTACAATTATAAGGTTTATAAGAGTATGTTTATAAGAATTTATAAGAGCACGGGAGAGATTTATAAGCTTGTTTCATTCATGATGAATTTACTCCTTTGTACAACATTTATGTACATCTATTTATAGGGACAAAAGTATAGTTAATATTAAGACACATAATATAGTGACTAATAACTTAAAGTGATAGTATTAGTGACACTTGTAATAAGTGATGAATAATCACATTTTCTAACAAAAACGTTTATTTTTTTGTTGTTGTTTCCTTTTCTTTTTCTTTTTTTTCCAGATTTTTTGTTTTTTCTTATATAATAATTTCTCTACCAAATTTGATCCCAGCCCATAGGCCCAACGTAGGCCCAAATAGTCTTCGGTCGTATCATCATCGTTTCAAGTTCATCGCCGTCGAATCAAACACCGCACAACTTTCGGCCCTGTGAGATTCTCCGTCGAAGAAGCTTGGATTCTAAATCACTCTCTGGTCTCCGCTCTTATGAAGACTACGAAGAGAGTATGATAAGCTCATGAATCGAGCTTATCTGAATCACACATAAATGGGGGAAGATCAGAGGAAGAGTAGATGAGAAGAGAAGATTAGAGAGAAAGAAATTAGGTTTTACACTTTTTGATAGTTGATCGTCAATTCGATGAAATGTTCTACAATCACGGCTCTAACCTAAATACCGAAAACAAGGAAATAATGGCATAAAAGTAAATAAATGAACTCTAGATGGACTTGGGCTTCATTCTTCTTTATCAAACCCGGAGGCTCATTCGCATACTTATCAATACTTCCCCCCTTTAAGACACCTTGTCCTCAAGGTGGTAAATAGTCAAATGCCTCAATCTTGACTGTGAATCTTGGATTAACTTCAGAGCTTGGCGCCACTTCTGCTTAAAGGCTGTCTTGCATCTCTTTCCTCTCTAGATCCTCGTTCAGCCTTTGAATATTCGCTCCCTCAACTGCAATCCTTGAACCTTCTCTAACGTCACATTCATCGATATACACAACATATGTTAATGTGACCGTGAAAACCGTGACGATGTTCTGAAGTGGCACCTCCGAGACAGCAGAGGAAGTGAATGAGTATTGAGAGGTATTGTCACTTTTGAATCTTGACTTAGCACCGAGCCTTTGCCTTCCATCGTTCTTCTTCCCACTCTCTTCTTCATACTCCAAGATCTCTAACAACACACCATATTCACTGTTCCCAACAAGCATATATGGTCCACTTTCATCACCTTATTGTAGCCACGTATCTACCAAATTCACTTCCATATCAATCTTGCTGGAATCTAAAATGGGATACTCTTCGGCATTTTCAACTTCAAGAACCATCAACTTATTTCCAAAACTAGTACTTGCATTTGTGCTCTCCGAGACATGGTTGATTGCCTCCTCTTTGACAGCCAGAACACTAACCTCACGTCCATTTATACCAGAAGCTATAATCGCAGCGGAATTTAGTGAAAGAGATACAACAACACCAACCCTTGTTTCGTTATAACACAGCCCGGGTGGTCTTGGTGAATGAAACATACAATGGATGAAGATGTTAGCTAAGTGCCATGTACCAATGAATGAAACAGCTCCTTGGATAAGGTAATAGAGATCTGGCAGGATCTTCACCAAGTACATGGGATCCGGGACGGTATTGATGATGATGTGGGGAGCGTTGATCATAACAGTACCCGCTTGGAGAGGAGATGTATAATCTGAATGTGGTGGCGAGATGCCTTTCACAATCTCAAAACCATTGGACTTTGAAGTACTCGTTAACTTGAGTCCATTATCAGAATCTTCTTGGGCTTCTATAACAGCAGTGTTAGCCACATAATCTCTATTTTTTAGATTCTTGACAGCTTGTAATGCTCGTGAAGACAGAGACCCCTTGTAGATCACCTGACATTCTTGATCTTTAATCCCTTTTAAGAAACCACTCTATGATGGGCTCAACTTAACTCTTTTGATACTTGTTGTGAGATAACAACTCGTAATTCTTCTTGGTTCTCTTCACGCTATCTCCTTTATCTTCAAAATTCTCTACTTCTTGAACCCACAAATTCATTTCAAAGCTAGTCCACGTTCTTGTGCTGATTTGTCCATCGGCTAGAATTTGAATCATATATAAGTGTTGAAGAAGCTGTCCACATTCCTTTACCTCCTTTAAATAGCAATGGGGGGTCCACATACACACCATTATTCTCCATCTCTGCCCCCACGGCATTGATCACGTTCCCACCTCCATGTTTCCTGGTCTTTAGTAAAGCTTGCTCCCACGAATCCGATAACATAAGCCAAATTTTCTGGTGGTTACACACATAGTGTCTCCATCTTTCCATTGGAGCCTGATTTGTCACTTCAACAGACCATCCTAACGATCTCTCAATAGCTACTCTCTCAGAAAAATCTTCAATGCTTGTTTCTCCACCAACAACAACAAAGCAAACTAGCCCAGGACAAGTATTTCCTAACCAATTAGCTTGACCAGAACCTAATCCATCTGGATCCCATGCATAACCAATCAAAGCAATCCAAGACAAACTACTGGTTTGTTTCACATTTGTATAAAATCCCACCGAGATTTGACCAGCAACATCATTTTTTTGAGTTCAACATAATGTAATCTTCAGCTATATGAACATCTTTAATAGGTAGAGTGATACCTTGACCATCTCCCTTGATTTTACTGATCTTAACTTGGCCTTTGTGAATGCATCCCTTGACTAGAGATCTCTGAGTTCTTGATTGTTGGTTATCCTCAACCAAAATTTTCAACCCCAGATTCAAGTTAGAGGATGGATTTTCTGGTAACTGAGTTTGGAATTGCCTTTGTAGGATCTGCGATCGGTGATCATACTTAATTTCCCTTTTGAAACGCACTTTATGGAATCGCATCTTCACAGGAATCCTTCTTCGATACGGATGTTGTCTCGTGCAAGGATCATGGGTCCCTGGAAACCAGGAATCATCAGTATCCTTCTGAGTAGGATCCGTCAACCCACGCATGATGATTTTTCCACGTTTTTCTCCACCCGACATATCTCTCTCATATTATGTACCTTGTATTCCCCCGTTATCCTTGCCATAACCATGTTCTTTCCAACGTTTCCACCCTGTGTCAATCTTCAATCTTTCCTTCATGAACTGCGCTCTAACGAATCTGTACAGCAACGTTGGTTCTCTCCGAACTTGTTTCAGCGCAAACTCCTTAAAGATGGGTGAAGCTAAAGTGGCTTGACGTTTCTTACGAGATGTTTGTTTCCACTTTTTCTTTCTGAATTTATAGTACCTTCTTTCTACCTTGAATACTCTATCATCCATAGATAAGCCAGCGAGTTGTTTCTCAAACCCGGAGGCCCATTTGCATACTTATCAGGGTATTGTTTCTTCTTCGTCTGAATCGGTCAGAAAATCCACAAATATCTGAGGAATCTCTGGAGACGACGGAGTATCAATAGAGAGAGCAGTGAGGAAGAAGCAGATTCCAAATTTCTTTTGAGACAAAAAATGGCTTAATTGTAAATATGATTGGGTTTACTTTCTCCCAGCCCAACTTAGGCCCAAATGGTCTCTCTATCCGGTCGTTTCGTATCATCATCGTTTCAAGTTCGTCGCCGTCGAACCAAACACGGCACAACTTTCGTCGTTCTGAGATTCTCCGTCGAAGAAGCTTGGATTCTAAATCACTCTCTGGTCTCTGCTCTTCTGATGTATACGAAGAGGGTATTGTTTCACAGAGCGAATTCTCTCAACGAATCTCGTTCTTCTTCCTCTGAATCGGTCAGAAAAATCCACAAGTTTCTGAGGAATCTCTGCACGGCGGCTGAAAGGTTAGATTTTGGAAACCCTAATGAATATCGAACCGAGGATTCATCGCATTTCGCTGGTGACATAAACCCTAGAACATGGAATATAGATTATGGGGGAAGCCAGAGTTTGGGCTCGAATCCATCGCAGCAGAATCTTAGTTTGTCTAATTCGCAGGTCCAATCTCAGTATCAAAGAAACCTCAATTCCAACAGCACTTGGAGCAATCCAAGCTATGATTATCGAAATGGTGGATCAGGTAACAAGACAAATGGTTGCAACATAGGAGACAAGATTGAGGATTTCGATGCGTTTTGCAAAGATGATAACCTGAGACTGGCCTTAGACGCTGTGGAATCACTGGAAAAGATGGGTCATGTTTTGGATTTAGCTAGGCTTTTACGGTTAGCGCAGCTATGTGGGGAAGAACATAGTTTTCTAGAGGCCAATGCTTTGCAAGAAGCTAAAGTAGCTGTTCAGGGGAAGATCGGAGCTTTAGTTAACCATTTAGATGCAAACTAGTTAAAGTATTATACCGATGTTGTGGTTGAGGAACTCGATTCGTTTTGTAGAAAAGGGAATGTGAAGAAGGCTCTGTATACTATGGATACATTGGCAAGTTTGAGTCATGTTGTGGATTTAAATAGGCTTTTAGTATTAGCAAAGCTATGTGGAGAAGCAGAGGCTTTACAAGAAGCCAAGGCTGTCCACGGGAAGATTCGTGCTTCGGTTTGCGGTTTAGATGCGAGCTCTAATCATGTGTTGATAGAAATGTATTCAAACTGTGGGTTGGTGGATGAAGCATCGAGTGTTTTTGAGGAAATGCCTGAGAAGAGTGTGGAGTCTTGGGACATTATCATAAGATGCTTTGCGAAGAACGGTCTAGGAGAAGACGCGTTTGACATGTTTACTCGTTTTAAAAACGAAGGAAACAAACCCGAGGCTCGGTTATTCAGAGGTGTTTTCTATGCGTGTGGTTTGCTAGGTGATGTCGATGAGGGGTTATTGCACTTTAGGTCAATGTCTAAAGACTACGGCATCATCCCTACCGTGGAGGACTATGTAAGCATCGTTGAGATGTTTGCGTTACCGGGGTTATTAGATGAGGCCTTAGCATTCGTTGAGAGAATGCCCATGGAGCCAAATGCTGATGTGTGGGAAACATTGATGAATTTTTCTCGGGTACACGGGGATTTAGAGCTCGGAGATCGATGTGCCGAGATTGTTGAGCAGTTAGATCCTACGCGATTGAACGAACAGTCGAGAGAAGGTTTTCTTCCGGTCAAGGCATCGGATGTCGAGAAAGAGAGTCTAAAGAAAAGGTCGGGAATCCATGGGCTTCGCGGGATCGCAACTAGTAGGGTGCATGAATATAGGTCAGGGGATACCAATCTACCGGAGAACGATGATCTCTTGAAGCTATTGAGGAGTTTAAAGGTGCATATGGTGGAAATGGGATATGTCCCTGAAACAAAGATGTCTTTACATGATGTAGACGAAGAGAGTAAAGAGACCGGGCTTCTTGCTCATAGCGAGAGGATAGCTTTCGCTCGTGCTCTCCTTAACACCGCACCACGTCAGACTTTTACCGTGATTAAAAACCTCCGTGTGTGTATTGATTGTCATAACGCGGCGAAGTTTATGGCTAAAATAGTTGGTAGAGTAGTGATCATGCGAGATACAAAGAGATTCCACCATTTTAAAGACGGGGCATGCAGCTGCGGGGACTATTGGTGATTTAACGGATAAACCTTGAGGTATGTTCTTTAGTGTCTGCGTTGTGAAAAAGCCTTTCGCTCTCTTCTTTTTGTGAGACAGGTTTTCTGATTCTTAGAAACGCATCATCGTTATGTGTCTGTGTTGCAGGATGGAGAAACATAGAGCGACAGAGACAAGCTTGCATCATTAAGTTGCAACTGTCAGCCATGTTGTTGTTGTCATAGATCGATCAGTCTCATTTTTGTTGTCCACTTGTTGCAGTTTTTGGTTGTGTTCACGTTATGATCAGCTATGTCATGAATGCTATGTATTGTTTGTTATTCTAGGTAATACTATCAAATGTTTCGTGGGTTTTGTGTTATCCCTTAGGCAGTTAAAATTGTATGAGAGAGATTTTATATTTAGATTTATTTACGTAGAGTATGTAATAACAGATTCTTTTTAATTTGTATGAATAAGAAAAAATTGACGAGAACAAGATATAAAAAAAAGGAAAGTTCTTGAGGAATTTCAGTCGCCGATGTCAATCGTAGCAACACCTAAATGAATAGGTAGGGGTCCGTAGGGATGGGCACGGAGCTGATGAATTTTCGTTACTCTCCGTCTGGATCAGCACTTTCCAGATTTGTATATGTTCTGTTACTCGTAAAAAAATATAAAAAAGTTCGGGACATCTGATAAAATTGGAACGATACAAAGAAGATTAGCAAGGCCCCGGCGCAAGGATGACAGACGCAAATCGAGAAATTGTCCAAATTTTTCGTTTCAAAAAAAACTAATTCAAAATTTAACTCGAAAAACTTTCATAAAAAGTTATCTTCTTCTAAATTTGTTAAACTTCAATACTAAAATAACAAATATAATGAATAGAAAATTTATAAAAATTTACATACAAATATAATTATTATACAATATATATGTAATTATATATATATACATAAATATACACATATCAGAATGATATTCGTCTTTTAAAAATTTAGTATTTGTGATTTACTCCGTTTTCAACGGATATTATTTTTAGTATTTACTTTGCTTCATAGAATTATAGATTCCAAATCTTTTGGATCGACTAGAAGCAAATAATGGATCAAATCAAATTTAACTTATCGAATTGTGTTATATATTGGATCTACCTAACTCGAGACTAAAAAAAATAATTAGTTTATCGTGTTTATTAATTTATATAGTTTCTATAAATTCGATAATTATTAGAACTATATATGTATTAACAAGGAAAATTGGCAGCAGTGTCATTAAATCGATCAAAATTAATAGTATAACCATATTGAAATGGTGATCTCTGTCTAAGTTACAATAATGCCGAAAATACCTCTAACTATTTATAACCATTTATTTTCATCTCTTTATCTTCTTTTTCTTCTTATCTTATATGTTTTGATTCCTTAAAAAAATATTGATTTAAATTCATGATATCAATGAAAACAATCTAAATCTTTCCTTTTAAATTTCATAGTATGAATTTTTATAAACGGACAAAATTTACTCGAAAAATGAATATATATCTAAGGAAAAACAAAACATTCTATACAAATTGACGGTATTATATAATAGTATTGACGACAATCTATACAGAAATCTATGCAGTATTAATTATTTATCATTCTATTCTATTTTCTCAATATGTTGGATCATGCATGTGTTTTCTGAATGTATTTGCTTTAAGCATAAAAGCTATGTATTGTATAAAAAAATATGAATGTGTTATTTTATAACAATTAAATGGTAAAAAATAATATGGTTTTATCATTTGAAATTCTAGAAAGTTATACTATTTAATAATGTAATATAATATGTTATACTATTATGTATGTCTATTTAGAACGATGTGTTATTTATTAGTGATTTGTTCACTTGTTTAAATTTATTAGTTTATCGTGTTTATTAATTTATATAGTTTCTCTAAATTCGATAATTATTAGAACTATATATGTATTAACAAGGAAAATTGGCAGTAGTGTCATTAAATCGATCAAAATTAATAGTATAACCATATTAAAATGGTGGTCTCTGTGTAAGTTACAATAATGTCGAAAATACTCCTAACTAATTATAATCATTTATTTTCATCTCTTTATCTTCTTTCTTTTCTTATCTTATATGTTTTGAATCTTTAAAAAAATTGATTTAAATTCATGATATCAGTGAAAACAATCTAGATCTTTCCTTTTATATTTCATAGTATGAATTTTTATAAACGGACAATATTTACTCGAAAAATGAATATATATCTAAGGAAAAACAAAACATTCTATACAGATTGGCGGTATTATATAATAGTATTGACGACAATCTATTCAGAAATCTATGCAGTATTAATTATTTATCATTCTATTATGTTTTCTCAATGTGTTGGATCATGCATGTGTTTTCTGAATGTATTTGCTTTAAGCATAAAAGCTATGTATGGTATAAAAAAAATATGAATGTGTTATTTTATAACAATTAAATGGTAAAAAATAATATAGTTTTATCCTTTGAAATTCTAGAAACTTATACTATTTAATAATGTAATATAATATGTTATACTATTATATATGTCTATTTAGAACGATGTGTTATTTATTAGTGAATTGTTCACTTGTTTAAGAACTACGTGTACGTTTTGCCAAATTCAATCACGTTGTAAGCATAGTATTTTTTTTTTTAGTGTTAATACATAATTTAATCAAATAATAGTTATAAAATTTAAACAATAAACAAAATTAATTGAGTTTACCATATTAATAATATACAAAACATGACAGAATATTACAATACTAGGTGATAATCCGCGTCCTGCGCGGAGTGAGAGATTTATATTTTTTCGGATAAGTGAATTTGAATTTAAAACATCATAATTTTTAATTATTTTAATATCAAATATTCATTAAATTCTTATTGATCAATAGGATTAATAAAATAATATTTAATTTTGTTTAAGTGAAGTTGAATTTATTTTAATATAGTAGGAAAAAGTTTAAAAATTGTATAATATTAAAACAATTAGAAAGATAAATGAAAAGATATCATAAATAAATTATGAAAACAATATCTGAAATAATTAATAATATGATTTGAAAAATAAAAGCACTAACATATGTCTTTAGAGAAATTTATTTTTAAATAAAATTTTTAAAATGACCTAAAAATATTGAATAGGGCGGGTATGCATATTAATGCATATTTTGCTCGAATGCTTGACGCTAATCAAAGGGACAAAGAGTATTGATTGGAAGCCTGTCGATTTGTAAGTTAAGTATTACTAATGAGTTACATATATGTAAATTAAAATATTAGATAAATTAGGAGGTATTAATACTTACATCGATCTGAATGATTGTATTTCAGGAATCTGAGGATCAAATAGAATTTTAGAACACCCACATAAATTACAGATATGTGTAAAGCCACCTACATGATAAAAACATGTATTGTGTAATAATATTAAAAAAATTATTGGAAAATATTAAATAAATATCTTGTTAAGAGAAACTCAGAAAGCACCTGATTTATTATGTTTGACACCTACGTCGATTTGTTTTCTTAAACTTATTTTGTAACTTAATAAAATTGTTCATAATTAAGTCACTTAATAATAATAATAATTTTGTTGGCTATTATTCCATATTTTTGGAATAAATAGTAGGTTTGTATTATTCTATTTTTTATTACTAATGATGCATAATATTTTTATATAAATTTTCTGATTATATCAAAAAGATTTAATGGATAAATTTATTCTATTTTTTATTACTAATGATGCATAATAATTCTTATATATATTTTGTATATAATGTAAATAGTTTAAAATTTTAATATCTAAAGTAATTTATAGATATCTAAAAGAAACTGATTGGAAAACATATGAAATGTCTTAGCGAAAGTGGTTGTGTGCTTATTATGTTGTCTTCTATGTCTTAAGTTCGATTTCCCAAAAACGAAAAAATAGTATTTTTTGATTAATAATAATTTTAATTTTAATCAATTTCATTAAATAATATGTAATAATGAATGTGGTGGTGACAAATCAGCAAAATGGCACCATTGTAAATAAAATGGGTTGTGAGAATGTTTCTCAATTAATATATAGGGGATATTACTCCCCCATCTTATGTTTTGAATAGGGGTGGGCAAAAAAACCGAACCGAACCAACCGAACTCAAACCGACCCAAACCAAACTAAAGTCTATACTAAAACATTTCGGTTAGGTTTTTTGTCAACCCGAATAGTTCGGTTCGGTTCGGTTATAAACCGAACCGAACCGAAGAACCAATGTGTTTATTTAATTAATAATATTATGATATTAATTATTTTTAATCCTATTATTTAAGAATTCATCGATGATACTAAAAAGAAAAATCTAAAATCTCATAATTGCACCTAAACGGCTAAGTTTCATAAAAACCCAATAATTATTCATTCTATTTTTTCATCTGATTCTCTTGCTCGTGATATAAAACTGTATCAAACAGTTATACTAAATTAGTATGAGTGGAAACTCGAAATTGAAAGTTTTCTCAATTTTTTTCTATTAAGTGTCATAAATTAAGTGTTCTTAGGCTCTTAATAGAAAAAAGTATAGCAATATTGTTCAATAATATTAAAGAATATTATTAAGTGAAAAAAATTTAAACTAAACCGAATTAATTAACCCAAACTGAACTATATTCAAACCGAACCGAATCCAAACCGAACCGAACTTAAACCAAACCGAATTAACTTTGGTTGAGTTCGGTTAGAGTTTTAGAAGACCCAAATTAACCGAACTAAACCGAACCCGAACCGAATCCGAAATTAAACCGAAATGCCCATCCGATCATATAGGCAATTTCGTCCAAAAAATTAAGAGGTTTGGTTATCCAATTAATTTTTAAAACTATATAGCTATATTCTTTATTTTCATGCTCAATATAGATATTCACATAATTGACCCAAAAAAAAATATAGATATTCACATAAAAAAAAAACTATACTAAATTCTAATGTTATTGTACATGTGAAAAAACAGACAAAAATTTATGTTACTGTACATGTAATATTAATGTTACTGTACTTGTAACAATAGAACTTTCGTTAAACTTTGTATTTATAATTGTTTTTCAAAAAAATGCATTCTCTAAAAAATCAAACCAGGTTTGATATAAAAGCATCATAGAAGATTTATTTACCGAATATAACTCCGTCCCAAAAAAGTTTAAATTTGGGGCACAAAATATACAACTACCTTAGATAAATTTTTTTTTTTTTTTAAATAGAATTTACTTAAATCCATATAAATATTAAATAAAATATAGTAACATAAATAAAGAGTATATAAATTTGCCAACCTCTTATTACGCCAAGTTTCGTTTGTATAATTTCATTAGCGTGAAACCCTAATCCCCAAATCATTCGTCCGATAATTTGTTCACAATCCCCAGAAATCCAGAGGCAATTCCCAAATCATACGGTGATCGAACCTCCTTCAGGCTTGTAGAAGGTAAATTCTTATTCAATTTCTTCTTCTCTTGCGCTGTAATCATTGCTCCTGTTTACACCCTTGATCACCACGAAAGTTTCTTCGATCGATAATTCTTACTTGGTTTATCGATTCTACGCTTTTCTTAATCTGTAATCGCTTGAAAGGTTGTCTATTTTGCGCTATACCGGAGGGATTCTTCTGAATCGTAGTTGCAATTGTTTGCTTTCATCTTCGATTTGTGGATCCCTTTTGTGAAAATCCGAATCCTATTGAGATTGTTTTTTTCACAATTGATTTTATTGAATGTAGCACTAAGTTTGAGGATTTTTCCTTTTGCAGGTATCATGAGATTAAGAAAAGGAACCAGAGTCGAGGTTTTGAGCCTCAAAGAGGCGCCTTATGGCTCGTGGCGAACAGCCGAGATTATATCGGGCAATGGTCACACGTACGGTGTTAGATACTACTCGTTCGGGCTCGCGAAGCACGAGGCATTGGAGGAGAGAGTCGCGAGGAAAGTAATCAGGCCGTGTCCTCCGCAGATCGATGTAGGTAGATGGGAAGCCGGTGAGCTTGTTGAGGTTCTTGATAACAACGTTTCTTGGAAAACCGCCACGGTTCTTGAGGAGTTATCGGGAAGATACTACGTGGTTCGGTTACTTGGCGCCGCCGCAGAGCTCAGGGTTCACAGAGTTAACCTCAGGGCTCGACAATCTTGGCAGGATGAAAGATGGGTTATAACTGGAAAGGTAAGTTTTTTTTATATTTGTTTCTTTTAACGGTATTGTGTCTTTTGAAGTGATGTTATACAGATTGACTAACTGTTGTATAAATCATCTTCTCTTAGGTATCTTGCTCTGTGAAGTCGTCGACGCTTACTGGTTCGGATGTACACCAAGATCTAAAGCCGCAGGAGGTTAGTGTTGCTTCTCGGAGAATGTTGAAGAGACCTTCGCCTTGTGATTGGTATGAGTCTGCTGAGTCATGCACGGTAAGTCCTAAGAGGATGCGATCGATGAAGGAAGAAGGACGTGAGGACCGGTTTGGTGCTGCTGCTTCGGTTAACAACGGTATCCGTCAATTGGTCAGGGTAAGATCAAAAAGGTTTAGTGAATGTGTTGTTGGTACAGGAAGCTCAGTCTCTAATGGTTGTTATGATGATACTGATGCATGCTCGGTTGGTAGTTGTAGCCCTATTAGTTATTGTGATGAGAGTGACGCCTCTACTTCTTTTCTAGATGGTTTTAGTCAAGACGACGACTCTTGTGGTAGTGATGCAGAGTCTTCAAGAGAAGTTTTTGGTTACAGAGAGGATGCTACGCGGAAACATTCATTAGCAGTGAGATTCTCGTCCTGTAGACCTGAACTATACACTTACCGCAGCACGCTGTGGAAGTTATTCGCTTCCGGGCCACTGAATTGGGATCAGGAAGCATCACTAACCGATCTTCGACTTTCTCTGAATATATCAACTGATGAACATTTGATGGAGCTAAGAAATCTAAAGTCTGCTGGTACACAGTAAATTTTGTTAGCATCAATCAGGATTTGTTCTTTTTCTTTTTGATCCTTAACAGTCTTATCTTCAGGTTTTGGCCATACTTCCCAGAGGATTCTTATAATGATTGTATAGAGAATAGACAAGCAGAAGGGAGAGTATGTATGGAAACTCCATCCTCATTGTTATGTTTTCTTCTTATAGCCAGCTTATTGTTGTAATTTCTGGATAATGAAAGTTTAAGAAAAGTTACTGTATGCTCTAAGTTGAGTCTTTTTATTCCATATATGCTTTAGTTTCTTGTGATTAAGCTTCTTGATAAGATGAGTCATTTGTGTGTTTCCTTCATCAATGGTGGATTATTGAACTTCCCCTGCATTTTTCAGGAACAGTGTAGCCATGTCGGGTGCCTGCAGATCTTGCTTGCTGCCTTTGAGAGATCTTACTCTGAGGCATTTAGTTTTATACTGAGTGGTGGAAACCACAATGCCACTTCTTCCTCAAATACATAAGTTAAATTTGTGCTGCTGTTTTTCTTTTTGGCTATACATAACTGATCTGTTTCAGGTTTTGTTGAATCAACTCCTGTGCACAGACAGAAACATTAACAGTCTGGTTGGGTAAGTTTGTCGATGATCGGTAAGTATTAAGTGCACTAAACAGAAAGTTTGTCTCCATGTGTCTATACCTGAGAGAGTATTGAGTTGTGTCAAAGTACAATAGTTTGTTGCACTTGTATTGTGGAAACTCTCTGTTGGAATTGTACAGGCCAAAAAAATCAACACCAGAAGCTGCGATGAGTTGTTAAGAACTCGCTTGTCAACTTCGAACTTTTGCCTTGTGTCTTAAGCTAACAGAACTCAAAAGATGAGAGGAGGAAGAAGAAGTTAAGTCTTGTGAATACGTATCATTCATCTAAGGAAACATTATCTGTGCTTGTGTTGGACTGTTTTGCTTTATACTTGCTTACTCTATGTCAATTAGATGTTACAGTCATGATTCTTTAATACCATTTTCATTCAAAATCTTATTGCTGCCATCAAGTTGAAAATAATTTATTTCAATTTTATCAATCCAAATCACCACTCTTTGTAATTATTTCATTTGATTCTTCGTTATAAAATAGATAGATATGTGACCAAGACCAATTCAACTAGAAGAAGTTGTCTAGCAAGAAGAAGTTGTTTAGCAGATGTCATTCGCAAAGTCAAAAGAAAGGAAACTCATAGTTCTTTTCCTCTGCTTTAAACTGCGTTGACATTTTTTGCAAGCAAAAATTCTCCTGGGGAACAAAAAAAAAAACCAAACATCAAGAAGAACTTGGGGTTGTCTGAGAGAGAAAGGTTTCGTAGTTGTTCCAGATGGCTGGAGCTGTAAAATTGCTAAGCTTATGGATGCTAGTTTCAGTCCATGTGTTCTCTATGGTGTTAGCTCAATATGGTAATCAATTTGTGCATTACGACTTCAAGAAAGCAGATCTCTACTTAGATGGAATGGCAACTACTACTAAATATGGCCTACTGAAACTCACCAATAGCTCAAAGAGAGCCACTGGGCATGCCTTCCACAAATCACCCATAAATTTCGTAAACTCGTCGATTTCTTTTGCGACTGAGTTCGTCTTTGCGATCGTTCCAGAAGAGCGTACCAGCTACGGTCAAGGAATGGCTTTTGTTGTTTCTCCCAGCACCAATGATCTAAGGTATGGTGCAGCAACATCTTATCTAGGGATATTCAATAGGACGAATGATAACAAAACCGAGAATCATGTCCTTGCCATTGAGCTTGACACCAATGCAAGCTCTGAAGCACTTGAAGAAAGTGATAACCATGTAGGGATAGATATCAACAGTATAGTATCTGTCGAAACCGCGGATAGTAGTTACTTTGATGATACGGTAGGGTTGAATAAGAGCCTGTTGCTCGCGAGCAAACAAAGAATTCGTATTTGGATAGAGTATGATGGAGAGCGTAGAATGCTAAATGTAACTCTTGCTCCCCTCGAGAAACCAAAACCAAGCTTGCCTCTCTTGTCAAGATCCATAGACCTTTCCAAAATCTTCAAGGAGCAAATGTTTTTCGGTTTCTCCGGGTCAACTGGTACAATCAGAAGTCATCAGTACATTCTTGGATGGGCGTTGGCAATAGGCAAAAAAACACAAAGCCTTGACATATCTCAAGTTTTGGATCTCCCTCAACCACCACCTAATCACTTACCTCTTATACTTGCTTCTGTATCAGTAGTTGTTTTCTTGATAATAGCAGGCGGGATCGCATACCTTTACCACCAAAATAGGTATGCAGAGGTGTTTGAACAGTGGGAATTACAATACAGCCCTCAGAGATTCTCCTTTAGGACACTCTACAAAGCAACAAAAGGTTTCAAAGAGAATAGGGTACTTGGAGCAGGAGGTTTCGGCAAGGTTTACAGAGGAGAGCTTCTTGATGGCACTCAAATCGCGGTTAAGAGAGTCTCTCATGGTGCAGAACAAGGAATGCAAGAGTACGTTGCAGAGATTGCTACTATGGGAAGACTAGCACATAGGAACTTGGTTCAACTTCGTGGTTACTGCAGAAGAAAAGGTGAATTGCTTTTGGTCTATGAGTACATGGTAAATGGAAGTCTTGCGGATTACTTGTTCCATGGAAACAATCTTAGTTGGTCTCAGAGAGTTCATATTGTAAAAGGAGTATCCTCTTGCCTTCATTATCTACATGAAGGTTGGGGACAAGTTGTGCTGCATAGAGATATAAAAGCGAGCAACATTCTTTTGGATGAGAATCTAAATGGGAAACTCGGAGATTTCGGGCTTGCTATATTCCATGATCGTGGCGCGACCCTCGAAGCCTCGCGTGTGGTTGGAACCATTGGTTACATGGCTCCAGAGGTTGCCGCAATGGGTGTGGCTAATGAGTCGACCGATGTCTATGCTTTCGGAGTTTTCATGCTTGAAGTGGTTTGCGGGAGGAGACCAGTAGAACCAGAAAGATCACCCGAGCAGAGGATTTTGGTTGAATGGGTTGCTAGTTGCGGGAGAAGAGGTGCTTTAATGGATAGCGTTGACATTAAACTAGCAGGAAACTTTGGGGTTGAAGAAGCTGAGCTGCTTTTGAAGCTAGGCATGCTCTGCTCACAGCATGACCCAAAAAGGAGACCTACTATGAAAGATATAACAGAATATCTTGAACACAAAAGAAGTATCCCATACATGTCGTTTGATGCAGCTGAGTTTGGGATGCCTGTTGTACCTATGATAAACAATGAAACGGTAACAGCACAAGGAACTAATTTGTCGTTTGCTAGTTATTTATATGACACCGTCACAGTGCTATTCAGAGGTCGTTGAAAGACATACAAGAAGATATGTTTTTACTAGAGAGTTTTATGTTTTTATGTGAATAATTTGTGTTTATGATGGTGTTGTTGTGTGCAAATAAATAGTGGAAGAAGGCTGACTATGTCTTTAATCTTCTCAAATGTATGAAATTTTAATATTCATATGTATCATTACAAAAAAGTGAAAAAAAACTTTCAAGAAAAAAAACTTCTTCTAGTCAAGATGCCGACTCTTGTAAGCCTGAGCTATATTTAGTAACTTTTGTTAGTATCAATAAGGATTCATTCTTTTCTTTTTGATCCCTTAATTAATAATAGTCTTATCTTCAGGCGTTGGACATATTATCCTGCAATACGGAATTAACAATGTGTTCGTTTTCCAGATGATTCATATAACCATTCTATAAACGGCAAAAGAGAAAGCATGTATGGAAAATCCAATCCACATTTTAATGTTTTCTTCTTATAAATTTTCTTTTGTTGCAATTTATGGATAGTTAAGTTAACAAAAGTTACAGTATGCTCTAAGATGATGAGTCCTTTTTTGGAGAAAAGTTAAATTGTTATTTCTCATGCTTTTTAAATTGAATTTCATTGATTTTTTTTTTTTTTTTGAAAACGTTGTCATTAGTTTATATTTTGCATTTTAATAACAACAAAGACTTTTGAATAATGATTATTATTTTTTTTTAATTCTGTAGTGCACTCATATTCATAGGATCATATCTCATATATATATGCTGTAACACCCCGACCGCTCCTACCGGTGAGTCACCCATCCTTCTGTCGGGCTCGTGGACCCCGCCCCTGTCCGACGGTCGGTGCGTTATTTTTCTCGTTGATCCGACCGATTGATTTATTTGTCCCTGCAATCACCACATGATCGTTTCCCGTGTTTCGACCTCACTCACACGGTTCCGCAGAGGACTTCCCGGAAGGTCACCCATCCTAGTCCTACTCCAGCATAAGCACGTTTAACTCTGGAGTTCTCTTAGGGTAAGTGACCGGAAAAGGTAAGTGCACTTTGATGACATAGGTAGCCAAATCAATCCATTTAAACTTATTCAAATGGGTCGGATCCGGGTCGTTACATATGTACACACTAACACAAAACAAATCAAATGTATTCTGTAATTTCATTTTGCACACCTATGAAATTTAGAATTTATGTAATAAATAACTTATCAAGGAACGAGATACTGAAAACATGTAAACAAGTAAGCTTTAGCTAGAGACTCTTATTTTTGCGCCTCAAGAATGAATGATTTCTCTTTCTTGCATTTTAAGAAAATATTGTTAAAAGATCTAAAAGAAAATTCAATTTCTTCTTCTTCGGAGTGGGGGAGATCAGTAGGAACTCAAACTTAAAAACCCGATATAAACTTGAGATAAACTTTCTTACATTCTTTGATAAACTGTTGGATAATTGCAAAGGAAAAAAGAAATAAGGATTCAATACATAGGAAAATGAAATATTCTATTGTCATTAAGAAAAAGGAAAGAGTAGTTTCCTATTTCTAATAGGAATACGAAGTAGCTTAGTTCTATAAATAAGAGCCGCCTATGGAGAGATGTTCCAAAAGACTCAAGAGAGAGATTTAGTTTTGAGAGAGTTTCTAAATCAATAAAGAAGAGTTGTTCTTTATACTTTCTTGTTTCTAAAGTCTATTCGACTTTAATTGGTATCAGAGCTTCATGTTGGAAGACTCGATCCGAGCCTTGGGAAGAAGACTCGATCCGAGCCTTGAGAAGAAGACTCGATCAACACGACAAGAGAAGATTCACGTAACCAAGTATGGGAGACGCGATAGCTCCGCTGCCGAGAATAAAAGACTTTGGAGCCACATCGATCCAATGTCTGATGTTGACATCGACAAACTACACAGTTTGGGCGATGCGAATGAAGGTTCTATTGCGTGTGCATGAAGTATGTGAAACAATAGAACCTGGATCGTTTGATCTAAAGAAAAATGATGTGGCGACAACACTTCTTTTTCAATCGATTCCCGAAACCCTAATCCTACAAGTAGGATATCAAACCACATCAAAATCTCTCTGGGAGGCCATCAAATCACGATACCTAGGAGCGGATCGTGTGAGAGAGGCGAGACTTCAGACGTTGATGGCGGAGTTTGATAGGTTAAAGAAGGAAGACAGCGACACGGTTGATGATTTCGCAGGAAGGCTATCAGGTCTATCATCTAGAGCAACATCGTTGGGAGAAACCATAGAAGAATCCAAGATGGTGAAAAAGTTCTTAAAGGGTCTCCCAAGACACAAGTATACTCAAATTGTAGCCTCGCTGGAACAAGTTCTAGACCTCAATAAAACGGGGTTTGAGGACATAGTTGGGAGGTTAAAGGCATACAAAGAACGTGTAGGGGAAGAAAGCCAGAAAGAAGAACAAGGAAAACTTATGTTTTCAAATAATGAGTCGAGTAGTCATGAAAACTATGAAAATTCTCGAAGAAGAGGAAGAGGCCGCGGTGGTAGAGGCAGGGGTCGAGCAGGATCTACTAGTCAAACCACAGGAGGAGAAGCAGGAGGACGTAATCAAAGGCAGAAGAAAGACAAAGATCGGTCTCATATAACATGTTGGAGGTGTGACAAGCCGGGTCACTATGTATCAGCTTACCCCGAAAGACCAAAAGAGCATCAAGAATCTAACCTAAATGAAGCTAAGGAAGAAGACGCTCTTTATGTTCATGAGGTGGTGTTCTTGAATGAAGACAAAGTGTTTCCAAGAAACTATGATATCAACAACGACGATACAAGCGTTTGGTATCTAGACAATGGAGCAAGCAATCACATGATAGGGAAGAAGGATTACTTCTCAAGCTTAGAAGATAACATCAAAGGGAAAGTCAAGTTTGGCGATGGATCATATGTTGATATTGTTGGAAAGGGTACGATTGTTTTTGTGGGCAAGACTGGAAAAAGAAGAGCACTCAAAGACATCTACTATATACCCGACCTGAAGCACAACATAATAAGTCTTGGACAAGCAACCGAGAATGGGTGTGAAGTACACATGAAGGGAGATACTTCAACACTAAGAGACCATCGCGGAAGGCTGCTTGTACAAGTCATAAGATCATCAAACTGACTCTACAAGACACCGATGGAAATCAGCTTTCCTAAGTGTTTTCAGATACAACGTTAAGATCCTACATGGACTTGGCACGCTCCGCTAGGACATGTAAGCTTCGGTGTGATGAATAACATGGTAGAAAAAAGAAACAGAACCTTGATGGAGGTTACAAGAAGGGTAATCGTTAGTAGAGACGTAGTATTTAATGAGAAGAAAGCATGAGACTGGACGTCTACAACGAGAGAAGCCGACGGAGAACCGGGTATGTTCACATTACCGAATTACGGACCCACAAAAGACGAAGGGGGACAAGTGTATGAGCAAAACAACAATCAAGATCACATAAACCAAGACGAGGATGAAGGAGCAAATGACGATCAAGAAGTAAATCAAGAGCCTGATCCTCAACCTATGGTGACAAGATATGGCCGCACAATAACTAAGCCAATGTATCTTGATGATTATGTACTGGTAGCTGATCTTGAAAGTGAAAGACTATTGCTCACGGTAGATGGAGAACTAGAGAGTTACTATGAAGCTGCAAGCTCAAAAGAATGGATTGACGCGATGGAAAGTGAGCTAGACTATATCATAAGAAACAAGACTTAGGAGCATGTAGGCACAGAACAGAAGACGTACATCCTCACTAAGCCATTAGCAAGGATCAAGTTCAAGGAAATGAGAAACCTCATCGGAGTTCAAGCGATCGATTTTTCCGGAATTCAAGTTGGAATTAAGGGGAGAATATTGGATAATTCCAAATAAAAAAAGGAAATAAAGATTCAATAGATAGAAAAATGAAATCTTCTATTGTCATTAAGAAAAAAGAAAGAGTAGTTTCCTCTTTCTATTAGGAATAAGAAGTAGCTTAATTAGTTCTATAAATAAGAGCCGCCTCTGGAGAGATGTTCCATAAGACTCGAGAGAGAGAGATTTAGTTTTGAGAGAGTTTCTAAATCAATAAAGAAGAATTGTTCTTTATACTTTCTTGTTTCTAAAGTTTATACGACTTGAATCACAAACACAACACAAATTTATTAAGGATCGGCCTTCGTAAGTCGAAACATCTCTCTTTTTCCTTAATGAAACTCATGACCAATATCTCCTCCTCCATCTTTGAATATTTGCCATTCTACGTCTCGTCAATATATACTCCAGGCAAATCCGTTATGTCTTCCTCCTTCCTCCTCCAATATTGTTGATCCAATTCCTGCAATCTGTTCCAATCATGAAGCAAATATGATTACTTAGATTCGCATCGTTGTGTATAAGCATGAGACTACTAATTACTATTAAAAATTGCATTTCATACCGTTCTTTTCCAAAGTCATGTATACACTCCCTGGAACAAAATAGCATTCCAAAAAATGTTATGAAAGCTATTCTGTTAGGGCAATAGCTTTCACACTCTGTGCAAATTGGTCGACTTAGACGGGTATTGGGAATTACAAGGAACGGTACTTCGTTAATTTCACAACCTTCACCCTGTCTCATAAATGGATCTTTCCCGAATAGGCAACTCTCATGAACGTTGACGCTGTACACATCGCACGTATAAAAGCCAATTGTACGTATTTCTTTTTCGCATATCTCACACAAGAGGTTGACGATACGACGATCATGTGGATTGTAGTAGATCTTGAGTAAATGTTCATCAAATCTGTACTTCACCTTATATGGTAAAGTGGCACAACTCAAACATAAAACAAACTCACATATGATACAAGTTAAATGTCTCTTTGTTTGTCCACACAAGGCACACTTCCTGAGTTTGCCTAGTACAAATGTTAAGAATAAGGGATGTGGATGCAATTCTTTAACGAAAGGCTCGGAAACCAAAGCACATCGTACATCTGAATTGAAACCAGGACAAAGTTCTTCATAACACTCGTACGAAAAACCATAATACACGTTTTCACAAGCTGTGCAATCGAGCCAACCAAATTTATCACACACCTTAAGAGTAAGTGGGTGGGCATGCATTTGATGCCATATTCTACCAGGAAGATGTGCACATACCTCGTGGAGAGTAAAATCACATTTAATGCAATTATAAAAGCCACCCTCATTGATAGGAAGGATGCATGCTTGACACCATTTTTCGTTGTCATCATTCTCCTTCTTTTCAAGTATCATGGGATGATTTGGATGACTAGAATGTTTTATGATACCATCACCTATATCTTTGAACATCTTAATATTCTCTAATTCAATTTCTGGTTCTCCTTCCAGTTCTTTCCCGTCCCACAAATCTCTTCGTGTTGCACATTTAGAATGAACAACATAACTGCAACCCTTCACACAAGAGTATTCCCCATAGTCCCCATCAACTCTTTTGCGACAAACCCCACAAGATGAATCTTTATTAGAAACGGAATGACACGGAGTGAAAGAGAGACGGTGGTCGTGACGGGGTATTCTGATTGTGGTTGGTAAGTAGATGCATGACTTATGAACGACGAAATCACATTGGTAACAAATGTAGATGATTAGCTTGTCATCGCTCAGTGCACAAAGATCACAAGTTAGAGAGTTTTTTTCTAGGAAAGTAGTTAAGGGCATGGGCATGTCTTTTTGGGTTGTTTATGGGGAGGGTGTTCGATTTTATTGCACAAAGAGGATGGAAATTAAAATCACATATAGAACAAGAGTAATAGAAACCTTTAATGTCTTCTCCACAACAACTACACTTGTTGTAAATGCTGTTGTTTTCTGGAGAAGATGCTTCAACACCATCTTCCAACAACCAATATGGAAGATGATGTTGGAGAGAATGTTTAGGGTGATAAAGGACTTTGATCTGAGGTGGAAATTCAACACATTCTCTGTGGTAGTTTAAATCACATGTGCCGCACCAAAAATCGGTGTCAGTGAGTGTTTCTAGCTTGCAAATGCCGCAAGGGATTTCTGATTTTTCGTGGAAAAGATGGTGAGATACTTCTTTTAAAGACGGATCATCCTCTTTTTTTATAGAAAATAAACGAAAATAGGTATATGGATCCATTTGATCTAAGAATCGTACCTTAGGGCATACGAAAATTGTACGAGGAGGAGATAGAGGAGAAGAGTGGTCGAGGGAATCCATGGCTCGTAGGAAAGAGGTTGAGGCTGTACGTAACAGATTTGAAGAGTGATTTAATTTGTATTTTGTTGAATCTATGACTCACACCTTATTATTATATATATAGGTGGCTAAAAGAGATCATATGCATAGATTTACTGTAAATCATTTACACATGTGGATTATCATTATTCCAATTACAAATGATAAAGATTAGAATAAGAAAATAGTTGACATAAAGTATTCTATTCTATATACGTTTTTAAAATCCCCCAAGCAAAGTACTAAATAATATATACCTCTTCTGTTGAAAAAGGTTACAAGACTCTTTGTTAAGAGTTTTCTTTGGTTATTCGTAAGGAATCTAATCAAAGCTACTATTTATTTAGTGTATTTATTTAATTGAATAAATCAGGTACGGTTTCGATTTTGGTATTCAAATTTGTTAAAATATACTCATTACTCACCAAAGAATACTTTTTACTTGGTCCTCAAGAATATGGCCATGGCCCATAGAGATTGAAAAAGGCTCATTTTCGTTATCGATTCTTGTTAAAATCTATAATGGGCAAAACTCTGATTCGACGAAGTTTGCTTAAATTATAACCCTGGAAAAAAAAGATTAGCACTTGTAGAAACCTATGATAATTCTATGAAATAAATGTAACGATGATAACCCTGGAAAAAAAAAATCAGCACTTGTAGAAACCTATGATAATTAACTAGCAACAACACACTTTATTGACTTATTGAAACATAATTACAATCTCAAAATAGTATTGTTCTTGAAGCATGTCCAATTCACTCAATCACTTCAAAAGGACCTTATATAGTACTTGGCTTCAAGCTTTTGACATAAATTTCTTGTTAGAGAATGTTGTTTATACACATGTAATTTCTGGAAAACCAAAGAGCCAATTGTGAATTCCAAATCTCTTATGTGCTTGTTCGCATTATTTTTCATCAAATGCCTAAGCTTTAACCAATTGATTTTTGGTTGGTGAAATGATAACTACAAAGCTCAGACTTTCCAATGGTACTTCCTCTCATTTTTGTTGTCGTTGGAGACGACCAAACCATGGATGAATGCAACAATAATTCTAGTAATTCAGTTACCACTCCATTTGCATCTTCAAACGTGTCCACAACTCTTCTTTCACAATTTCTACATCACAACCTTATATTACTACCATCACTTGTATTAGTGTCATGTATCCAAGGCAGACTAAGCCCTTTCATAGTTTTGCAGAATTCACTTTTTTCCATCATTATCACAACCCCGATTTGGTGTGTTAGCCCTTGAGGCTCCTTCATTTTAATGACTTTATGAATCTCTGGTTTCAAACCTTTGAAAAAACAGTCTTCCAGATTTTCTTTCTCAAGCCGAACCTGAGTTGCTAATTCCTTGAATTCTTGAACATAAGTCGATATGAACCCATCTATTGAATCCCAAATACTCGTTTCCCCGGTGAATTTTCGTACTGACCCTGCGAAGCATGCAAACCTTGTCTTGAATTCTGACCAATCAGTTAATGGACAATGTTCCATTTCATAGTTATACCAACTGAGAACTAAAAGATAGGCATCATTAGTTGTGGATCATTGAACTTCCCCTGCATTGGGCATCGTTGCTTGCTTCCTTCTAGAGACCTTACTCTGATGCATTGGGTTTACTGAATGGTGCAAAACACTATGATCCTTCTGCATCAAATACATAACTGAAGTTGTGGTGTGTTTTTCCTTTTTTTGGCTAATACATAACTGATCTCTTTCAGGTGTTGTTGGATCAGCTCTGTTCCTAGCCACAACGGTTCCTAGCACAGGATCAAATTAACTATTAAGTGCCCTAAACAGTCTGGTTGTGTGGAATACTTTGATAGTAGGTATGTGCTCTTTAAGAAAATGTGTTGCCAATATAGATTGCAAGGGCAGACTCTCTCAAAGCTTCTCTTCTAACCACCATGAGCGCAAAAACACCAAAACTTCTTGGTGTGGTGGCTTGTTGGTTTTTGGTATGTGTATTGTGCAAATTCTTTGTTGGAATTGCACAAGCCATCAAAGTCTACACCAAAACTTATCAAGTTAAGATGGCTGCTCACTTGGCAACTTCAACTTGTGCCTTATGTTTTAAGCTAAGAAATTGGATAGACGAAGAGGAAGAAGAACAAGCCGTTTTGTTAAAATGTATCATTCATGTGAGGATATATCTGCCATATAATACGATCTTCGCGTGACATGAATCCATGACTAATGCTTTTATTTATACTTGCTTACTCTATAGTTTATACTAAGAAACTTAAAAGAGAGAGAAAAACCAAAACACAAAAGCAGTAGCAGAGAAAGTTATTTGGGTTCTGATGATTTTTATTCAGGCGAACAAATGCAAACATGTATCCAAAACACAGTTAACCAATAGATACCAGAGTAGATTTTGTTTCAAGAAATGATTGCCAAAATACCAATTTGGAGATTCGTGCTTAAAAAGCAACTTCCATTCGCAAGAAAACCGAAAAACTATGCTTAAGGAAGCGTGCGCTGGTAAAGAGGCAGAGCTCCCAAGGCCTCTCGTTCCAATCTTTCCTTCTCAACCTGCAATGCTCAAAACAGAATGATGGTTAAAACTCCAAAAAGATTAAGCATTGCAGAATTTAAAAATATTGTTATCTAAAAGAGACTTACTAGAGCCAGCATCTCCTGAAGATAGCCACGGAATGGCGTCTGCACAGCCTGCAAATAGAAATCATGATCTCAAATAAGAATGCTTACATTCGCATTTTTCGAAAGCGAACAAACCCATTGTGCAGACATCAATTGAAGAAGTGTACATGAAATCAGCATTTAACAAAGGAAACAAAGGTTCTTCACATCTATCAATTTGAATCTCCTGATGAGCTAAAGAAGAGCAAAGTTGCCAAATGTATGCAAGAAACAAAGCATGTAGTACAATTTCATTACATAATTTCCTCTGATTCACACAAAGTAAGATCAACAACATCAAATCGATAAACCGAGAAAACGTTTTCAATGCCATCTTTTTCAATCCGAATAGCTAGTGATCCTCTGATTCTTATAGATTTTCTCAGTTCACAGCCAAAAAAAAAAACACACAAAAAATCTCAAATTGATTCCATATCCAAACTCAATTTCGTCGGTCAACTAAAGATTCTTGGTCTCTCATTCAAAAACCTTACGCTTCAAAATGTAAGGTTCTCAATTTCTACTAAAGGAATATAAGGTTCTCAATTTTTATCAATCTGAATCTCCTGATGAGCTAAAGAAGAGCAAATTAACCAAATGTATCCAACAAACAAAGAATGTTGTACAGTTTCATTACATAAATTACTCTGATTCACATTAGTAACATCCACATTCTGAGGAACACAACAACACCAAATCAGCTAAATCGAGAAAAACAGTTTCAATGCGATCTCTTTCAATCCAAACAGTTTCGGTCCTCTGATTTTTATAGATTTCCTCAATTCACAGCCAAAAAAAACCATACCAAATCTCAAATTCACTCAATATCCAAACTCAATTACGGTTCTTGGTCTCTTATTCACAAACCCTTTCGCTTCAAAATGTAATTTTCTAAAGAGTACCTGAAGATCCTTGGGGAGGTACTCGTGCTTCATGGATAGATCCATTGCGCGCTTGAGACGCTGGTTGCGAGCATCAACGACCTCTCTGGGGAGCCTGTTCATCGCCTCTTTAATGTCCATACTGTAATACTGATCGTACAGATCATCGTACCTGAGACCTGATTCATACGAAACAGAATCAGAACAACCAAACCCGATTTGCGAATTAGCATCAGAAAATCGGATTCAGGTTCGGATACAGAAGCTAGGGTTATTTCGAGAGAGAGAGAGAGAGAGAGAGAGAGAGAGAGACGAGATCTGACCGTATCGTCGAAGGCGAGTCGAAATCGCTCTCATGTGCATCCGAGCGAGGAAGTTCTTGCTTGGATCAATGAAGGATTTGAGAAACGACGACATTTTTTCACCCACCGATAGATAGCGCAACGAGCTCCTTCTCAATCCCAGAATCTAAATGTGATGTTTCGTCTCCGTCTTCAATTACCTGGAGAATATATCAAGGTTAAACGGCATCGTACAGTATAGGTTTCATTTTAAAAAAAAAAAAAATCTATACTAATAAAGCTGTTTAGGTCCACATCAGTGAGAGTATTTCAAGGGGATTCTCTCATTTGAGAGAGAAGTGAAAATCCAAATCACATTTGTATTCTATTTATTGATTCAAATTTTATTTTAGACTTAAAATTTAATTATAAATTTAATTTATATTAAAATAGTAATCTTTTTTAGAACCTCTTTGGATATCTCACCAATGGGATGCATTCATTTTGGAATAAGACCTCTGTGATGTTCGGTACCCATCTTACATTTTCTGTCCTACTACTCTTGGACTCGTCCATAAGGGCAGAATTTTTTTTTTCAGGACTTTCGAAAATGAGAAAGTTTTATTTCTTTTTTGTTCAATTCTAAAAATAATAAAAAAAAAATTATATATCTGTTTGGACTATATATAAGAAATATAAAATAGAATAATATATTTGTTTTGTTTGTAAAATATAAGGTTGGTGTTTGGTAGAGGTTGCTATGTGTACATATACAATATTTAATTTAAATTAAGGTATGAAATGTATATGAAGTTTATATAGAATATTAAATGAAATACTTATTGAACATGGTTTAGTATTTTATTCCAATGTTGATATTCAAAGCTAATTTTTTTTTTATGATTGGATTTCTATACTATAAAAATGAATTTTATTAGTTAAACTTGTGTCATTAAAAAGGATAAAGAAAATTAAGAGTTCAAAATAAATATTTTTTTTATATTTTGATAATATTTTTAAAAAATATAATGAGAAATAGAGGTATGAGATATTCTTTATTTTTTATATAACATAATTTGTTTGAAAAGGGTAGGAGCTTATATTTACTATATATGTGTAAATTTATTTTCTTTGTAAATTATATATACGTATATAAAAAAAAAGATATGTTGATCGGCTATGTAAAGTACTATAAAAATTATATATTTTTAGTATGATATGCAGGTTTAGACTCCTCTAAATTTTCTACTTTTATAATATGTAATAAACTAATTACATATTAGAAAATTAGTTTAACAACACATCGGAAAAAAGGATATACTTAAATTGATTATTTCAACCTAAACAAACATATTGAAATATTAATCCCAAAAAGAGAGAAAAACATCGATGGAGGAGAAACATGGGAGAGAGATAAAACTATTTATAAGTGAAATATATCTAAGGTTTTCATTTATTTTTATTGACATTTGTATATCTTAATAAGATAGAAAAAAAAATTAGAGAGATATTCGTTTTAAAAGTATTTTCCAAGATAACCAACTAAATAATTGGATATTCAGATTTTATTTAAAACAAAACTTTGTTTATATAATATTAATTTCATAATCTTAGGAACCAAATCAGTTAAATATTCATTTTATTTCAAAACGAATTTCTGCGTACTAATGAAGATTTACCTAAATTTTTGTAGTTTTGATTTTTTTTTTTATATTTGTAAATAATTAAGAAGTTTTCAAAACTAAATGTCATTCGAAAAAATTATAAAAATTTAATAGGTCGGGTCAAAAAAAACTGTTTGTTATAATTGAATCGGGTCAAATAGATCAGCCTGTTTTATAGATCATTATGACGAAATAACGTTAAATTAGCGTTTTTCTTTAGTTATTAAAAATAACTAGGTGATGACCCGCGTATACACGCAGGTTTATATTTTAATATATATTTCTGTATTTATGATTAATATAATATTTTATTTTAAATATAATGGTGATTTTATTTTGAATTTGTTAACCATGTAAATATATAAATATTTTTTAAATTAATCCTCATATACATTGTTTTTTTTTACTAAAATATATATATTTAATCTTATATTTGTGAATAGATGTGTAACTTTTTAATTGTTTCAATTAGATGAAACTAAAAATTTTGATAACCTTTTTTTTAGTATTTGCTTTAAGTTTTTTTTAACCAATATTAGTACCACCCTAATTTCTATGATCAGATGCTTATAATTTCGAAGAATTATTATATAATTTAATGATGTTTGAATTAAGCTAATACACTTGCTGTGGCAATAGTTGATATAATGATCAATTATTATTACATATAAGAATATTCTAAACAACCAAGGACCAATGTGATGCTTCCAAGGTCCGAGTATATGCGCAGCAAAACTCTGAGCCCGTTTTTCAAATCATTGCCTAATTGACTGAATAAGATGTCGATATACATTCCTTGATTCACCTTTGGTAGTACTGCCGAGTAAGGGAATTGCGTGGAGAATCCAACTTTCTTGTTTTTGGATTGTATTTTCGATTTGCTTAGCCTGTTTACACATCGCTGGATGGCCATTAACGATTATCATACTCGAGATCCTAGCCACCCTGTTTTTGTAAGCGTTTTTTTTAAAAGAAATCGAAGATACCAGATTGGATGCATTCTCAAAACCAAGGTCCAATAAAGTCAAGTTACATTCATATTGAATATGTAGTTACATATGTTAATTTCAGTTCATCTCGCTCTGTCTATGGCCAAATGTGCATATCATTCTTCTCCTAAGTCAAAGAGCTACAAAAAAATACAACTGGAACAATAAGGGATTTGATTTTTGAATGATTACCTTTAGACTCAACGCAATTGTCATGTACCATACAACAAGCATCAAGATCATTAAGAGGCTCCTTAGCAGGACATCCAAAGTGTCCAATCCCACAATAGTTGCCATATTGAATAGAAAGTGCTGAAACAAAAGATATAGAGGAATATATACAAGTGAGTAGCTAAGTCGGGGAAAAAAACGTTTCTTAATAACACATAAAAGTAACTTCTGAAAGTTGTAAGAAGAACAGAACCGTAAATAGTATTCGTAGACAAGATTCACCATAAGACTCTGAGGCTCTGAGCATTTACTCTAACAGAAAAAATACAACAAATCCCAGATTATATGCCTAATCTCTTGACTGCGAACAACATATAATTCTACATATCATAAAACTGAGGATGTTATTGTGGTTGTTGCTCGAATATTTCATTTAGTAATGAGTTCCTTGGACTCACTTAGCTCAAGAAAATTTACCTTAGCCTTGGACTGCCCAACATGCGAACGACAGAATAAAAATTGCCTATTCAGGTTACTGACTTCAATAGTGTCCATGTCAATCTGTAACACGATAAAATCAGTAACTTAATCTCAGACCGCATACCATAAAAGACACTGCTTTACTCATTTTTCGAATCCAGAAATCTAGAAGAACCACAAGTTAAACTCGAATATTTCTCTTGGAACCCAAAATTGAAACAGTAGTAGTTCAAAGCCTATCCAGAGTAACTGAGTTACACTAAACCTATCGGTGAAGGAGGCTAAACACAAAGTCTTCCTAGATACATACGAGTCCATCTTCCAAGTCATACTAACTCTTATTGTGTTTAGTAGAATCCCGATGTCATCTCATGAACTATACTAATCAAAAAGCTCAAAGATGTAAGAAAATTCAAATCATCAATAACATTAAAAACCCTAGACTTAAAATCAAATCCTGTATCTCAACTGGAGTTTCTAAATGCTTGAACTTTCGTCTGTAACTCAAATCGCAAAAACATATGGAAAGAAGAAATCACAAAATTATATGAATATTAAAGTTCACGAAAATTGAAAAGGAAAAACAATTTGACGAACTTACAATATGAATGTCTTCGAATCCAGAAAGAGCAAGAGTCTTGAGTAACTAGCAGCCAATTCCACCAGCTCTAACCATAAGCACTTTCGCCCCCTAAAACCCAACACGGAAAAATTCAAAAGAGCAGCTTCAGGGTAATCATCAGAGCTTACTTTAATGGCGGATTGTTGCTGCTGCGTATCCATGTAAGAGAAGTGACAAGACGGAGCAATACGCTAAGCGACGGTACAGAGCAGAAGACCGAGAAATGCGGGATTAGGAAAATGGAAGCTTTGTCGGGCTAATGTTTTAAAATCGAAAGGAAGTAACATAGAGAGTAGCGAATTTTGATATTCTAGAGTTTATGTGGAGGGAATCGAGAAATTTGGAACAAGGAGAAGAGTATGAAAGGGACGGTATTAATGATGGCTTCGCGGGATGATGCGAGTGAATAGAGAAGCATCGTAGTTCTGGCGCAGTGGATTGCAGCTCGCTCTCTAATCGATTCGTCTCTACTTGTCATCTCCTCCTTTTATGACACTCTCTCTCTGCTTCCATCTATTTCGATTTAGCAAGCATGAGATATAGATGAAGAAGACGGTCAATTGAGTAAAATCTGAGAGATTAACTACCTTCTTCGAAGTAGAAACGTTGCAAGGAGATGGAAAGGGAGGAGCTCGAGGTGACGGAGAAGCTACCATGGAAGCTGCAGTTGCCCTGGGCGGAGGCGTTGATATTTATGTATTTTCTCAAATTCTTTGGATTTCAATCAATTAAACAAGTTTTTCACTGGAAAGACAAGGGTGATTAAATTCTGAGAGTCTTTATATAATAGATCTGCAGCAGCATATCAAATGTAAATTGTGTAAAAGATAAATGTACTCTTTTAATAGTATAAATTAAAGACTTTGAAACCTCTGAAAAATATTGTTCTATATATTTTTAGACAAAAATTGTTCTATGCATTTTCACATCAAATCGAATCGAAAATAAAAGTGGATATTAAGAAATTTTATATGAGTGTTTAAATCTCAGGTTTTATTCAAATTCTTTGAAATAAACCCAAAAAAATACAATTTAAAATTAAATAACGTTCGTATCGAACCAAAACCTAACTAAGAGACTGCCATGGATGTGTGAAGATATGATCCAATAGGAAGAACTTCTTCATCAACAAAGACGAAGCTGAAATCCTCTCATCCCATTGTCATCGGAAAATCATCAAAGTTATTTCCGTTCATTGCTTATGCTACTTCTTTTCTATGTTCGTATAAGCCCTCGTCTTTTTCACTATTGGATGAAGTAACGGCTCATTCTCTTCGAATTTTTCTTCTGATTTGCATCATCAATATCTTGTGCATCTGAAATCTGCATAATCATCAAGAAATGTTTTAAATCGGATTAGGAACCAACAACTTTTTCCAAACCATAATTACAGAATCGATCGGTATCGAAATTCTCACTTAGAAACCGAACAAAAAGAAAATTTAGTCTAGCCAACCTGAACTTACAAATAAATTTGATTATTAACCCAAGTAATACAAAAATACCAGAAAACTATATATGAATAACAAAATCAAGATTGTGAAGCAAAAATGGTGATACCTCTTTGGTTTCATCTTTGAATGAATATCNTTTTCACACATATTAAGAAAACCATAAAAAGTTCTACTTTACCCCTTATTAATACTCTAAATAAATTTATTTCTCTTGTTAATACAATAAATGAATAGGGTTAAAACTGGATTTTTATTCAAATTTCTGCATTGAAAATATAAAACGACATTCTTTGTGAAACAAAAATAAAATCCGAAAACGACACTTTTTGTGAAACGGAGGGAGTATCACTTAGTTTTGTGATACAATCTACCTTTTTTGTAGTGACAGAATAAAAATTGCCTATTCACGTTACTGACTTCAATAGTGTCCATGTCAATCTGTAACACGATAAAATCAGTAACTTAATCTCAGACCGCATACCATAAAAGACACTGCTTTACTCATTTTTCGAATCCAGAAATCTAGAAGAACCACAAGTTAAACTCGAATATTTCTCTTGGAACCCAAAATTGAAACAGTAGTAGTTCAAAGCCTATCCAGAGTAACTGAGTTACACTAAACCTATCGGTGAAGGAGGCTAAACACAAAGTCTTCCTAGATACATACGAGTCCATCTTCCAAGTCATACTAACTCTTATTGTGTTTAGTAGAATCCCGATGTCATCTCATGAACCATACTAATCAAAAAGCTCAAAGATGTAAGAAAATTCAAATCATCAATAACATTAAAAACCCTAGACTTAAAATCAAATCCTGTATCTCAACTGGAGTTTCTAAATGCTTGAACTTTCGTCTGTAACTCAAATCGCAAAAACATATGGAAAGAAGAAATCACAAAATTATATGAATATTAAAGTTCACGAAAATTGAAAAGGAAAAACAATTTGACAAACTTACAATATGAATGTCTTCGAATCCAGAAAGAGCAAGAGTCTTGAGTAACTAGCAGCCAATTCCACCAGCTCCAACCATAAGCACTTTCGCCCCCTAAAACCCAACACGGAAAAATTCAAAAGAGCAGCTTCAGGGTAATCATCAGAGCTTACTTTAATGGCGGATTGTTGCTGCTGCGTATCCATGTAAGAGAAGTGACAAGACGGAGCAATACGCTAAGCGACGGTACAGAGCAGAAGACCGAGAAATGCGGGATTAGGAAAATGGAAGCTTTGTCGGGCTAATGTTTTAAAATCGAAAGGAAGTAACATAGAGAGTAGCGAATTTTGATATTCTAGAGTTTATGTGGAGGGAATCGAGAAATTTGGAACAAGGAGAAGAGTATGAAAGGGACGGTATTAATGATGGCTTCGCGGGATGATGCGAGTGAATAGAGAAGCATCGTAGTTCTGGCGCAGTGGATTGCAGCTCGCTCTCTAATCGATTCGTCTCTACTTGTCATCTCCTCCTTTTATGACACTCTCTCTCTGCTTCCATCTATTTCGATTTAGCAAGCATGAGATATAGATGAAGAAGACGGTCAATTGAGTAAAATCTGAGAGATTAACTACCTTCTTCGAAGTAGAAACGTTGCAAGGAGATGGAAAGGGAGGAGCTCGAGGTGACGGAGAAGCTACCATGGAAGCTGCAGTTGCCCTGGGCGGAGGCGTTGATATTTATGTATTTTCTCAAATTCTTTGGATTTCAATCAATTAAACAAGTTTTTCACTGGAAAGACAAGGGTGATTAAATTCTGAGAGTCTTTATATAATAGATCTGCAGCAGCATATCAAATGTAAATTGTGTAAAAGATAAATGTACTCTTTTAATAGTATAAATTAAAGACTTTGAAACCTCTGAAAAATATTGTTCTATATATTTTTAGACAAAAATTGTTCTATGCATTTTCACATCAAATCGAATCGAAAATAAAAGTGGATATTAAGAAATTTTATATGAGTGTTTAAATCTCAGGTTTTATTCAAATTCTTTGAAATAAACCCAAAAAAATACAATTTAAAATTAAATAACGTTCGTATCGAACCAAAACCTAACTAAGAGACTGCCATGGATGTGTGAAGATATGATCCAATAGGAAGAACTTCTTCATCAACAAAGACGAAGCTGAAATCCTCTCATCCCATTGTCATCGGAAAATCATCAAAGTTATTTCCGTTCATTGCTTATGCTACTTCTTTTCTATGTTCGTATAAGCCCTCGTCTTTTTCACTATTGGATGAAGTAACGGCTCATTCTCTTCGAATTTTTCTTCTGATTTGCATCATCAATATCTTGTGCATCTGAAATCTGCATAATCATCAAGAAATGTTTTAAATCGGATTAGGAACCAACAACTTTTTCCAAACCATAATTACAGAATCGATCGGTATCGAAATTCTCACTTAGAAACCGAACAAAAAGAAAATTTAGTCTAGCCAACCTGAACTTACAAATAAATTTGATTATTATCCAAGTAATACCAAAATACCAGAAAACTATTTGAATAACAGAATCAAGATTGTGAATAAAAAATTGTGATTTTACACACAAAAAAAAAAAGAAAATGGTGATACCTCTTTGGTTCGTCTTTGAGCATGAGACCTCCTTCAATGTATCCAACCGTAACAACCTGAGAAACATTAAAAACACTGGTGGGCTTTTCTGTCACTCTTTTGATTCATCAAACACAATGCTTAAAAAGTATAAAACAAACTTACACCAGCAAAGGAAACCGCAAGAACCGGGTCTTTAGACAAGTGCGGTGTAGCTGTGTAGCAACACTAACCATGAACTGCGACTAAAAAAATCCTGCTTTTGCAAGAACGGTCTTGGGTCTAGAGTCGATACCACCCGATGGGATCAATAGAAAGATGTGTACGCTGAGAATCTCATCTAAGTAGTCTAGAATCTCATTTTTTAGCATTTCATAAGCACCTCCATTATTGTTATGAATTGGAAAGTGTTGTTTGTATTGATTCATATGTAGTCTAGTCCTAATCTAGATAGAGATAAGGTAGAATATAGGATACTAGATTACAATGAATATATTATTCATCTTTATCCCAATACCCCCTATCACGCCATCAATAGAATTAGTAGAAGTCCAGCGAGCAAGTTCTGGATTTGCCGCCGATTTGGGGAAACAAGTTCTTTAATTGGTGATCTCATATGTATGATTCTGCATAATGGAATCGATTTTACTATTGACTGCTTCTTTCCAAGAAGGTGCCGTCATCGATTTTACTATTGACTGCTTCTTTCCAAGAAGGTGCCGTCAGGTGTAGACATGGCTTTTGTGAATGATTTAGGTTAATTATCTGAGAGAAATACGATTAAGAAATCTTCACCAAAAGATTTTTTCTTGCGTGCTCAACTTTTATAAAAATAAATTAGCTTTTTTAATTTTGTTCAAATTTAAAATTACCAAAAATAAAACATTAAATTCTAATAATTTTTTCAGTATCTTTTATAACATAATAAATTTTAATAATATTATTATTTGTATTTATATTTAACAAAAATAAATATTTAATAATTAAATATATTGTGCCTCATACATAATTATTTTCTTGATCCTTGGCAGATTGGTCTCCTTCGAGGTTCTGGTCTTTTGGTGCAGCTCCGGCGTGTTCAGGTTCTTTGGGAAGTTTGCGGGTTCTCTCTTGCTCGGAGTTTCGGTTTTAGAACTAGGTTCTTTTAGTTTTATGCCTCTTTCTTCCGTTTTCTTAGATTTCTATCCTTGATATTTTTCATTTTCTTTTGCGCTTTGTCGCCTTTTGTTTGGGCTTTATATCCGGGGAAATTTTGTTGCTCTGTCGGCTTGTGTTCATGTCCTCTTTGTTATGTGTATTTATTGGAAGATCGAGAAGATCGACCGAAATTATGGAAATCTTGAAGATCAAGAAGATTATGGATATTTACCAATATATTAGATTATGAAATTTACCTTTATCTTAAATATATTATCTACATATTAATTTTTCTTGATAAATTGATGAGAGTAGAACACAAAAATATTTAGAAAAAATTATTATTACAAGATGCATAAATTTATATATAAAGATAGAAACAACCTAATTGTCTAAACTAATATGTAAATAATATATTTAAGAGCTGTAAAACAAATATTTATATGTATATATTTAAGATAAATTTAAATTCCATAATCTAATATATTGTTAAATATTCATAATTTTATTGATCTTCAAAATTTCCATAATTGGTAGATCTTCTTGATCTTCTTAATCCAATTGATGACAAAACCAAAAAGACCAATCATACTTGCTATTTTTGTTCGCTGAGACTCAGACTGAAAAAAAAAAAAAAGGAAAAAATAAACAGTTCTCCGAGCTCAGGCCCAAAAGAAAAAGGAAAAAAAAAAACGAACGTAACAAAGAGGAAATTAGAAACCGGCTAAATAGGAGGATATTGTTTTTGGCGTGTCTCCTCTCTTGCGACAAACCAAAATCACAATCTAAACGTGAAACGGAATCTCGAAAAAAATAAATAAATCAATATCTCTCGATGGATAAGAAGAAGAAAGTATGGTTTTGGGGAGACAAAGACGGCGAAGGCGGAGGAAGAGCCAAGGAGGCGGAGGATGACGTGGCGGCTGACCATTTGTCTCGAGACGGAACAATGAGCCAATACAGCCTTAGCAAAGGCCTTCTTCCTTCTCTCGGAGCCACCGCTCGTTCTTCCCGTGACGTCAATCTCCGTCGCTTCATCATCTCTCCTTTCGATCCTCGTTACAGGTCCGATTTTTTCCTCTTCTTCTTGATTTTTGATTTGTTCATCGTGAAATTAGGGTTTTAGCTGATTTAATTTATCCCTTTTTCATTGAGCTAAAATCCTCCGAAAAATTTAAGATCTATATTTTGATTTTTGGATGGATCTAGCTACACTGTTTTGATGAATGCATGTGTGTTTTTAGATTCGTCTTCGTTGTTGTCTAGCTCGAAAACTCGATTAATTTTGTAGAAATCTCTAAGTAAATCTAAAGCATGTGTATATTGGGAAGAAAATTGTAGGCTTAAGTCGTATGTTAGCATCTCTCTGGAACAAGAAAACTCGTAAACTGATTAAAGGAAACAAAATTGTAAAACAACTGAATAACGAAAAAGCTATAAATGAGTAAAGTTGTATCTAATTTATTTAAAGTGACCTACTAGGTTTTATGTTTTATCGATCATTCCATGGGTTTTATTGCGAATGGTATAAATTACATACCATTCAAGTCATAGTATGAGTTATCTATTGACTACATTGCCATAGTATCACTCACGAAGCTGAGCTATTGTGTAATTACAGAGCGTGGGAGACGTTTTTGGTGTTTTTGGTGCTTTACACAGCTTGGGCGTCGCCATTCGAGTTCGGTTTCCTGCAAAAGCCTCGAGCACCTCTCAGCATTCTCGATAACATCGTCAACGGGTTTTTCGCCGTTGATATAATCCTTACGTTCTTCCTTGCCTTTCTCGACAAGGCAACTTATCTCCTCGTGGACGATCCGAAGCGGATCGCCTGGAGATACGCGTCGACCTGGCTTGCTTTCGATGTGGTATCCACATTTCCTTACGAAAGCTTTGGTAGCTTCTTACATGAGAGTATACAAGGATATGGGATTTTCAGTATGCTTCGTCTATGGCGTCTTCGTAGGGTTAGTAATTGTTTTGCCAGGTGAGTTTTGATGAGATAAGTGTGTAGCTCAGTTTCTTGAATCCATTATTCTCTCTTTGGTGAGTATGACATTGAGCTCTTAATGTTCAGGTTAGAGAAAGATAGGAGATACAGCTACTTTTGGGTTCGATGCACGAAGCTTCTTCTTGTTAGTATATATATGCCTTTCTTGATCTTACACACTTTCTTTTTTTTTATCTTTTCTTCTTTTATTGATGATTTGGTGATATTGTAGGTTACTCTTTTTGTGATTCATTGTGGTGCTTGCTTCCTATATTCGATCGCCGCGCATTATCCAGACCCTTCAAAGACGTTCATAGCATTAACCGACGAAAACTGGAAACAGTCTCCTCTCGCCGTGCGGTATAACACGGCGATGTATTGGTCTATAACTACTTTCTCCACAACAGGATATGGTGACATACATGGTGTTAATTCAAGAGAGATGACTTTCATTCTTTTCTACATGGTCTTTAATCTTGGATTGTTGGCTTATATAATTGGTAATATGACCAACCTTGTGGTTCACGTCACCAGTCGCACCAGAAAATTTGTAAGTCTTATGAGTTATTCTGAACAAGAAACTGGTCTATATGTGGAGTTTTCATGAGTCTTGTTGCATTGGCATTGTTTCAGAGAGATACTATTCAAGCTGCCTCAGGGTTTGGTCAGAGGAACAATCTACCAGTGCGTTTGCAAGATCAGATGGTAGCTCATTTGTGCTTGAGGTACAGAACCGATTCGGAAGGTCTACAGCAGCAAGAAATCATTGATTCGCTCCCCAAAGCTATCCGATCTAGTATATCGCATTATCTGTTCTACGAAGTTGTTGACAAGATTTACTTGTTCCATGGAATATCAAACGATCTTCTTTTCCAGTTGGTACGTTTTAGGGATCAGTCGGGCAGGAACTTAATCGTCATTCTATGATGTAACTCTCTGATTTTTCGGTTGTAGGTCACCGAGATGAAGGCAGAGTATTTTCCTCCCAAAGAAGATGTGATTTTGCAGAATGAAGCACCAACAGACTTTTACATATTGGTGACAGGAGCTGTTGTAAGTGATATATATGTAGAACGCTTTCTTGTTTCACAAGATAACGTATTCATCGACTTCTTGTATTGTTCCTTACACATTCCTCTATCCGGCAGGAAATAATCGCTCGCGTAAATGGAGTGGAGCAGGCAAGTCTAGCTTAAAGTCTTTTCAAAATCTGATTGCGTTCTTCTTTTTAAGATCTGTTGCAATTGGGAAACTGAAACATATTCGGCAATGGTTATTAAATTGTGTGTTCTTTACAGGTAGTTAATGAAGCACAGAGAGGAAATGTATTTGGTGAAGTTGGGGTACTATGTTACAGACCGCAGCTGTTTACTGTTCGAACCAAGCGATTGAGTCAGTTGCTTCGTCTGAACCGTACCACACTCTTGAATCTTGTTCAAGCAAACGTAGGAGATGAAGCAATTATCATGAATAATCTTCTTCAGGTATGTATGCAATTTCTCTTTATTTTTCTCTGTTAAAATCGATTTTTCTCATCTTGTTCTTGATAACCAAACCAAACTTTATCGTTCCATAAAAGATATGTTCTTGTTAATGCAGCATTTAAAAGACTCGGAAGATCCAGTGATGAAAGGCATTTTGGCTGATACAGAACACATGTTGGCTCAAGGGAAAATGGATTTACCTCTCAGCTTGTGTTTTGCTGCAGCCAGAGGAGATGATCTGTTGCTGCACCAGTTACTTAGACGAGGCTCGAGCCCTAATGAAATGGATAAGAACGGGCGAACCGCGCTGGTAAGCCCTAAAAATTCCTCTGTATACATACCATCATCCTCCTTTTAGTACCAAAACCAAAATTGCTTACTCTCTATGTTTCTCTGTATATCTCTCAGCATATAGCAGCATCAAAAGGAAGCCATTATTGCGTCGTTTTACTTCTCGAACACGGCGCAGATCCTAACATTAGAGGTCAGTAGTAAAACAAATGTCACACTAGGTAAGTAAAAAAAAAAACATGTAGTTCGATTGAAAGTAAATTGGCTCATTCATTTTGTACAGATTCAGAAGGTAATGTGCCCTTGTGGGAAGCAATCATAGGGAGACATGGAGAAATTGCGAAGCTCCTTGCAGAAAACGGGGCAAGGTTAAGCGTAGACTCAGTGAGCTATTTCTCTTGCTTAGCCGTGGAGAAAAACAGCTTAGAAGCACTCAAAGACATCATCAAATACGGCGGCGACGTCACACTCCCTGATGGAAACGGAACCACAGCTTTACACAGAGCAGTCTCAGAAGGACATTTGGAGATTGCGAAGTTCTTATTAGGCAAAGGTGCTGATTTGGACATGCCAGATTCTTACGGTTGGACTCCACGAGGTCTTGCAGAGCATCAAGGCCACGAAGACATCAAGACCTTGTTTCATAATCACAGGCCCTTTGAGAAGAAACCTAAATGTGTGCCTGGAACACCTGAGTTTCCTGTTGTTACAGGAAAGCCATTGATGAAGTATAGCAGTGAGCCTACACTGCCACATTCAGGAGAGATACCTCTTGTTCAAGAAGGAGGCCAGCTTGTGGTTTCGCAGAGACGGAAACTCAGTAACTTCAGAAACTCGCTCTTCGGATTCATTTCAGCTGCAAATACCGGTAAATCGCCTCAGCTCTCATCCATTATATTTGATCTCTAATACTGGTTGCTTTCTCGTCACGTAACCATATTTTCCGAAATTTCATATCACAAGAGCCATTTAGATTCTTAAGAAAATAGGTCATACTTTATACAAAATATGTCATATCTTTAATTACATTATTAAAATAGTCTAAACTTCTTTACATTAAAACTTTACCCTATATAAACCCTAAAAACTAAACCCTATCCTTGAAATCCTAAACCCTAACTCCAAAGATCATTACTAGTCTAAAAGTAATGGTTTTATTTCTTTAATTTTGAAAGAAATTGGCCTTTATGCCTTCTTTGAATTGTTACAAAGATCATTACATGCATTGTTCTGTTTATTTTTGTTATTATAGAGGCCTTTGGCGAAATTCAAAAACTTGGTTTCATTTCCGTTTTCTTACAGGTGATGATGGAGGAGAAACTACAAGAAGCCCAGCAGGTCCAGGAGGAGGAGGAGGAGGTGCTTTTTATCCGGCGAGAGTCACGATTAGTTCGCCGGAAAACGGTGAAATTGGTGGAAAAGTGGTATTGTTGCCGAATTCGTTGGAAGAGCTCTTGGAAATTGGTGAGAAAAAGATGGGTTTCGTCCCAACTAAAGTACTTACAAGAGAAGGAGCCGAAATTGACGACATCACTCTTATCAGAGATGGTGATTTTCTCCTTCTTGCAAGAGATCCTTGATTCACACGCAACTCTCATTCATTTTTTTTTTGTCTTATTTAAACCAAAAAGAAAATCTAATTTTGTTTAACACAACTCGCAAGCCACACTCAAGCTGGGATTTATAGTGGTGAAAGCCAACCAAACCAACACTCGTTTTTTCATGGGATTGAAACGATTTTTAGATTTTTGTTCGTCTGTATATATATTCACTGTTGACTATTTTAAGAAAATAAATTCTCACGACATGGAAATGTACGATTAGTTAGTAAAACTGAACAATTGCATTTGTGAAAACGTATGGAAAATAATAAAGTGGGAACGTTGAATCGTTGATAATACCGATATTTTCGTGGGATCTTTGAATATTTGGGAAGCTAAACTTTTCATTTTATGGTCAACCGTGTAAATTGATTAGAAGCATGGTCTAAAAAGAAAAAAAATATGGTTCCATTATTTTCTCACTAAAAATGTGATTTTCCGGCGGAAATGCTGTTTGTATAAAATATTTCGACCACAAATATAATTCCTTGATTTTTTCGTCAAAATACGGTTTTTACAAATTTTCACGCCAAAACCAAAAGTTCATAATTTTTCCTCCTAAAAATATTGTCTTTACAAAAAAAATTCCACCATAAAAAATATATATCAATTTTACAAGCAAAAATACAGTTTCATAATTTTTTCACCGAAAACATGGTTCTATAGTTTTTATGCAAAAACAACCAAAATTTCTCGAAAAAACATTTTTTTTTTGTCAACAACATATATTCAATCAAAAACACGATTATAAGGTATTTCATCAAAAACATAATTATGTATTATTGATGATGTTCTCCTTCTTAATTATATTCTACTGTCAAAATTTGAAATGAACGATTGAGAGAATTAAAGTTTTTTTCCCAAAATGTTACTTTTTGTGTTATATGTTTTGTTTAATTATTATTTTATAATCAAATAATTATAAATTAATGTTATGAGTTTATGGGTCAACACATTAGGAAATTTTCTTTTTTTTTGACATCAGAAATTTTCTATCTTTCATTTCTTTTTTTTTTTGACATCAGAAATTTTCTATCTTTCATAAAAAAAATATATAAGTTGCTAAAACAAAAAAAAATGGAAATTTTTCGATTTAATACGACGGCATGTTGGGCAGCAGATATTGTCCAAACCGGTTTCAAATCCAAATATAATTCGGTTTAGCCTCTCTCTCTTAATTGTTTCTGGATCTCTCGTCGCCGTCGAATCGGACGGTACAGATTAAAAAGTGAAAGACGACGGCCGGCGACAGGAAAACAAAGAAAGATCATCAGAATCCTCAATTTTTTTTTGTTACCTTTCTTCTGACACACACTCACCGAAAGCAAACAAACGATGCCGTTTTTGTCCCTCGTGCCTCCATCATCTCCTTCCTTGTCTGCTAACCTCAAGCCTCTCAATGGCTACGCAAGGCTCGATCGTTATCTCGTTCGAGCTTCTTCCGATGTTCCCGATTTCCTCTCTGCGGATTGGTACAAACTCCTCATCGTTTACCTTCTCTGATCTCTCTTAGCTCAAATTCCTTTGATTTTTTTCTGGGTTTTAAGCTTTGGGTGTTACTGTATTTTAGCTATTTGCTTCGTTCCCGATTGAATAGCTTTAGCTTTGATCAATTGGTTTCGAGAATTATGGTTCCAAGTAGCTAAAATTTCGATTTTGCAAAGCAGATCCGAATATTGTCATTTGCTTCGTTCCAGATTAAACAGCTTTGATCAATTGGTTTCCAGAATTTGGGTTCCAAGTAGCTAAACAACAAAAACAAAATTCGATTTTGCAAAGCCATTTTTGTTTGCCTTAGCATCTGAAATCGAAATTTTGATGTTCTTGGATTGTTATCTTTCCTTGGTTTTACAGGTTGGAGAGTCGTAGGAAACGTCCTTTTGGCCCCAGACTTGATGTAATGATGTTTACTTTGTGTAAGCATATGTACTGCTTTGTCTCTGTTGTTGTGTGTATTGATCCGAGTCTTTAGATTGTGACAGTTTAGTGCGGAAGATGCTGTTCGACACCAGCTTGATGCATTGAAGTATAATGACCATCCTCGTTATGATTATGGCGTCGAGGTCATGTATCGGGTAAAACTTCATTACGAACCTCCTTGATGCTTCTTTCGATTATGTAAAGCTTTTGTGATTGTTTTGACATCTTTTGTTGAAAAAAAACACAGTTCGCTGGATTCGACCCGTTTGAGAGATCCACCTATTTCGGTCCTTTCTTTGATCTAGGACAGGTTACTTTCAACACTTTGATGATCATATTGTTTCATAGCTACTAGCTTAAGGTTTCTCTCATTCACTGGTTGGTGCAGTTTGAAAGGTTTAGGCGCATTTTTCATCACTCGTCTTACCGTGTGTTGCTTGGTCATAAGGACAGACAAATCTTGAGCAGTTTGTTCGTTGAAGAGGTATCATCGTTTTTGTTTTGAATGTGTTACAACAATCATTATAGAGCTTCCCTTGTTTTCTCATGATATATATCTTCTCTTTATACAGAATCGTTTCAAGCAGAGGATTTGGATTCAAGGAAATCGACCCGAGGAAGAAGAGATATTCGAATTCACAATGTTCCAGGTTTGATTCCTATGTTACTAATTAGAGATCCTAAAAGTTTTTAGTGATGGTGATGATTATAAATATGAATTCGTTTCTGTGAAATGGCAGCGGATAGGCGGTTCGTGGGATGGTTATTGGTTGACAGAGAGCTTGCTTCATGACGGAGATGTGTTTTCAGGTGGTATGGCTTACTGATTCAATGGCTGAGCATCATCTCTTTTTCGGATTATCGGTTTGTTCGGTTTGGTTTGGTCATGTGTAAATGTTGGGACACAATCTTGTAAGTTTATGTTAATAGTATACGCGATTAGAGCTAGATGTTGCTGTGTAGGAAACCTTTTTTTATAAACAAAAACGAATATAGTAGTAGCTAAAGAATGTAAGTTATATATATATATATATAGCGTGTAAAAAATTTGAAATGATCCCATAACTTTTACCATACTAAGCAAACAAAATTTGTAAATCATAATCGCAACACTATTTTATTAAAAAGGTAATGTATAAACGCAAAGACAGAAAATTAACGTTTGAAACAATGTCGGCTTTCGAGTTTGACTTCATTCAATGATGAACACAACAAAAACATATACAAACTCTTATATTTTTGGTCATAAGAGAAACCAAAAGAATACAAACATGAAGAGATTTCTCCAAGTGACTTATTCTCAAGTTTGAACATAACCAGAAAAAAATAGGGATTCAAAAAGAGAAACTTAGTCGCACATGGTTTTTCTTCTACACAAGCGGTATAAGATATAGCATCATATAACATCGAAGACGATAAAAGATGTGTAATTCTTCCCGGATTTGAAACACAGATTCATAAAAAGTATTTGAGTACAAGTTCATAAATTACCAGTTTATGTATCTATTTCGTTGGCCATGTAGCTTGTGCTGACATAATGATCCCGACGATAACTCCAAATAACCCGAGAGCGCTTCCAAAGATCTCAATCACAAGAATCTTCACAAAGAGCGTCGAGTTCTGAGCATCAGACAATGCGCAACTGCTTCCAATGATTCCTACACATAACCTGCCAAAAGCAAAATCCTCCATAAACGATGAGATTTCCAAAGTCACTAAACCCTGCAAGTTTCAGTAGAGAGGATGAAGAAGAAGAAGAAGAAGGTAACAGACCCGCATACAAGGTTTGCGAATCCAACGATGATTCCAGAAGCAAAGATTGCATATCCAGCTCGTAGAGACTCAGCATCGTACATCTTTGATGATGGCACACTCTCCAACTTCGTTTGTAGTATGATTGCAACAATAACACCGTATATAGCTACGGCTTCACAAAAGATTACACTGAAAAAGAAAAAAAAAACATATCAAAAGACAATGAAATAAACACACTTGTTCATCATTACATAGTTTCTAGCATCTGATATCAGAAGTCAAGTTCTTGTATAATTACAAAATTCATATATGAGAGCCAAAGTGTGATTTATCATCGTAAAGCCATATTTATAACGAATCCTAAGTCAACCAATCTTTCTTCAATTCGGTTTGCTACAATCTAATTTACAAAATTTCCTGAAACTGAGGACGAGTGGAGAAGTTTGAAGCCTTGAATCGTTCTAGCATCTAAAATCAGAACTCAATTTTCTTGTATAATTACAAAATTCATTTTGTAAACGAAACTATATGAGAGCCAAATCATAAAGCAAATTTTGTAACGAATCCTAAGTCAACCTTTCGTTCTACAATTCGCTATTCTACAATCTAATCTACACAATTTCCTGAAATTGAGGACGAGTAGAGGAGTTTGAAGCCTTGAATCGTAGAGATACCTGATGAGATTCTTCGAAGTGATTCGAGGAGCTTCAATGGCGGCACCGATCAAACTACTTCCCGTGATGTAAATTCCCCTAAACCAGAGAGAGAGAGAGAGAGCAAATAGCTCCGTGAACACGACGCTTCGAGAATCGAAATCAGGAGAAAAAAGGAAGAAGAAAGGATTTACCAGGCAGCGCCGAGAACGGAGACGCCGATGGAGATGGCGATTCCGATGGCGGAGAAAGTGTACGGAGATATCCTCACAAGAGCCGCGCCCCATGAACTCGCGTGAACAACAGCCACACCGGACATTTTCTCTCTTCTCTTTACTTCTCTCCCTCTCTCTCTCTCTCTCCACAATATGATCGGATTTTAATCTCTTTCTTCTCTCTCTATCGGAGGAGAAAATTAAACAGAGCCTGTATGTGATCTGAGATTTGAGTAGTGTAAATCACGCGCTGAGGAGTGCGCGTGAGTTAAAGTATACCAGCCAAGTTCGTGGTATCGGTAGGCATGATCAAAATCAAACCGTAACCGTATTTCGGACCATAATCGGACCGTTTTTAAACCGTAACCTATATAAAGGTTAAAAACTGTAACCGTTAACCGTAAAAATATATTATTTATGGTTAAAAAAATTATTAACCGTAACCGTTAATTAACCGTAACCGAATCAAAACCGTTGGTTAACCGTAATGTTAAAACCTTAACTGTAACCGTTTAAATATAATTAAATATATAATTGATTAGTTTTCCATAATTAATACTCTGTTTATTAGTATGGAACCAGATAAGAAGCGAAATAATTTTGTTATCATTTTTTGAAAAATATTTATCTACTAATTTTGAGTTTAGTGATGAAGATGCAGGTAATAATTTTCAAGTCATTCAATGGTGGAAGCTTCATCAATCTCATTTTCCGATTTTAGCTATGATTGCAAAGGATATTCTTTCTTCACCAGTTTTTACAGTTTCTGTCGAACGTGATTTTAGTATGGGAGGTCAAATTCTAGATGAAACTCGATCAAGAATGAGTCCAGATTCTCTAGAAGCTCAATCATGTCTTGACGATTGGACTAGAGCTGAATATAGGCAACAAGAATACATTCGAGATAATGGAGAAGAATTAGAAGATATTGATAGTGATACATCTACAATAAGATCAGAAGATAGTGACTACTTAAATATTATTGTAATATTTTACTTGATGTAATTCAGATCGAATGTTTTTAAAAAAAATATTTTGACCAAATTAATAAAATTATTATTTCAATAAAACATTTATTAATATTTAGTTATAATTGTTACCATTAAAAAAACTAATTTTTAATTTTTATAATTTTTAATTAAAATATTTAATTACTTAAACAATAATATTATTATTATTTATTTTATAATCATCAAATAACTATAACCGTATTTAACCATAACCGTATTAACCGGACCGTATTTAACCTTAACCGTTTTAACCGTAACCATTATAACCGTATATTAAATGGTTAAAGCTACGATTAAAAAATTGTAACCGTAACCGATGATTAAATAACTTTAACCGCATTAACCGTAACCGTGGTCATGTATCGGCCCTCGTAAGCGGATTTGAAAGACAAAACTAGATAGGCCCACTTAGATTGTACTTATGGGCCTCGTGTTTCTCTATACTTATGGGCTTCGTGTATCTTTGTACGAATGGGCCTCGTGCTAAGCGATGTAATTTAATATGTTGACTAAATCTAGTATTTTATTCACAACGAGTAAAACCCTAGCCTTCTAAACAAATCAAATTTTCTGATGAAACCCCTAGCGGATGGTGTCTCCATTTTCTGACGACGTGTCTTTGATCTCCGATCAATTTTTAATCGAGATAAGTTTTGCTCTAATCGATTCATGTTTTGATTGACTTATGCTTTTAATCGTAATTTCATGTTTTGTTATTAAGATCCATGCTTCAATGTTTTCGCTATAGAAACCAATGTGATTAACTATACTATCGTCAATTGCTTTATTATGATTGGTTCATAGTTCTTATATTTGCTTTCGCTAGATATTGATGCCAATATATGTCTTTTTATTGGATCGGCATGGTTTGTATTTCATGCGTTATTGTTATTTGTTTACTATTTACTGAGTTGCTTTATCTGTTTATCGATATTTTATTGACTCACCGTATAGTCTGCATAATATTTTATTTCATAGATCTCTCTAATCACATGTTATTATTTTATTGAACGATTGAGATGTAAAGCTATTACATTAGTTTGGTACTTTTTTTGAGAAATTAAAAAAAAAAAAACTTGAGTTTGTTATCAAAAGTGGAATTATGAATCATTGGCTTGATGAAAATCTTATCAAATGCTTTATGCTGTTATCGAATCATGTTAATGATGGGTCTATAGCAGATAGACTTTCGTGTAATTTGATTTTTCATACTGTACTGTGGCTATATTGATTCGGTATTTATTGGTCTAGTAATTCAGTTGATTATATAATCATATTTATTTATTAATAAATGATGATTATTCTCTTATGAAATATGGTCTATAGCAAATTAGTAAATGATGATTGTTCTCTTCTCAAACCGTATCATTATTTTATTATTTCGGTAACTATGTCAAATTTTACGAACTTTTGAAGCTTTTGATATAATAGGAAACTACTATTTAGCATGTGCACTAGATGTTGAAATTCGTCTAGATGCAAAAGACATTGGTGATACTATCAAGGTAGCAAATCAAACTTAAAGTAAAGACATATTTATACATAAAGTAAAAATCTTGGTGATACGAAAAAACGGTTATTCTTCTATAGACTAAAAATTTGCTGATTATTCATATACGACGTATATGAATATTTTAAACTACATAAACTATATAAAAATTTGAAAATATTACATAAACTAAAGAAATATGATTAATTCTACCAAAACCACACATGACAGCGTTAGCGGTTGCTGACGAAGATGACATCCAATACGTTATTGTTTTACTTTTACCTTGAATATATATATTTTAATTTATAATTTACATTTATTTGCCCCTATGAGCAAAAGTTTCCCCTTTACCAAACTCTGATGAGCAAAAAAAAGGGCGTCTTTCCAGCCTTGCGTGAGGGACGAGATGTGGACATCATTAACCAAAACAATCAATGACGATTTACAATATTTTGGATTGTAAATTAAAATACCTAAGAGCAAATTATATGAATTTAATTCTGAAAATCTTTTTTAAAACGAAATTGTTTCAATTTCCGGTATTTGCTTGTAACGGTTGTTTGTATTAGTTATGTTTTTTTGTAAACTCTTGATATCAATATAATTGATTTGCCGTTAAAAAAAAGAAACGAAATTTAGAGAATTTTATATTGGAGCAATTACTAGAGGAGGAAATTATGGGAATTAGATGAATTATTGTACGCTCACAGGAGCAAGCGGGGGTGGAATATAGAAAGGATAAAACGGATTACTTAGCATCACAACTTCTTTGCATTCATTATGTATACAACAAGCAAGGGCTTTTCTTTTCTTTCAAATGACAATTATTCTCAGAGTGTGTGACAAGCACTCTGAGACATAATTGTCATTTGAAAGAAAAGAAAAGCTCTTGTTTGTTGTATACCGAATGAATAAAAAGAAGTTGTGATGCTAAGTAATATGTTTGGTCTTTTCTATATTCCACTCCCTCTTGCTTATGTGAGCGTACAATAATTAATCTAATTCTCATAATTTCCTCCTCTAGTAATTGCTTCATACCGATATAAAATTCTTTAAATTTCGTTTCTTTTTTTTAACGGTAAATCAATTATATTGATATCAAGAGTTTACAAAGAAACATAACCAATACAAACAACCGTTACAAGCAAATACAGGAAATTGAAACAATTTCATTTAAAAAAAGATTTTTATCATTAATTTCATATAATTTGCCCTTAGGTCTTTTAATTTGCAATACAGAATATCATAAATCAATTTCAACGGAGTCTTGTTGTTTGTCTCAGCGGGAATAAGACTGTTCTCTTTTTCTTTCGTCTCATCATTGATTTTTTTGATTAATGATGCCCACATCTTCCCTCACGCAAGGCTGGAAAGACGTCGTTTCTTTGCTCGTCGGAGTCTGACAAAGGGGAAACTTTTGCTCACATGGGCAAATAAATGTAAATTATAAATTAAAATATATAAATTCAAGCGAAAAATAAAATGATTACGTTTGGGTGTCATCTTAGTCAGCAACCGCTAACGCTACAATTAACGTCATGTGTGGTTTTGGTAGAATTAACCATATATCTTTAGTTTATGTAGTATTTTCAATTTTTTATATAGTTCATGTAGTTTAAAGCATCGAGTTATACGTCGTGTATGAATAATCAACAAACTCTTAGTTTATAGGGGAATTGACTGTTTTCGTAAAACGACGTCGTTTTGAACTCGCATGTGTCGTCCTAGTTAGCAACCGCTAACGCTGTAATTAATGTCATATGCGGTTTTGGTGGAATCAACCATATTTTTTAGTTCATGTTGTATTTTCAAAGTTTTATATAGTTTATGTAGTTTAAGGCATTGTCCGTTTTTATAGTGTATGAATAATCAGCGCAAGCTCATAGTTTATAGGGGAATTTGCCGTTTTCCACAGATTTTATGATATTCCTTCGCTATCACTTCCATAAGGGTCTTAAGAATGAGTATTTGACTTGAAAGATCCATAAATTCTTTTTGCCCTTCCTTAGTGCATGAACAAGACATTCTTCATACAGCTCTCCTATTTTCTCTTCCCTTAGTCAACTGCTTCCCATTTTCAGGGTGTTCTAAAATCTTTTCATTGACTCTTCTTATTCTTTTAAGTCTTGGGAAATAGTGCTACTCTCTACTTGTGTTCCTTGTGAGGAGACGGTTTCAAGAGCACTCACTAAGATTGTTCCTTGTGAGGAGACAGGCTCATGAGGTTCTTTGCACTATTCACAGACTTAGACTCTTTTTCTTTCTTCTCTTTTCTCAATGGAAGATCAAGGAGAGACTGCAATGGTCTATCTGTTCAGACTGAAAGAGGAATCAAGTTCTGCGCATACCTAGTTTTTATAAGGGGACCTGAACTCGCTCTGTTAGACTGATTCCACTTGCAGCTTTCTACTTAGTAAGACCTGCAGTCAACTACTATAGCAATGGTTCTTTCAAGTGTCAACTTCCTGTGGTTAGTTCCTAAAAAAACTGAAAGTTCCAACTGATTTTGACTCAAAAAAACAAAAAAATTCAAATTTTTTTGACTCTCAAAACAAAACACAATGTTAGCAACCACCTCCCCCAGACTTGAATAACACTGTCCCCAGTGTTACTAAGAATGAGATTGGATAGAAAAAATTTGTGCTAAACTGTTAAAGATGAAAGAGAAAAAATTTGTGCTAAGTGCAACAAGTTGAAAACAAGGTACTTAAGCAATTGAAGCAAAATGCAGACTCAAGAGAAAAAGAAAAACTGACTCAAAATACTAAAAAGGAATGGAGGAGTCACTCGTCGTCATCAGCACGTGGTGGTGAAGGTGGTCGAACGCAGCCACAGTTGGAAACAACTGTGATGGCGTTCCAAATGGCCTGAAAGCTCTGCACCACGTATCTCTGAAATGCAGCTTGCTCCATAGGAATCTC
>JAHZTW010000001.1:427244497-427369218 GCA_020283515.1 Alliaria petiolata
GCCTTGAATGCTTCAGTGGGACCTTGGGAGAATGTGGTGATCTTTGTCCTCAGCTCTTCTGATCTCGCATCATCAAAGAAATTGCATAAGAATGCATTCTTTGTTTCTTCCCAATTAGTCAAGGATCCTGGATCCAACTGCTTCAGCCAGTATGATGCATCTCCAGCAAGCGAGTAAGGGAACAGCTTGCAGAAGAGATAATCATAGGACACTCTATTAGCCTTGATGCTTGATGCGAGGTCCTCAAATCTCTCAATGTGGTCCATTGGATGCCCATTAGGAAGACCATGGAAGGGATGCTGCCCCACCAGTGTGAAGTAAACAAGCTTCAGCTCGAAGTCGTTCCTCTGAAATGCAGGAGGACGGATCGCAGCTCTATTAGCATAGAACTGGTCTGGGCGGTTGTACTCGCCAAGTGTTCTTCCACGTCCATCTTCTGCAGCTTGTATTGCTGGATCGACGATGACGGCGCCAGCCTCATCAAGTCTCTGTCCTCTGGGATTCCTTCTGTTGCCTTCTGCGTCAAACAAAATGCCTTCAGCGTCGCGAATCAAAACCATAGGCTCAGCCATTGTCGTCTGCGCTGGGTGTCAATCGATGCTATTAGTGTCAATCGACACTCGTGCAGATCGACCGTTCGTACGTTCCAAACGGCCAAGCTCCTGGTTCAATGCGACTAGTTCCTTCTCTTTGTTGCTTCTGGTACTGGGCATGCACCTGAAACCAAATGTAAGAAACTAAATTAGTAACAAAAATAAAAACAAAACCTAGTTAAAATCCTAGTACTAGATTTTGTAGGCAGCTATTACTTCCCCGACAACGGCGCCAAAAACTTGATAGGACTCAAGTTTTACCCAAATAATCAACTAGTGCAAGTGCACAGCAATGCAGTTGAAGTATAAGGGGTATCGAATCCCAAGGGAAGTGAAATCTACACTAAGGTTTCTAAGTTCGAATTATGCTAGGTCGAATTATATGAAATTAAAACTAAGCAATTAAACAAGTAAATAAATCGGGTTTAAGATGGATTAATGTTCAGGAGACTAAGGCGCTAGGCAAGGGTAATTATCAGGTTGAATCCAAGAATGCAGACTCTAAGTTTATTTAAGGATTTATTAAGAACCGTCTAGAACTCGAAACTCTAAGTTAAAACCAATCAACTCTCGTTGCAGAAGTTATATATGCCTAGATCTCTAAATCCAAAATCTCTTTGCGAATTTAAACAATTAAGACAAGCAATAAGAACAGGTTCGATTTGTTCACAAAATACCTAAACCAAATCTCTTTGCGAATAGATATTTTGCTCACCTATGATTAGATCAAGTTACCAACAATGCTCTCGTATCTATTAAATAACATAAGGTTTGATTTTTAAGTGATCAATTCAGAATATCAAGTTAAGCACAAATCAAGGTGAAGATCCAATTGATTTCCCTAAAAGTTCTAATGATTCTACAAACTCTTCATCAANGAATAGATATTTTGCTCACCTATGATTAGATCAAGTTACCAACAATGCTCTCGTATCTATTAAATAACATAAGGTTTGATTTTTAAGTGATCAATTCAGAATATCAAGTTAAGCACAAATCAAGGTGAAGATCCAATTGATTTCCCTAAAAGTTCTAATGATTCTACAAACTCTTCATCAACCCTAAATCACCCTAACCTAACTAGCAAACTACTCAGACATAACTATGCAAACACAAATCATGGCTGGAATAAATTGCATAAAAAGAATAGAGAATGATACATGGGTTCGAAATCTGGCTCAGAAGAGTTAGAATTGTCTCCCCAAAAGCACAGGATCAATCTCTCTCTAAGTCTCAAAAACAGAAAATAATGATAAGGTATGTGGCTAAACAATGCCTGAAAACTATTTATAGAAGAGGATTTTTTGTCCAGGGACAATCTTGTAATTCTTCAAAACTTGAGATGATTTCCTTTTTCTGATGGAAATCCGAAAACTTGGGCGGTCTCCATTGGTGTCGATCGACACAAAGGGTGTCGATCGACACCTTGCGTGTAAATCCACTCCTGACTTCATCACTTCGGCTGCTTCTCCAAAATGCTCCAAAAAGTTCCAGATTCTTCCATTTAGCTCCAAATGCTCTCCATCCTGACTCTAATAGGACTCTAAAACTAACAAAAGACTCTATAAAAACACTTATATCATGGTCCAAAAACGGGTAAAAACCATGATATATCATTATGCCATGATATTTTGATAATAAATCCACATATTGAAGACCTTTGATTTTATGGTTTTGGATATTGTATCATTCTCTCCCTCTTAAAATGGTTTTGTCCTCAAAACCGTTTAACCTTGAGAATTTTATGTTTTTTTGTTGTTTTTTTTTAACAGAAACATCGAAGAAAACTCCAAAACAAATGGAAACAATTTTTTTAATATTTTTTTTAATAGAAATTTCGATAAAGGATGAAATAAAAAGAAAACAGAATTGAAAAGATAGATGATAGAAACATAGATTCAACGTTTACTAAATATATAAATCTATCTAACTTAGGTAAACAAAACAAAGCCTAAGGTTTGGAGAAAACTCTCTCTTTTGGAAATATAAAAGAGATTTTTCTCTAAAGCTTAGGCTTGTTTGTTTATCTAAGTTAGATAGATTTCTACACTTAGTAAACGTTTGAGTCTTTGTCTCTTGTGTGCGATTCCATGAGACTAGGTTTGCGTGTAGATTAGCTTGTGAGATTCAAGTTATTCTATCCGTGGTTGAGTGTGGATTCATTCAACAACCCCCCCCCCCATCGATTGAGCGAGTCAATCACTTTCATCTCTATCTCTACCAACGACCATCTTCCGCAACAAAGCTTATAAACTCTCGATCATCTCGTGAACATAAATTTGGTGGATTCCGATCTTATATCATTTTGGTATCAGAGCTAAAAGCTCATATCCTCTATCTTTTCATTTTTGTTTTGTTTTTGTTTCATCTTTAAAAAACATATTTGCCTTTTTTCTTTAATAATTTCGAAATTTATTTCCATAATTATTTAAAAACAAAAAAGTAGTTTTCTGTTTTGATCTTAAATTTATTTAAAAAAAAAACCATAAAAATATCTATTTCTTAGTTTCTTTTTTTCCTTGAGTTTTAGTTTGTATTATATATAAAAAACAAAATCTGTTTCTATTTGTGTTTCCTATTTATTTCGGTTTTTTTCTGTTTAAAAAATTATAAACATAAAAAAAATTATTTTTAGATTTCTGAATAATTTTTTGTCCATAAAGAAAAAAAAAAGAGAAATGAATTGGTTTTGAGGACAAAACTATTTGAAGAAGGAGAGAATGATGCAATATCATAATCACATCGCCATAGCTTCACAAAGTCAAAGATCCTCATTCAATGTCTAACGAAAAATTGGTGGCAAAGAAGACCATTATTTGATTTAGCAAATTTTGCTCCTTTTGTTTAAATGTAAATAATCTCATTTAAATGTACTTTATTGTAAAGATTCCTTGTAAGAGCTATAAAAGCTCATATATTATCATTTGTAAAGACACATTGAAATTTTTGAAAATATAAAAGAGATTTTTCTCTAAAGCTTAGGCTTGTTTGTTTATCTAAGTTAGATGGATTTATACACTTAGTAAACGTTGGAATCTTTGTCTCTTGTGTGCGATTCTATGAGACTAGGTTTGTGTGTACACTAGCTTGTGAGATTCAAGTTATTCTATTCGTGGTTGAGTGTGGATTCATTCAACAACCCCCCCCCCATCGATTGAGCGAGTCAATCACTTTCATCTCCATCTCTACCAACAACCATCTTCCGCAACAAAGCTTGTAAACTCTCGATCATCTCGTGAACATAAGTTTGGTGGATTCCGATCTTATATCACGGCTTTATCACCTTAGCCTAGTTCTCTTTCTTTTTTTTCACGGTTTCTACTAGGTGTGGGCTTCTGACCCGGACCCAACACGATCCGACCTGAAAAAAATGGTTCGGGTTGATTTCGGTTCTTACCAAAAAACCGATTGGATTTTGATCAATTGTATTTTGGTTCCCGATTTGGTTCGGGTAAAACCCGATAACCGATAGGTTACTTGAATAAATCAAACAAAATTTATGATTTATACCAACCCTTACCTAATACCTCTTAATTCTTATGTTATGTATTGATTAGATTCGTGACTTTAGGTATTTGATGAACGATGAATGTGTTTTCTCGAATGTTTCTCAATTTCTTAAGATTTCATTTTGCCCAACATATTTTCCCCCCTTTTACTAATCGTGAAATCCCCAAATAGCAAAATTGTAAACCCTAATTTATTCATCGTCTCTTAACTCTCCTCCATCGTCTCCTCCTCCGGACACAAACTCGAGAAATCAATCCCATATAAGAGATTATCTGCTCTTTGTGATTGTTTCTTTCGCAATTCTTCATTGATGACTCTCAATCTATGTTCTTTCTGTTTGTTTCTCAAGGTTCATCATCGATGATTCGATGTCAAGTTTCGTCATTGATGTCGCAATTCTCTGTATTTTATGTTTATCGAGTCGTGATGAGATGAGATACATCAACCATTTATCGAGTTTCTCATGAGATTCTATGTGGTTTGTTAGTTCTTAGTTGTTAGCAAGTATATATGTGGCTTCCAAATTGCTGAGAAGAATCAAAGATGATTAAACTACAACTTCTATTTTGCTTCTTTCTGCGATTTTGGTACCAATAATTTATTGTACTCAAGTCAATGCACTTTGTCGATGAAACTTTGTTGTTTAGGGAAAGTGATAGAAGCTGACTTTGTAACATTGAATTAGAAATTGCGGTTTATGGAACTCGAACCGTGTAGTTATTTTTTGACTCACTTCTTGTGCTTGCTTCTTCAACTCCTTTGCCACGGTTGGTACTTGGTATGCCGCAGGTTCTTGTGTTTTTTATTGCTTATACTATAAGTGTGTGACTTAATCGTCTGTGATTTGTATCTCTATGTTTATTGATCCTAATGTGAACTGTCTATGTTTTGATGTGATTCGCATATGGATTCATCAGCATCTCCGGAGAAGAATAATTCAGCAAACTGTGATGAAGGAATGGAAGCTGAAAGAGATGATGTAGGGTCTCCTAGTCATGGAAGTAAAAGGAAAGGGTTTCGGAAAAAAGCAAAGAAGAAGGTTGTTGTACCTGAAATGTCTCATGTTTGGGATCACTATACGAAAACTGTGGAGAATTGGTACAAATGCAAATGTCATTACTGTGGGAGATTAATGTGTTGTACCATATCATCAGGAGCTTCAAGTTTGAGTAAACATCTAAAAGCTTGCAAGTCTTACAAGGTATGGCAGGAAACTCAATCTCAAGGTTAACATGTTTTGAATGTTGAAGGTGATGATGGAACAATCGCATTGGCAAAGGTTGATGAATCAGTTATTAAAGAAGCGACTAATAAGATGATAGTTTTGGCTGAATTGCCACTTGGATTCGTTGAAAGTTTAGCTTGGAAACACTTTTGCAACAAGATAAAGCTTCCCAAGCTTGTATATCGAAGAACAGCCACTAAGGAGATTGTGAAGCAGAAAGCACACGTGAGGAGGTTGATTAAAGAGAACAAGCAGAGGGTGTCTTTGACAACAAAAATTTGGGTTGCTCCAACTACTACATCTAGCTACATGGTAATCACATCACACTTTGTTGACTGTAATTGGCGCTTAAGGAAGCTGATCATTGGATTTAAAAATATTCCAGATCATAAAGGTGCAATAATTTGTTCTGTTCTACATGAGTGTTTAGCTAATTGGAGCATTGACAAAGTGTTTACTATCACCGTAGACAATGCTACTGCCAACATGTCTGCTTTGAAAATGTTTAAGGAGGGATTGAGATTAGTTGGAAATGATGCATTGGTGTTAGATGGTGACTTTTTGCATATGGGGTGATGCGCTCATATCTTGAATTTAGTTGTCAAGGATGGCTTGCATGAGCTGAATAACAGTGTGGCTGCTATCCGGAATGCGGTTCATTATGTGAGAGCTTCTTCAACAAGGGTGAACTCGTTTGGTTTTCGGGTTGAGACAGGAAATATGATAAGAGGCATCTTGTCTTTAGATTGCAGAACTAGGTGGAATTCAACATATTTTATGCTAACAAGAGCTCTTAAGTTCAGGTTAGCGTTTGAGAAGACTTTAGATGAAGATAAGGTGTACAATGATCACTTTCTAGAGAAAGTGAAAGGGAAAAAAAGGATCGGACCACCAAATACCGAGGATTGGAAAGGAGTAGAAAGGTTAGTTAGATTTCTATTGATCTTTTACAATGCAACTTTAGTAGTTTCAGCTACTAATTTTGTGGGGTTTTACAAGTGCTACAGTGAGATTGTGACTATTGAGAGAAACCTTATTCATCTTAGCAACAGTCCTGATGAAGAGTTGAGAAAAAAGCAAAAAATATGAGAGACAAGTTTGACAAGTATTGGGAGGGAGTAAAATAAATCAATAGATTGTTGATCATAGCTAGTGTGTTTGATCCTAGGAACAAAATGAAGTTTGCAACTTGGTGTTTTGATAGTGCAGAGTCGAAAGGGATGTCTAAATCAGTCATGGAGGTTATGGAAAATCTGTTTCAAGAGTATAACAATCGTGTGAAANATCATAGCTAGTGTGTTTGATCCTAGGAACAAAATGAAGTTTGCAACTTGGTGTTTTGATAGTGCAGAGTCGAAAGGGATGTCTAAATCAGTCATGGAGGTTATGGAAAATCTGTTTCAAGAGTATAACAATCGTGTGAAAGTGCCATCATCTCAGTCGACTACATCTAGCTCTTATAGTGAGCAAGAGTCACAAAAGCCTCTGCAAGATTCAATGGAATTAGATAGTGATAACGGTTATGAAAGAATGGACCATCTCTATCAAGTGATGGTAAACGTAATGGATCATGACAATCCAAGCACTGAGTTGGAAATATATCTGAAGGAAGAAGTGGTGAATCTGGAGTCAAGTATGTTGGGTACAGAGTATGACGTATTGAATTTTGTGTAAGGTCAATAGTTTGAAGTTCCCTGTTTTGTCGGAAGTTGTTAGGGATGTACTTGCAATGCAAGTGTCTTCGATTGCATATGAATCGGCATTTAGTACTAGTGGCCGAGTTTTAAGCCCATCAAAAAGTTGTCCGACTCACTATATGATCGAAGTGTTAATGTGCACAGAGCAGTGGATGAAGTGTGAACTTCACTTCACTGAAAATTGACGGATTACCATACAACAATTTCTTGGCGATATTGAAATGCAAGATGAACTTGAAAAAGTAAGTACTCATCTTTAAGTCTCTTTTCAAATATAATTTGTATTTCTCACTTTTGACTTTTTCAAATTTCACTAGAGAATGGGTCTGGAACTCTGGATGAGTGATGACTTAGGTGACTTCTTCTCGTCTAACAAGGTACCATTTCTTGATGCTTGTATTCGATGAGATTAGGACTCATTTCTGGATCCGGGAATATGATGAAATTATGATCCTTTAGTATTTGAACTTAAAAAACCGTTGATGACTTGATGAATCGATGATGACTTGATGGTTTGATGATGTTTTGATGCTTGTTATTAACTTTTTATGCTAGGACATGAAGAGAAGCTAAGAGTTAACGAACCTATAATGAGAGAGAATATGTTTTGTGACTTTTGTCTTTGATTGAAACTTGAATGGTTATGTCATATTTTGTGTTTTTTCATGCCTTTACAACTTGAATTTAACATTTATGTTCTCTTTTGTAATTTTGCTGTCAGTTTGGGATTGAATGTTTATGTTTTCAATCGTTTGTTTTTTACAATTTTGTTCTAGTATTTCGGGTTCAACATAGTTTTTCAGGTCCAACTGGTTCATTCGGGTCCGAACCGGGTTATTCGGATCCAAACCGGGACCAAACGGTTCTTTAATTTGTAAATCATTGGTTTTTCTTTCTTTCTCAGGTTTCAAATTATTAACAAAACCCGAACTAAACAGAATAATACCCGAACCGAGTCGACCCTAATTTTGCTCGGGTCCAAAAGGGTCCTTTATCAGTCAATCCGAACCGAACGGAGGAACCAAACGCCCTAAGACTAGTTTCTACCATCACAAATCTGATGTTTTTTTATAGTATATAACACTATATATATCTTTCATTATTTATTAAATAATACAACACCAATTCTTTCTCCCTCTCTGTTATTCAAAATACTTGTGTATTTTATTGTCACTCCATGTATTGTGAATTATTATTACTCGAAATTTTGGTGCATTTGAAACCTTACAAGAAACCGAATATGCAAGTCCAAAAATCAAATAGAAAAATCTATGATCCTTGGACAACACACAATGCCAGTTAGCGTAAAAGCTACAAGAGTCAAAAGCTTCTTAACACTATTCAATCAAATTGGAATTGCTCTTGTGTGTTTTGCTTGCTTTCTCCATCTCTTGCATCTGCACACGAGAAGGTGCACAAGGCCACCTGACTGTATGTTGTCTAACTGGACCAGTTGTAAAACCTAAGAAATCTGTAACAGTTAAAGAAAGATAAGAGAAGACAGATACTTTAGCAACATTTTAACAGAGGGAATTGAGCCAACAGTGTGTATTTAAATAATTACTACAGACAAAGCAGACCTGAAGAATCAACTCATAGGTCCTTAATAAGATGCTCATACACTTTGTGTCAAAATTGACGTGGTACTCAAAAATTAAGAATGGTTCGTGAGATTTTTCTATTTACCTGAAAAATGAGTAAACCATGCTTAGTCTCTTGGCATCCATTATTATCCCACTTGCTTTCACGTGCAAGAGTTTTTGGAGTACAGTGCAAATCCTTAATTCGAAAGCTTCTTCGTTAGATATTTTAAGCTACTTACAGCTTCAAGAATCTGTAACAGTTTTAGACCATGGCAAGAGAAGACAGGAAGCACAATGAGCTGATGCCAAGAATCATACTGGCTTAGAGCTAACGAGACTATTCACAGATTCTTTAAGTAGATGCTCATATGATCTGCCTCACAATGGATGAGTTACTAAAAAATAATAAGTTGTGTTTGAGAGATTTTTGGATTACCTGAAAAACTTCTTGAGAAGCTGTGCAGAGACAGTGAATAATTATATATATGGCCTCTATCATCATCCAATTTTGCTTTAACCGGCTTCACAAACATATTCTGAGACGATCCCGATGACCAGCGAAGGTAATACATTCTTCATAGAGTCACACACCATTGTTTTATTCTGCTCTCTTAAGTTCTATATAAACAAAGACTATATATCCATCTTAGGAGTGACAAAACGATGCGACTTACAAGCGGCAGTACATGTTTCTTGCGGTTCGGCTTTGTTGATTAATCCTTCACGATATCTGCAAAAAAAACGATCTTATTGTCTAAAAATAGTTCACATTTAATCTTGAAAACGAAGTAAGTAGAGACAGCTAAAATATACTAAGTACAATTCAAGACCAATAATTAGTTACCTTGACTCGTTTCCTGCTCCTCTCTGTCTCTTCACCATGTTCAGTCTCATTGCTTAGATCACTATTAGCTTCGCCTTCATCTCCGTCCGGGGACGGACAACCGTCAGAGAGTCGTATACCACATCCTCTTATTTTGCACAGTGGGTCACTGGTGAAATGGATCTCTGTATCCGCCTGATGGTAATTAAGCTCAAGTAGCGGATCACTGTGTTTGCTTAGAGGGAAACAACAGTCGAATATAACCAAATGATTATCTATCTGACGCGGCAAATCAATGGCAATCCGACAATCAGCGTAACCAAAGGGGTTCCCGTCTTTGCATGTGAAGCGACAACATACCCAGCTAGAGGTAATTGGGCCATTCCTTGTGCGCTTCGGCTTGTCGGCATCAACCACAAGGCAAGCCCTAAACCTCAAGAACTGTTGAGAGAGAGAGCTCTGACGTAGACGGATAGCAAGAGTGCTTCCTGTAGCTTGGTTAGTGAAATATGAAGGCACTTGACCACCTGGCAAGACCAGGTACTTGAAAACTGATCGTTGAATGAGAGCTTCTTGATCCAAGTTGAAGCAGTTGATGAAATTGAGCACTGGTAACTTAGTGTGAATATTTACCACACTTGGATGGTCAAGCCAGCTAGCTTCAGTCAGGGCATCGCAGTTTGAAAAGTCAGCCTTCTCAAGAAGTTTCAGCTTAGAAATGTTGGGGGATATATATTTTAACTTTCTGCATTCCCACATTTCTAGGCTTATGAGCTTAGAGAATTTCTCGATCCACCAAGGAACTTCTTCAATAGCAGTTTGGTTCAAAAAGAGAAATGAGATCTTCCTTGAGATATCAGGAAAACCCCTAAACCGTGAGCATCCACCGAGATCAAGTCGATAGAGAGATTCTAGGTTGATGCCGCTTGGAAGAGAGACCAATTTTTTGCATTCTGAAACGGTCAACTTTTTCAGTTTATGGAGATACCCAATAGATGAAGGTATCTCCACCAAACTCTTGCATTTCATGAGATTTAGACTCAAGAGACTGGTGGCCATTGAGAGGTCTGGGATTTCTTTCAGATTTATAGATCCCCGCAAATCCATATCCTTGAGGTATGTAAGCGACTGAGATAAATAACACAGAACAAACATGAAGTAAGTTACACACCACGTGAAAAGATAGCCATCTAAAAACTAAAATTATAGAATGCATAATCTGGCAAACAATACTATAACAGTTACTCTCAAAACTTACCTGAACTCCGGTCCACAACTTCTCGAGCCTGCTGTTCCGCATTCTGAGTACTTTGAGATGTTCACCACGAAAACTTGAAGGCAGACATCTCAATGGGTATCTGTCCCAACAAAGTAATCTGAGTTTTGGGGGCAAATAGTCCAGGCCTTCTGGTAAATGCAATCTGCATTGTTTATGCAATGCCAAAGAATCCTCGTAGATTCTCAGAAAACAAATATTTTTCATCTTTTTGAAGGCGCTTTTACCAATACGAAACTCTTTTAACTCCTCGAGATTCAATGATATACCAGAAAGCTTTTCAGCAACCTGAAAAAGAATTTGAAGGAGAGGTAAAATCACTATCTTAACAAGTGACTACAAACTTATATATCATTGACCAAAAGCTTAAAAAAACATATATAAGTGTGTTATAAAAGGAGCACTTACAGCGTTACCACTAAGCACATCGCAAATATCCTTCGAGTCAACTAGGAATTCCCGTTTCATAGGGTTCTTGGACTGTGTTCGTACCGTTTCCTTACCCATTTCTTGTACTAAGCAGTGCATCTGCACAGTATTCCATCTTTCATGTATTAGGGAATTATCAAGTAGGTTGTCAAGACCGGTATTAACATCTAAGTCACTGTCTTCAAGAAGCAGCTTAATGTCATTGATCTCCACATTATTCAATAGACAAGCGATGTGACGGAATATCGCCTTATCTTTTCTGCTACCTAGCCCTTCGTAGTCAACTCTCAGTGCTTCCTCGATTTTCCGGTTCAGGCCTTTCCGAAGCCCATGCAGGATCCAAGCCTCCTTGTCTCTCCCCCGCAAGTACGAACCCAAGGCTTTAAGACCCAAAGGAAGACAGCCCACGTGATTTGCAACTTCTGCTGCGAGCTCTGTAAAACCAGGAGGAGGACAGCTTTGCCTGAAAGCATATCGGCATAACATCTCTAGAGCTAGTTTATCAGATGGGAGACCGACCTCGTAAACACAATCAATCCCATGTGCCCTTAGAAGATGCCTATCTTTTGTAATCACAATGATTCTGCTCCCACTTCCAAACCAATGAGTTTGACCCACCAAGGTATCTAACACTACTTGATCATCCAAATCATCAAGAACAATGAGAACTTTCCGGCGCTTTAGGCTCTCCTCTACCGCACCTAAATGATCGATTCTTATGTTCCTTTTGCCTAAAATCTGAGAAAGGAAATTTCTTTGCAAGTCCAGCCTCATGTTATAGTCGTCCGGGTTGGCTCTTCTATAAACATTCATACTCTTAGATACGAAAGCCCTGTCTATGAATATACTACCTTGAAAGTTACGACATAGCCGATTAAACACAGCTCTAGCTATTGTAGTCTTGCCAATACCAGAGGGACCCCATATCCCAACCATCCTGACTTCCTCGGAGTCCAAACGCAACCGTGAACTCATCTCCGCGATATGATCTTCCATTCCAACAAAGTCATCAGAATCCTTTGGTGGGGTTAACTTCAGTTTACCCAAAATATCATTGACGATATCTTCGATCATCTTTGCTTCATTATCCCTAACAAGAATGATGATTTCTCACAAACAAGTACCACCAACACAAATACTCAAAATACATAAGCACAAATGATTGAGTCATATACCAGTTCCTAGAATGATATCCGAGGGTATTTGCAACTGCAGTCAAAGCTTGACGCCATAGTTCGATTCTGTCCTTCGTTCTGTTCTCGCAGGTCTTTTCGAAGTTTTTGCCGAATCCTCCGGTCTGTTTCCTCACGCGAGAAGGATCCAAATGGTAGAAAATGGGAATCACAAGCTATCCCGACACGTTCTTGCATTTCACGATCTCGAGCAACTCGTTTAGGCACCAGCTCGAAGAAGCGTAGTTTCTCGAGAGCACGACAACGGCGATCCTCGAATCCTTAATCGCCTGTACGAGCTCCGGGTCGAGAGATCGGCTCCTCTCGATCTCGTTGTCTTTGAAAGCCTTGATCAATTTCCGATCCAGCTCCTTGAGAAAGTGGCTGAGGAAAGCTGCGCGAACATCTTCTCCGCTGAAGCTAGGGAAGACATCGTAAACCCAATTGCGAGAAAAAGTGGAAGAAGAAGATGAAGGAGCCATATATATATATAGAGAGAGAGAGAGAAGGAAACTAATTTGGTGATCGAGATTTTCTGAGAAGAGAAGAAAATCGGAGCAGAGGGGAAGTGAAGCTCCACTGTCGTCGTTATGAAACCCTAGATTCGCCCATTAACATAGCAGTAGCAGAATAGTGATTGGTGTGGCTAGAGATTTCATTTCACCGTTGTTTCTCCATTGTTTCTGATGAAACTTGCTGGAAGTTTCGTATTTGTTGACTTTAAATCACGACAACACAAGTCGTGGTTATTTCTTATGGGGGAGAGTAATAAAAGTGGAAATTTGGTTTCGGTTAATTCCGGTATAGTGTTTTTGGTTTGTTTAATTTGGTACAGTATGGTTTTTATTTGGGAANTATCTTATTATATAAAGTAGGATGCATCAAAGTTAGTTTTTAACATGATCGTGACATGTGTCAAGTTAATCGATTAGATTTTGACACGTGTTAAAAAAATTCAACCAATTAGATTTTAACATAATGTTTACATAAATCTAAAATCGATTAGATTTTGACACGTGTTAAAAAAATTCAACCAATTAGATTTTAACATAATGTTTACATAAATCTAAAAATTAGTTTTAAAAATAAAAAAGGAAAATAAGTATCTTTTTTAATTACTAATACAAAAAAAATCGAAAAGGTAAATAAGAAAATTAAGAAAAAGGAAAATAAGTTTTTTAATGTTTTTCATTTAAATTAAGGAAATTGTATGATCAATTACTAATACTAAAAGGAAAATCAAAAAATTAGTAAAATAAGTTTTTTTTCAATTGGTAATACCAAAAGAAAAATAAAAAATTGAAAAGGTAAATAAGAAATTTAAGAAAAAAAAAAGTTTCTTTTATGTTTTTTCATTTAAATTAAAGAAATTGTATGATCAATCACTAATACTAAAAAGATAATAAAAAGGTAAATAATAAATTTTTTGTAATGATCATTTTAATTTATTTTTACGGGTTTAAAATATCTTATTAAAAATCCGCATATATGCGGTTCCTAATCTAGTTTTATTATATTTTAATATGAAATTATGTAATTGTAATAGTCAATTACGAACGAACGATTTATATATATGTAACAAGTGAAAATAATTGTGTCAGTAGAAATTTCATCTGTAATTATTGTGTCTGTAGAGAAATTCATCTGTTTTTATTTTAATATATTCATTTCCATTATAGTTTTAACTTTTGTAACACTCATACATTAAAACCTCTATAAATTAATAATGTTGGAACTTCGAGCTTTTATTATCTTATAGAGTTATTAATTTATAAATATATTTTCGGTTTGAACTTTTAACGTTCATCAAGAAAAAATACAAAAATATTTTCGAAATTATAAAATTCATTAAAAAAATATCATATCAAAGAATTTAAAGATAAATCAACAATATTTATAAACTTAAAGCAATAATTTAATTATATTAAACTATACTACCTTAGTTATATATGTAGATATATATGTTTAGATGTATAATTATTAATTTAACTTATTATTAGGACCATATATTTACGTAAAAGTTTCAAAAAAATTATTATCTTATCAAATTTTGCTAATTTTATTAATTTATCGAGTATTAATTTATAGAGGTTGCATTATACTTGAAAACCAATGTCACTATTAGTTTTTGCATTACGTCTAAATTGATAATAGCACAAGAACCATCTTTCTTGTATCATCTCGATCAAACAGCAAAGAGCACACATATTCAAGTTACAAAACAAATGAGACTATTATGAAAAAGTGACAAAAAATATATTCTACCAAACAATAAATAATTGTATGCCGCCTTATGTTATAACTTACTCAAATTGCAAGAATTTAACAAAACAAAACCTCCAAAACCCAAAAACTATAAAATGTAACAAAAGACAAAAAAAAAAAAAAAACAGAGTAAATCAATCATTCGTCACCATCCTCATGCCCTTCATCAATTAGCACCCCAAGTCATCCAAGTAGCTTTGTAAATCTTTCAAACCCTCCGCCGAGAAGCTCCGCTGAACCCTCAGCCTCGGTGCAACCAAGTTCGGTGGCGGCTGCGGCTGAAGACACACAACCACCGCCGTCACATTATCCCCACTCTTTCTCTTCAAAGCTTCCTCAACCAGCTCTTTGCTACACATGACAGGGTCATTGTGCTCCTGCAGTCTCCTCCTAGCGAAATCCACGGCGTTCTGGCTCATGAACACGTCCCAGACCCCATCGCACCCGATTATGAGGAACTCGTCCTCTTCGGTTAGTTTAGTTGTCATGAGCTCAGGCTCTGCAATGAGAGGTCCACCTTCAGAACCGTCTTTATTCTTCTTCATGCCTTCCATATGAAAGTCACCGAGGGCACGAGCCACATTAAGTTGCCCGTTTAGGTAGCCGTCGTATACATATCCACCCGATGCCTCAATGCGTCTTCTCTCTTTACTGCTCATGGGTTTGTGATCTTTCGACAATTCAATGGCTTTGCCCTGACGAGACAAGACTGCTCTACAATCTCCAGCGTTTGCCACCACCAACGACCTGTAACACAGTAGGTAAAGTCAGTACCACACCAAGTATAAAAATAGTATGACACCATAGCTTGTATTCGAGCATTGATATACAAACTTCAAAAGGAAGAAACGTAAAGCTGAGACAACAATTATAGTATAGCAGCAGCAAATATGGGTAGAGAGTAACATCTACAAGCGGATTATTCTCAAAATCAAGATTATGTTGTGGATAAAAAGCTTATTTCCCTAGTACTTTCTTACTTACTTAACCAAGATGTAAAAGGCTAAGAAGAGACCAACTAATATGGGAGACGAAGTTCAGAATAAACAATTTTCCCCAAAATATGATCACACAACTAGTTTGGCCAATAATGCAGAGAATGTACTGGACATTGCAGTCTTAGGTAGTTGTCATTCATACGTAAGTGGAAGATAATAAGAGTTGAATTAGCAAACAAACCTCCCAAAGAGAATAGCTGCCAAAGCAGTAGTTCCAGAAGAAAGGCTCCCATCCAACGCACAAGCCTCTGAGAAGGCGGTGTCTGTCTGAAGAAACGCCGAAGAAATCACCTTATTGATTTCACTAGGAAACTCTTGATCCTCAACAATGTACCTCGGTATATGATGACACGCGAAATCGGCGGCGTGCTTCCCACCATGTCCATCAAATACCTAATATAAACAAAAAAGGAGATCAGAGATTCCACACATGTACAGGTGAATTTCCTTATTCTATAAACTGCATCTAGTTTGTTTAACCACGAATCATAACTAATGAACAATATCGGCCAAAATTGATCAAAAAAGGAACTCCATACGAACAGAGGATTGTTGTGCATGAACACCATAAAATTTAAGGTCACATCTATAACGATTTTGTTTTCCAATTGCGGGAACAACAACGAAGTGTACAAATCAAGAAAAGTAAAGAAAGAGCTTACCCCATAAAAGGCACTTGGTCCTTCCTCAGAATTCTTGAGACCATAACTATCCATGAAATTATCGAGGCACAGATAAGCATCTTCCATGCTTGACCTCGAGCCAATGTCAGACCAAGCTCCAGAACGCATAGCGGGAACAAACTCAAACTCAGAGTTATTCTTCTTCTCTAAAGCAAACTCGTTCTCAACAGATAAATCTGACACCTTTGTCTTCACCTACCAAATTTAGCACTCAGAAACCTCAAAGCACGACAAATTAAAAACAGAAGCTGACGATTTTAATTATATGTTGTAGAATTCGGATGAATAAACTCAAGAGAGAATCGAATTGAGGCAAATAAAAAATACCTTTTGTCTTAGGGTTTCTTATAATTAATAATAATGTTTACAAAAACCCTAAAAGCTGCTAATACGGAAATTTTCCTTTTTTCTGCTTAGATGTAGACATTAAAAAAACCAAAATGATCAAGGCCAAAGCAAACGAATTATTACAAAAATTCAACTATAAATTAAAAAATCCAGAGATCGCATTAAGTGCTCCCGCTACAAAATTCATTAAAGTCATTGCAAAATCCAATGTAAAATTAATAATAACAAAAGCCCTGAATTATCCAAAAATCAAGTTTGGGAAGAAAGGAATCTTACGAGAGATGCGTGTCGAACCAGCGACTTCTTATTACACGGCGACAGAAATCGGTCGCCGTCAAAGGTCTGCCTGTATAAGGCGGCGGAAGAAGAAGAAGAAGAAGAGAAGGAGAGAGGATTCGGCGGTTTACCGCCGTAACTCGAGCTCCCATTCTCCGGATCACAGATTCCTTTAGTTTCCTCCATTACGCACCATCATTGCATAAAAAAATTCAACAGCGATCAGCGCAAAGAGATAACGAGTCAACCCTTTGGGTTAGCGACTCTGTAATCGAGTCCGGCTAAAGCGATTCCCGGAGAATGTAGCTTAGATAAGAGATTCGTAAACAATGGCTTCAGAAATCAACAACGAAATTGAGTCAATTGTATCGGAATCACAGGAAATTTAGGGTTTAAGAAAATTAGGGTTTTGTGGCAGAAATTAGACCACGAGTTTTAGAGAGAGAGAGAGAGAAGAGAGAGAAAACTGTTCGCCGGCGGAGGCGAGAAATTCGAGTCCGACGGTTATTTAAGGGAAAAGGGAAAAAGGGAGGATGAATGAAACATAGAAACGGCGACGTATTAACTTTTTTTGTTTTTTTTTCCTTTTTCTTTTGACTGTATATTTAAAGAAATTAAAGAAACCGTCTAATGGTGATTATTTATGGAAAAAGATTCGAATATTTCGCTATTATGAACTTTTTTGTGTAGATTTTCTTCCTTGAGAACGATGGTTTATCTTTTTTATTTAATTAAATGGACCGACAATAAGCTTGTTGACGTGGGAGTGACACATGCTACTAATTGGCTGTCATTATCTCAAATTTATAATTTTCACTAGGCGTGATATACGTGTACGTGTATTTTATTGATCTTCTTTAGAGGTAGCAAACATATTCACGACTTTGTTTAATTTGTCTTTTTATGGACCTAACTTTTCCAATACTATTGGATTGGGTCCATTCTTTTCTTTTCTTATTTGTTTCAAAAGTTCATTCTTTGGGCTTCTGTTAAGTATAAAGATATTTTTATTTATTTTGTTAAAAGATGTTCGTAGGTGATAATTTTTTTTTTCTCAATTCATAAAAAATAAAAGTATATAATAATAAAATTCAACTAAAAATTGCCTACCATAATAAATATTATCGTAAGATAAAAGAAAATAAAAAACTAAACACGAATATAGTTTAAAACATGATTTTTTCATTTCTTTCCCACAAAATCATTAACTAATCCTTTAAAGTTGGTTTTTTTAACTAACTTTCTTTTAATTGATAAGATAACAAACGGCCTAATTAGTAAAAGCTGTGACTATATACTGTGTTAGAGATGGGTTTAGCACTCTTCTAAAAAGCCCTTTCTAAATCCAGCTCGGCCCACTAAGAAGACGACGTCGGGTCCATTAGACGACCAGCAAGTTAGGTCGGCGCCTCCCTCGGAAGGAGTATGACGATAGGGTTAGTTAACCCGAAGAAAAGGGGAAACTTTCCCTTGAGGATAAGGAGTTTAGTCCGAAGAAAAATGAAGATTTCATTTTTCCCGAAAAGGAAGGAGTTCGGTTGGCCAACTTAAACCTATTATAAATAGGTGGCAACCTCGCCCATTCACGGGATCCACAATTCTTCTCTGGAGACCTAGGGCAAACTCTGCTACGGCATAAGTTTTAGATCTCGATTCACCGTTTAAAAGGTTTAGGTCGGCGTTCTTATTCTGACGACCTAACCACCGTTGTATTACTCCCGAGCTCCGGCTTAATTCAATAAAGACTTACTCTTTTCCCCCGCAAACTTCTATTCTTTCTCTTGATCGAATAATAGTTCTTACAATTGGCGCATGTGGGGAGAAGAGAGACAAGTCTTTAAAAAGCTCGGTAGCTCGAAGATGGTCGGAACACCACCACCTGAAGATACCACCAACACTGAAGCCGGAGACCGGAATCTCCCTCGGGACACAACGGATGTAAACAACACACCACCACCACCACCCGACCTAACGGTTTTCATGCAGACCGTCATGGAGCGCCTGAATGAGATCCAAGCTCAACAAATCGCCCACCACGACGAGATGGACGACCTTCGACGCCTCAGGACTCAAAACGATCCCATCACACCGGGCATGCAACAACCTGCTTTTCAAACCGTATCCGGAGTCAATAGGGTGCTCTTTGGCGACACCCCCACTACCGATCTACCAGGTCGACAAAGGGACGTGGCGGCCTCTAGTTCCAGAACCGTCCCGATCCGCCCACCGGTGGTCACGGACACGAACCCATCGCCAAACCATGTCTCTGTACCGAACACCCTCCTAGCGCCGTCCAACACAGAAGCAACCGCAATGGAACTCATGCAGAAGCAGATCAGCGACATCGGATCGCAAGTTCACCGGGCCATATCATCCGCCCCCGAGCTCAACAAGATACTGCAACTGACACAGCAAACCCCTTTCGCACCCAACATCATGAGCATCCCGCTTAGAGACCATGGGAAGCTCAAGAATCTAACCTCCTACTCCGGGAACAGCGATCCCAACAAGCATCTTACGGAGTTTAACATAGCTATGGCACGTGCACGTTTCTCCATCGAAGAGCGCGATGCGAGCTGTTGCCAGTATTTTGTCAAAAGCCTGAGTGGCAGCGCGCTCACATGGTTCTCACGACTAAAGCCCGGCTCAATCTAAACGTATACGCAATTGTCTGAAGCTTTCCTCAAGCATTACTCGATCTACATCGAGCATGAAGCCTCTACGATCATCTGATTTCGTGCCATGGTGACTCGCACTAACGCATCCGATGATACCGCGGTAGGCGCGCTGCTCAAAAATCTTCGCAAAGACCAGCTCTTTCGCGAAAGACTGAAAACCGGGAGGCCGAGAACATTGGAAGACGCGCTGCACAAAGCCACCGGTTTTATGAGTTTGGAGGACGAAAAACTCGCCGAGCAAAGTGAAGAATCCTCCAAAGATAAAAAGAAAGCAGCCCGGGACAAACAAGACGATTACCAGGATCCAAGACAACACTATGATCGAGACGATAAATATCGGAAATCCAATGTATCCGCGGTGACTCGATCATCCCGATGGAACACATGGGATTGTAGAACCAGCCGACCTGATGAGGAACCCTCCAATCCGGAATCTTTTTGCATATGGCACGGCAGATCGGGGCACACCGAAGAGGAATGCAGAACTCTAACAGGGAGGCTGATACGGAAATGGAAGAAATGCGAGATTAACCTTGACAATTGCCCGCAAAATCCAGCGAGGGACCAACGCCGACCGGAGAACAGTGGCAAACAAAACGAGAGGAAACCCGACCTGACGCGCGACCCAACAGAGACGATAAACCGAAAGAAGACATCCCGAAGCGAGCGCGTGACGATCATGCACCAACCCCCCCCCCCCCCCCGGATCGCCGAGACGAAGGATTCATATGATTATGGGCGGACTACTCACTTGCACTGAGTCGATCAATTCGATTAAAAAACATGAGCGCCGAGCTATTAACGTCACAAACGAGACTTCACTCTACGATGATGATGTGCTCATAACGTTCACTAAGGATGATGCCAAAAACATAGACCGTCCTCACAACGATCCCCTCGTCATCTCGTTGCGAATGGGCGAGGACGAGGTCTCCAAAATTGTCATCGATACGGGCAGTTCGGTGGATGTAATCTTCAAGATGACACACCAAAAAATGGGCATAAAAGATAGCGAAATCAAGGTCGCACCCAGACCACTAACCGGATTCACGGGAGACTCGATTTCCACCATTGGGACTATCCAACTCCCAACCCTTGTCGGCGGCATCATGAAAATCGTCGACTTCGACGTCATCGATAGATCGGCCATCTACAGCGCCATACTCGGCACCCCATGGATAAATTCGATGAGAGCTATTCATTCGTCGTACCATCAATGTCTCAAATTCCCAGCCAAAAGGGGAATTTATACGCTCTGAGGCGATCAGCGCGAATCCCGTCATTGCTACATTGACAAGCAACGCGTTCGCAAGGCTTTCACTATTGGCAGTCAGAGCGATTTTGACCCCCGCGTCATCCATCACGAGAAGCCTAAGAGCGATTTGGTAGTTCAGATCAACATAGACGAAGCCAACCCGGACCGTTGTGTCGGAATCGGCTCTGATCTGCTCACAAGCACGAAAGACGAGCTGGTCGCTTTTCTGCGCCAAAACGTGGCAACTTTCGCTTGGTCCATGGAGGATATGAAGGGGATCAGCCCAAGTGCAACTAGCCACGAGCTCAATGTCGATGTCATCTTCAAGCCGATCAAACAGAAGAGACGAAAGCTCAGACCATAGTGGGCCCAAGCAGTTCACGAGAGGTGGAAAAATTACTAAAGGCAGGATCTATAGCCGAGGTGCAATATCCGGACTGGCTGGCTAACCCCGTGGTAGTCAAAAAGAAGAACGAAAAATGGAGAATATGTGTTGACTTCACCGACCTCAACAAGGCCTGCCCAAAGGATAGTTTTCCCCTCCCCCAAATTGACCAGCTCGTTGATGCCACCGCGGGAAATCAGCTTCTGTCCTTCATGGACGCATTCTCGGGCTACAATCAGATCGTCATGCACCCCGACGATCGGGAGAAAACAGCTTTCATTACAGATCGTGGAACGTATTGCTATAAGGTGATGCCGTTCGGCCTAAAGAACGCAGGCGCGACTTACCAACGCCTCGTCAATAAAATGTTTGCAACCAGCTCGGCAACACCATGGAAGTATATATCGATGACATGCTTGTTAAGTCAGCAAAGGCCGAAGACCACATTCGGCATCTGCAGGAGTGCTTCCTTATTCTCAACGAATACGACATGAAACTCAACCCGACCAAATGCACATTCGCAGTCAGATCGGGAGAATTCCTCGGTTACCTTGTTACACAACGCGGGATTGAGGCTAATCCAAAGCAGATCTCCGCAATCCTGAACCTTCCTTCCCCAACGAATACGAAAGAAGTCCAGAGACTTACTGGACGGATCGCAGCTCTGAACCGTTTTATATCCCTATCAACGGATAAGTGCCTCCCGTTCTATCAGCTACTTCGGGGAAACAAGCGCTTCGAATGGGACAAGAAATGCGAAGAGGCCTTCCAGCAGCTCAAAGCGTATCTTTCAACGCCCCCGATCTTAGCCAAACCAGAAGACGGCGAAACTTTGTACCTTTACATCGCTATCTCCAGCTCGGCAATCAGTGGAGTCCTCGTTCGAGAAGACCTAGGCGAACAGAAGCCGATTTTCTACATCAGCAAATCCCTTGACGGAGCCGAAACCAGGTACCCGACCTTGGAAAAATTGGCTTTGGCTCTAGTCGTGGCCTCGCGAAGACTTCAACCCTACTTCTAATCGCACACGATAGCCGTCCTCACAATCCAGCCGCTCCGTACTATACCCCACAGTCCGACTCAATCCGGCAGAATGGCCAAATGGGCGATCGAGCTGTTCGAATACGACATTGAGTATCGAACTCGCACTTGCGCAAAGGCACAAGTTCTCGCTGACTTCCTCATCGATTTACCCCCAGAGCTGATTCACGATGAAGCACCAATAGAACGATGAACTTTGCACGTCGAGGGGGCCTCTTCTCGCCTCGGATCAGGTATCGGCATACAACTTGAGTCCCCCACTGGAGAGATTCTGGAGCAGTCATTTCGCCTGGAATTTCCGGCTTCCAACAACGAAGCCGAGTACCAAGCACTCTTAGCCGGCCTCAGACTAGCTCGAGGAATGCAGATTGACCATATCCGTGCTTTCTGTGATTCCCAGCTCGTCGCGAATCAATTCAACGGCGAGTACGATGTCAAGGACGACCGAATGGACGCCTACCTCAAGCTCGTCCAACTGTTGGCAAATGAGTTTATGACCTGCGAGCTCCTTAAGATACCTCAGAAGGAAAACACGGCTGCAGACGCTCTCGCAGCCCTGGCTACCAGTATCGATCCCGACCTACGACGCACTATTCCCGTTGCAGCGATACCCCATTCCAGCATTATGCCACCTAAGGAGGTCTGCACATTGACCTATCAAGAGAACGAGTTCGACGATCCGATGGAACTACTCAACGAACCAAGAACCGATGGCGAAGATTGGCGTGTCGAGCTTATGCTATACTTGGCAGACGGAAAAGTGCCAAAAGATAGATGGGCTGCACGGCGCCTCTGAGCTAGTGTCGCCAAGTACTCGATGGTACGCGACCAACTCTGCCGCTGGACTTTAACAGTCGTCTTGCTCAAATGCATCAACGGCGGAGCTGGAGGCAATCATTCTGGCGGACGGGCTCTCGCCCTTAAGGTTAAAAAGTCTGGCTTTTATTGGCCTTCCATGATGAGAGATTGTGAGACATACACCAAGAAGTGCGAATTCTGCCAAATGCTCGCTCCAATGATCAATCAACCCACCGAGCTGCTTACCTCGACAGTCCCGCCCTACCCCTTCATGCGCTGGGCAATGGATATCGTCGGCCCCTTCCCGTCCTCAAGACAGCGCAAATACTTGCTCGTGATGACCGACTACTTCATTAAGTGGGTAGAAGCAAAGGCATATGTTCGGATCCAGGACAAAGAAGTACAAAACTTCGTATGGAAATACATTATCTGCCGCCACGGGCTTCCATACGAGATTGTCACTGATAATGGATCCCAGTTCATATCCAAGCTCTTCGAAGGATTTTGCGAATGCTGGAACATCCGACTAAGTAAATCAACCCCACGCTACCCTCAAGGCAACGGTCAAGCCGAAGCTACGAACAAAACCATCATCGAGGGCCTCAAGAAACGCCTCGAAAAGAAGAAGGGTCTTTGGGCCGACGAGCTGGACGGCGTCCTCTGGTCCCATCGCACAACACCTCGCACTGCAACTGGTTAGACCCCGTTCTCCCTAGCTCACGGCTGCGAAGCAATGGTTCCTGCTGAAGTTAACGTCTCCATCATTCACCGAACTCTGATGCCCGAAAACCCCGAGGTCAACGATGCCCTACTCACCGAAAACCTCGACCTTGTCGAAGAGCTCCGTGACCTGGCACTCCTCCGAATGCAAAATTACCAGAGTCAGACCTCGCAATATTACAACAAGAAGGTCCGTCATCGACACTGCAATCAAGGAGACCTTGTCCTTCGCAAGGTGTACGAAAACACAAAGGAATGGGGCGCAGGCAAGCTCGGAGCTAATTGGGAAGGCCCTTACATCATCACCAAGGTTGTCAAGCCCGGCGTCTACCGTCTCGAGACGACTACAGGCGATGAAGTCCCACGGGCATGGAATTCAATGAGCCGCAAGCCCTTCTACGCACTCTCTGTTGTAATATGAACTACGAATGGTTTGATCCCGTTTGGGTACGTAGGCAGCCCGATTTGGGTCCATCTATAACTTAATAAATATTTTAAATTTTACCATCTTTTACGCTTCCGAGCTATTTACACATCAACTTCTTGGCCAGTCGTTAGATATGCCTATAACTAAGTCTGATCAACTTAGTTCGGCACCTCAAAAAGCCTAGACCCGTCTTGCATGCGTTCCTCATGGATGCCTTGGTGAAATAATCCACACCGTAAGTCGAGCCTGTTCTCGCACCATTCTAAGTCGTGCAAAGTATATAAGCCGGGCCCTGCTCGCACCTTTGCATTCGAACTTAGAAATTCCTAAGTCATATCAATAAAACAACGCCGACCTGTTCGCATATTGATATTCGTACTTAGGAATAAGTCATACGGTCCATATAAGCCGAGCTGAATGAATCTCTCGCACGACCGTATTAGCACTTGTCTCTAAAGCCGAAAGCATTAACCTTCGCTTCCCATTCAGCGATGTCCGCGTCGATCTTGTCAACAGCCGCTTTAGGAAAATCCAATCCTAACTTAGCGACAAGATCCGCGATAGAGCGGGCTCCACGAGCTTGAGCTAGAGACGACACGATCGCATCGACCTCGCTGCGTTGCTTCAGGCTGTCCTTCATCTTTTTGACCAGGCCGCTGTAAAAGCTAATGACCTGATTCTAGGCAAAGACGCCTATCTCGTCACGAGACTTTCTCAACCGGGCAGTCTCCGACCTGAAGTGTTCGACCTGGTTCGTCGACCTGATGAAAGCTGCGGAGACTTCGGAGTTGCTAGCCTCAGACTCCCGGAGCTGAGTTTTAAGCTCGACAATCTCCTTCTCAAGCTGCTCCAATTTGAGTTTTTCAACCTCGAGAATCAGAAAGGCCTCGTGAAATTTCTTCTCCGCCGCCGCTTTCTCCTTTTCGGCTGTTTGGGCCTTCTTGGCGTCACGGTCAAGGAGGCCGATCAGGCGAGTCGCGCTGTTTTTTGCCTGCGAGCAGATAAGAATATCATGATCTACCCTCAAGATAGACAAACGTGAAATAAGAGAAAAAGGGAACTTACCCGAACTTCGTCCGCAGCCCATTGCTGGAACTCGTCCTGATGAAGGAGCTCCTCTACCGGAGGATCGGCCGCAGGCTTGGCTCTGAGTTTCCAAATTAACTGAGAGCAGGCAGGCCGGTCACAAAATAGTGGTACCTCCCCGCGATAGTTGAAATGGAATGAAGACGGATTCGGAGTAGAACCCGTTCTAGCCTTCTTGGAGGCCTGACCAGGTGTCTCAGCAGGCACCTCGGCGGATTTCCTCTTACTAGCCGCCTTGTCTTTCTTTGCCTTCTCGGCAGTCTTTTTTTCCTCAGCTGCCGCTTTCTTCGCCTCCGTAGCAGCTTTGCGCTCGATGAGCGGAAGATTGTCCGAGCTCGAGTCACCGTCCTTATCAGTTGGACGAGGGACCTCGATTTCATCCTTTTTGGAGGCCCTTTTCTTGGCCCCCCGAGACTTCTTGGAGTCGTCAGCCTGTTTAAGCTCGGGCTCCTTGAGACTTTTCCCTTTATAGGCATCAGAACCTGATGCCTTCGTCGCCGACTTCGCGCCAGACTTCCTTATGGCCTCCTCTAGGCCCGTAGAGTAATCTCTGATCTCTCGAGGAGCAAGCGGCATCTCTTTCTTCTTTCGAGATGATTTCGTGGAAGACGGGCATCTCCGTCTATTCTGCGAAGCGTTAGCTCCAGCCAATACAGACGACTGAGTTTTAGAAATGCGTCTTTGTTCTCTTCGAAGTCGTCGGGAAGAGGGCCGATTGGAGCGTATTGACCTGCAAGGAGGAAAAACAAGTTTGGTCACCAACTAAGGCAAATATCAAAAAAAAACAGAGACAAACTAAAATTCTACCGAGCTCTATTTTCCAATGGCTCTCAACAAAAATGCTAGGATCGGCCATCGAATGTTCATCGATGTAAACGAAGAAATAATTATCTCTCCAGTCTTCGATTTTACTGATGAATCCTCCAGACAAGATATTATATTTTGGCCTCATGGTCGCGTAGAACGACCCACACGACCTCTTCCCAGACATCTTCTTGATAGTAATCAACTCCTCGAATAGATGACAGTTGAATGTGATCCCGTGCTCAAACGCCATCACCCAGAGTGCAACCAGGTTTTTTATACCGCCGTGACCCATTTTAGAAATCGACATTCCCCTTGCGTTGCAGAATTCGAACAGGAGACGAGGAAGCGGAAACCACAGGTGGCAGTGCGAGAAAAAGCACTCGTACAGGCAGATCCAGCCCGAGGGAACATTCCAGGGACATTCAAAGGGGGCAGGAACCATGAATTTAACGTCCGGACTAATCCCGCGCTGTTTCTTCAGCGCGAGCAGAGACTTTGCAGTTGACTGAGTCGGAATCACGCCCCAGCGATTGTCTGAAGCAGGCAGGACCTTCTTCTTCTTAGGCCCCCCCTTTTGCGTCTCGGTCTTATCCCTCCTGCCGTAGCATTATAAACTGCCTTCGTCCAGAGATCGATGATTCCATAACCATCGAACTCCATATTGCAGCCAGAACCAGCCGCAGCTCGAGCTTCTTCCTCTGCGACGAAAGCCTCATCATGAGGACACAAATCGTTACCATCGAGTTGGAGAAGTGAGGAAATGAGAGCGGCTTCCTCAATTTATAGAGAAATGAGAACGGTTATCGAAGGTCATCATTACTTTTGAGACTCTTCGTATTTCCCGGATTAAATATATTCGGAAAACTATCTCGCCTTCCGCTCAGGAAAACCCTAGAATCTCTGGGCCCCACGTTTTGGGCGGCAAAACGATGTCATTCAGCCCGGTTTTCAGCGATCTTTCCCCAAATAAAGATCCATCTTGACGTAATAACAAGGGTCGCGCATAACTCGACTTGGATTTACGCCAAACTGAGCTCTCTTCTTGAGTTCTCTGAGCTCATTGCTCTACGCTCGCCGAACGTGGGGGGGACTAATTGTTAGAGATGGGTTTAGTGATGGGGTCTAAATAGTCGTCCGAGTTTGGAGGATTTCTTTGGGGACTCGTCAGGCTTTGAATTTGTAGGACCCTAAGCTGCAAGTGCACAGCGTGCGTTGTAGTACTTAGGGTATCGATCCACAGGGAGGAGGTCAACTGCAAAACAGAAGAATCAGGGCAACCAAAGACGCAGAGAATTGGGGGTTTAGGAATGAGTGTCACGATTCTTGCAGAAAATAAATAAAGCAGTACCACGCCTTATATAGAAGAGGTTTGTCAGCCTTTTCTATAATCAACAGGAAAAGGAAATCAAACTTAAGAACTTGTAAACAGGAAATCAAGCAAGCAGTGCAGAAAAAGTAAAGTATGGAAGTGCGTAAATCTCGATTTAAAAGCAGGTGGGCGAATACGTTGGGAATCTTCTCGGGAAATCTATGGGGTTCTAACTAGAAATCAACACACAAAAGTTAAGCAAACGAGACTAGGCGATTTTCCCCAAACTGATTCACTGGTTTTAACAACCTAACTTTATCAAACTAGGTCGATCTGCGAACTTCCATTCCACAGGTATACTTTCATATCCTGCAGCCTAGACGAACACGCAATAGGAACGGGACAATAAGCATTCAGACATCTTTTAAAGGATGCTCTCTACCTTATTTTGGTCTAGATTTGAGATTCAGGACGTTTGTCGTTCTCAAGATCCTGCGATCAGAATATAGTTCATGACGTCAAACTCATGCAATAAGAACGAATAAGGTGAGACAGAAAATCTTAATCTTCGGCCTAAACAATCGGTTTAACAACAGTTAATGAAATTCCCCATAAATCCTCTTAAAGAACACCCAACGAAAGTAAACTACTCAGACATAAAAGTAGAAGCAGAAAACGTGATTGATGAATGCATAACTTATATAAATCGATTGAAATAAAAGAGGGTTCAGGAACAAATCAATCTCCCTCAAAGAACAAAGTGGAGACCACGAATCAAAGATCCGCGGCCGCCAAAGAGAAATCTATAACTTAGAGTATTTGGAATGAAAAGCTCTTCCTTCTCATATAAAACCCTAAACGACGAGTATATATAGGTCTTTAAGTGCCCTAGGTCGTGGATTAGGTCTTGGCTTGCATAAGACGGCTGCGGGTTTAAGTTGGGCTTCAAATGGGCTCGGGAATCCGCGAGTGGCCTGGCCGCGCGAGCGACTGGCCGTGGCGCGGCCACTGGTCGTCTGGTTCGGCCGTGGCGCGGCCAGCTCGTCCTTCCGGGTGCTTGACGGACCTTCTTGCTTCCTTCATAACTTGAGATCCAACCGTGGGATTGCTCTCAAACCACTTCGAGGTGAAAGACAGCTGATAAGGCTACCTTGTCTCCAAATATGAGCTTGATCTCGTGGTGGGAAGGCCTTCATTTGGTGTTGAACTTCTGTCCTCGGGCACTGTTTCCGGAATTGTCCATTTTGCTCCAAAATATGCGTCTTTTGCTAAGATTACCTGAAAAGAGTCTTGAACAACCAAATACTCGAAATCTAGTGTTTATGCATCAAAACCTTAGTGAAATGCTTATTAAAGCACTCACTTATGATAGTAAAAATGGGTAAAATATGCATGTTATCAACTCCCCCAGACTTAAACCTTTGTTTGTCCTCAAACAAAACAGAAATCTAAGTAAGGAAAAGAGGTTTGAAAACGTGGAAACTCACCAATACTTGGGAACTCATCAAGTCTAGCAATCGACCTGTTGAGCCACATAACTCGGAATTCAGCTTCAAGGCGTTTGGGTCTAGTTACCTTGAGCTTTTCACCCTTCCCGGATACGCTTCATGGTCCCTTTGAGTATTTCGAGCTCCCTCTTGTTGACTCCTTTATTCATTTAGGCGTGCGGTCTCTATCGAGGGAGTATTGGTCGACGAGACATTATACTTTCTCTTCCAAACATCTAGACATAGACATTTCAGACACAACTCTCCTATTTTCTCTTCCCTTAGTCGATTTCTCCCTACTTTTCTAGGGTATCATTTTATTTTTTCTATCGAATTTCTTATTCCATTTTTTTTCTTTTCTTCTTAGCTTGAGAATGATCACTTCTTTGAAGTTTACATGATTGCTGCGAACCGTCATTGTCCTTTAAGGAACTCTGGTTGCCATTCCCAAACTAAAACCTTTCTTTCTATATTTTTTTTCTTTTCTATAACAAGGGAAGATCAAGGAGAGGTTGCATCGCATCTACTTAGTCATGCTAGAGTCTAAAAGAGGAGCAAAGTTCGAAGTACCTCAAGCCCCTTGACAAGAAAATTTGATTCATTAGGTGCGGAGTCAACGCAAGATCCTTCGAGTACTCTAGAGATTAGAACTTTCTCCGCTGGAGTGATCCACTCGCCGTTATCAACTTAGTAAACCTTGCTTCTAAATCCGTGAGAATGGTCATTAAGGTCCCTTGTTCAAAATGACAAGTATCTAGCAAAGTTCATAGTTTCCGACTAAAAGAAAAAAAACTTTTGACTCTATAAAAGGACTCGATAAATGATGTAAGTATGCATAAGACTCATCAAATAAGAGTATGATTAGTAATATAAGAAACCCCCCAGACTTAAATCAAACTGTCCCCAGTTTGTTTAAATCCAGTGAGGTGAAAAAGATAGGTAAATTCAAGTACAAGCTTGTGGAGACTTACTTGAAAGTGGCGTTGGGTTTGGTATGGGTGTGTGGTATGATTGAGCTAAGGACTTGATCATTATCCTTATGTCTCTGCTTAGAATCGATTTGATTGAACAAAAGAAATCGAAAACTTAGCTCGAAAGGAAATGTGTTGCCCGGTTGAGCTTCCTTGCTTCAGATGGTGGTGGTGGGCGTGTGTTGGTGATGGATGAGGATGGTGACAGGCGTTTGGTGGTGGTGGTTGGCTCGCCTTTGTTGTGAAGAACAGGTACTCCGGTTGTCGAGTACTCATCTTGGTTCCTTGACCTTTGATAACACCGTGAATGAGAGATGGAAAATCTTCCTTCCTTGCGTCTTGAAGATTACGTCACCTCAGAAACTTGACTTGAAGTTTGGGTCTATGCTGGCATATCCAGTGATCTGTTCGGGATCCCAAAAGACAGGTGTTGCTAGTATGAGCTTCAGTGCCATTTGAAATCCTTACATGGCTTCGGTAAAGGCCTTGGTCGCGGAAGAGAGAATCTAGTCTTCGGGAACTTTCCTCTTCGCGGTTTGGTTGAAGAAAGTTGCATCTTCTTTCTTTTGGAGCTTGCACTACGGTTTTCATCCTCTGGAACCATGGTGTTCTTCTTCTTCCTCGTGGATACAGGTCCGTTGAATGTGTTGGACGTAGTAAGTAGTGAGATGGATCATTTACTTTACTTGACTTGGATGGATTCTTGTCTTGTCTCGCCATCTTGGATGCAACAGCAATGTGCCGCGGTTGTGGAAGTGGTCTTTGGGGTCTTTAGGTCGTGTTCAGGCCATTGAATCAAGGAGGATACTTGAAAGGCTTGAAACAGGTTGAAGGAGATCCGGTTTGGTGAGGTCGGGACGGGGACGTCTTCAGACGAAGGCCGGCCGCACGACGGGTTGTCGCGGCCGCGGCCAAGCGCCTTGCCTCCGCGCCATCGTGGCTCGTGGCACGGCCAGGCTCCTTTTCATCGCCCGGTGAGTGTTCTTCGAAATTCCTTCTTCATTTTTTTGGTCTTTTTGGGTTTTTCTTATTTTTTTGTGCTTTTGGGGTTTATGAAAATGCTGTAAACTAAGAAGAAACCAAAACTAAAAGTTAGTATGGTTAAGGAGATGAGAAAGAGAACACCTAAAATGGGTTGTCTCCCATTGAGCCGCTCTTGTTTAGAGTCTTTTAGCTAGACTTTGGTAGTTTGGGAGCTTAGTTGGAGGTGGAGTTTGACCTTAGGCAAGGTCTTTTGCCTTCTGCGCGGCCTCTTCTGCTAAAGGCTCCTCGAGTCTCCCCATGATGGCATCTTCATCCTTCTCAAGAAGGTGTTTCTCCATGGTGTAAGGTACCGCGGGATAGAACTTCTTCCCGTCGACGTTGGCAAATGAGACTCGCCTGTTTGGCCAATCCATGATGACTCCTACAGTGGCTAAGAACGGCCATCCCAAGATGAGAGGTGCAGCTCCTTCTTGGCGTGTCTTGACTATGTAGAAGTCTACCGGGATTCTACAATCGCCAATGATGACCGGGAGGTCATAAATGACTACTTTCGGGGCAGCGAAGGATTGATCCGCCAGTCCAATCACTACTTCCGTCGCGTGGGCGTGCTTGATCCCGAGTTCCTGCATCGCGTATGTAGGTAGTACGCTGATAGTCGAGCCGGGGTCGCATAATGCCTCGACCTTGACTCCTTTGATTTCGCATGAGACGAGAAACCGACCGAGACTCCTTGTCTTGTGTAGGGTGCGAAATGTCCTTCCTGACCTTGCTCGCGCGAAATGGTCTTGTATCTCCAGCATGGTCTCATTGCTTTAACAGAAACAGTGCCCAATTAGATGTTCTGTCCATGCTTCAGTGAACGTGATACCTGGCGGAAGGCTTCAGACTACCTCATTGAACTCGCCGAGGTTCTCTCGAGAGATCCTATTGGTGTAGCTTCCGTATTTCTCAGCGCGAGAGAAGTAGGTGGCTCTGGCGGAAGTGACTGAACGTCTGGCTTGACCAAAGTGAACATTGATCTCGTTTCTGCTCTCCAAACTGTCTTCAAAGTATTCTTTTAAGCCATGGCCTTCCCATGCTTCATCGAATCCTATGCTCTCCGGGATTCCCTCCACTTTCTTGTGGAATTCTACCAATATTTCCCTCTTGATATGCAGCGTAAGAGGTCTCTCCACGTGGATGATGGTACCTGCGTCAGGTCCGTCCTCAGTGAGTTCGGGTGACTCCTCCCGAAGGGTCGGTTCGTGCATCAGATGGGGCTGAACGAAACAACAGGGAGCTTTCTCGACTCCAGAGGCTAAAGCTTCGTGTTCTCCCATAAGCTTATTGATGAGGCCGTCGAGCTTCCTCTGTTCCTTGGACAGTCTAGCCAAGGTGGCTTCGTTTTTCTTTTGAGCCTTTCCCATGTTTTCGACTTCGTCTCTCAGGTCCTCGACCTGCGACTCCACCTTGTGCTGGGCGCGCTCCCTCTCTTGGATGTCTCTTTCCATTCGCCCTATGATGCTGTAGGTGGTTCCACATGTTTCCTCGAACTCGTATTTCAGGGCGCGGACATCGCCTAATCCGCGGTTCAAGACGCCTCTGTGGTCCGCCAAGTCCTCGGAAGTTCTGGATAGTTTGTTGATGCTGCCGAAAATGCGGTTCTCCAACACCTTTACGTTGTTGGCGACTTCCTGGAGCTTGTGGAAGACTTCACCCTGGATAGAGTCCATCCGGACGTGCAAAGATCTTTCAGACTTGGCTTGATAATTAGTCATTACCGTTATCGCCTCGATAAGGTTCTCCACTTGCTGGTACAAGGGGGCAGGTGTGACTTTCTGATCGTTCTGAGCAGCAGGTGGCGTCTGAAGGTGTAGACTCTCGCTTCCGTGAATAATAGGAGGTGGGAATCCTCCTTGTGGGTGAGGCGTGAAGCGTTCATGTGGTTGCGGTGTCGGCGGCGGTCTCCGAAGATGGTGCAGAAGTTCTGCAGGTGGGCGTGAGTTCGGGGGCATGCAGGGACTGCTCCTTGTATGCTCCATGATATGGTAGTTCCTGAAACTCATAGAAAGAAATCTAGAAGTTAGAGAAAAGAATGTCTTTGAGTTGTGATCCTGACCTTTGTCTTGGACAGCGAAACGCAGCCTCCCCGGCAACGGCGCCAAAAGCTTGATGGGGTCTAAATAGTCGTCCGAGTTTGGAGGATTTCTTTGGGGACTCGTCAGGCTTTGAATTTGTAGGACCCTAAGCTGCAAGTGCACAGCGTGCGTTGTAGTACTTAGGGTATCGATCCACAGGGAGGAGGTCAACTGCAAAACAGAAGAATCAGGGCAACCAAAGACGCAGAGAATTGGGGTTTGGGGGTAAGTGTCACGGTTTTTGCAGAAAATAAAGAAAGCAGTATCACGTCTTATATAGAGGAGGTTGTCAATCTCTTCTATGACCAACGGGAAAAGGAAATCAAACTTAAGAACTTGTAAAAAGGAAATCAAGCAAGCAGTGCAGGAAAAGTAAATATTGAAGTGCGTAAATCTCGATGTAAAAGCAGATGGGGCGAACACGTTGGGAATCTTCTCGGGAAATCTATGGGGTTCTAACTAGAAATCAAACACACAAAAGTTAAGCAAGCGAGACTAGGCGATTTTCCCCAAACTGATTCACTGGTTTTAACAACCTAACTTTATCAAACTAGGTCGATCTGCGAACTTCCATTCCACAGGTATACTTTCATATCCTGCGTCCTAGACGAACACGCAATAGGATCGGGACAATAAACATTCAGACATCTTTTAAAGGATGCTCTCTACCCTATTTTGGTCTAGATCTGAGATTCAGGACATTCGTCGTTCTCAAGACCCTGCGATCAGAATATAGTTCATGACGCCAGACTCATGCAATAAGAACGAATAAGGTGAGACAGAAAATCCTAATCTTCGGCCTAAACAATCGGTTCAACAACAGTTAATGAAATTCCCCATAGATCCCCTTAAAGAACACCCAACGAAAGTAAACTACTCAGACATAAAAGTAGAAGCAGAAAACGTGATTGATGAATGCATAACTTATATAAATCGATTGAAATAAAAGAGGGTTCATGAACAAATCAATCTCCCTCAAATAACAAAGTGGAGACCACGAATCAAAGATCCGCGGCCGCCAAAGAGAAATCTATAACTTAGAGTATTTGGAATGAAAATCTCTTCCTTCTCATATAAAACCCTAAACGACGAGTATATATAGGTCTTTAAGTGCCCTAGGTCGTGGATTAGGTCTTGGCTTGCATAAGACGGCTGCGGGTTTAAGTTGGGCTTCAAATGGGCTCGGGAATCCGCGAGTGGCCTGGCCGCGCGAGCGACTGGCCGTGGCGCGGCCACTGGTCATCTGGTTAGGCCGTGGCGCGGCCAGCTCGTCCTTCTGGGTGCTTGACGGACCTTCTTGCTTCCTTCATAACTTGAGATCCAACCTTGTGATTGTTCTCAAACCACTTCGGGTTGAAAGACAGCTGATAAGGCTACCTTGTCTCCAAATATGAGCTTGATCTCGTGGTGGGAAGGCCTTCATTTGGTGTTGAACTTCTGTCCTCGGGTACTGTTTCCGGAATTGTCCATTTTGCTCCAAAATATGCGTCTTTTGCTAAGATTACCTGAAAAGAGTCTTGAACAACCAAATACTCGAAATCTAGTGTTTTTGCATCAAAACCTTAGTGAAATGCTTATTAAAGCACTCACTTATGATAGTAAAAATGGGTAAAATATGCATGTTATCATTTAGCACCCCTCTAAAAAGCCCTTCCTAAATCCAGCTCGGCCCATTAAGAAGACGACTTCGGGCCCATTAGATGACCAGCAAGTTAGGTCGGCTTCCCTCGGAAGGAGTCTGACGATAGGGTTAGTTTTCCCGAAGAAAAGGGGAAATTTTTCCTTGAGGATAAGGAGCTTAACCCGAAGAAAAAGGAAGATTTCCTTTTTCTCGAAAAGGAAGGAGTTCGGTTGGCCGACTTAGACCTATTATAAATAGGTGAAAACCTCGCCCATTCACGGGATCCGCAATTCTTCTCTGGAGACCTAGGGCAAACTCTGCTACGGCATAAATTCTAGATCTCGATTCACCGTTTAAAAGGTTTAGGTCGGCGTTCTTATTCCGACGACCTAACCACCGTTCTATTACTCCCGAGCTCCGGCTTAATTCAATAAAGACTTACTCTTTTCTCCTACAAACTTCTATTCTTTCTCTTGATCGGATAATAGCTCTTACACACTGTCACTGTAGACTTCTGGCCGTAGAGATTTTGGCTTTAAAAACTGTGACTGTTACTTTAATTTTTCTAAAGTCTAATTGTTAAGAAAAGCTGTAGAAGTTGTGACTGTTACTTTAATTTTTCTAAAGTCTAATTGTTAACAAAAGCTGTAGAAGTTGTGACTGTTAGATATTTTTTTCCAAAGATAAAATTAAATTGAATTTAAATATATGTGGTGATATATTTATGGAGGTGACATAAATTATAATGGTAAATTTTAAATATATCATCATCTGTATTTATTTTTTTATGATTAAAATTAATTTATATAAAAAAAGAAATTATATTAGTTTTTAATCTAATTAGTCATATATTATAAAAAAAATTAATTGAATATAGGAAAAATGGATCTCAAGAAAAAAATAAGTTAACTATTAATTAGTCAAAAATATTTTATGATAAATTTAATATATTTTTAGAAAGACTTTTTAAATGTTTTGGGAAAAGAAGAAAACAATTAAAAAAAACTTTATTTATTTATGTGGAGAGAGAGATTGTTAAAATTTGTAAAGTTCCGGAAATCAGACTTTTAAAAAATATTGAAAACCAAGAAGAAAGACAGTTATTAAGCTTTAAAGACTTTAAAAAATAATACAGTCAAAAAGTTTGATTGGATAAATAAATACTGTAAAGACTATTAAATGCTCTAAAGTCTCTACAGTCCTAACACCACTCGGCCCCAAAATCATTCAATATTTTTTATAACATACTGAAGCGGAGATATGATTTTATCAATTTCAATTTTGAAAAACTTATTTTAGCACATGCAATCGAGATTGGAATCATTAACAATACTCGATAAACGATCCATGAGTTGGGATAAAAATCTTCAGTTGCTTTTTAAAAATTCTAACACTTCAATATGATTCTTTGCATCTTTGGGTAAAGCTTCTCTTAGAACTTTTAGTTCAGAAAAGAAATCATTACTGATAATTCTTGTTAAAAACGCGATAGTCGTGAATCGGACGCTCGGTCCGAACTTAACAATTTTTTCAAAAATCGAAAATAAATCAGAGATTAATCAGAGAGTAATTTTTTATACAAATTAATTTTTTATTAAATATTTTTATACATAACACATCAAAATTAAAAAAGAAATTATACTTTTTCATTAAACTACTGTCTCCGGGAGTCTTTTCTCTCCTTAAAATCACAAATGAGCTCTGGCAGCGGCGCTAGGGTTCTCGATACGAGAGATGGAGATGAGAACATGGAAGATGACGGCCGGCCGCCTGGGGTTCCTCCGGGGGGATCTCGATCGTGGCTCGAAACAGTGCAGGGTTGTAATAGGGGAGGGATTCCAATCCCAGAGACAGTGTTAGATGAGGCGTTTGTGATGTCGCGGATGAGTTTGGAGTTTCCTAGTGGGGAAGAGGGCGAGGCGGTGGTTACGATTGGGCGAGAAGTGTTGGAGGCGATGAATGGTTTGTACCGTAACTGTATGATTGTAAAAGTGATGGGTCGGCACATCACAATTGCGGCGCTGAATCGAAAATTAAGGGAATTGTGGAAACTAAAAGGGGGTATGCTAGTCCTTGATCTGCCGAGGCAATTCTTCATGGTTCGTTTTGATATGGAGGAGGAGTATTTAGCAGCGGTTACGGGTGGTCCATGGAGGGTGTTTGGAAGCATATTGATGGTCCAAGCTTGGTCCCCAGAATTCGATCCATTGAGGGACGAGATTGTCACGACTCCGGTGTGGGTGCGAATTTCACATCTACCTATTAACTTCTATCATCGCACGATATTAATGGGGATAGCAGAGGGATTAGGCAAACCGATTAAGGTTGACTTGGCGACAGAAAGAGTGGAGAGAGCACGTTTCGCTCGTGTATGTGTGGAAGTGCACTTGAAAAAACCTTTGAAGGGGTCGATAATGGTGAACGGGGAAAGATACTATGTGTCATATGAGGGGTTGAATAACATTTGTCCAATGTGTGGAGTGTTCGGGCATCTAGTGAGTACTTGTCCAAGGCAAGTGCCAGGTCAAATTGTGCAACAGACATTGCCAGGGAATGCGCCGAGCCCAGGGAGGGAGGAGCAATCTGGGGATGGTTTTACGGAAGTGAGGAATACCGGGAGACGTACCGAAAAGAATGGGACAAGGGTCGTGTTTGCGGCTGGTGGTTCGGGGGAAAAGCAGAGAGAGAAGGGACATGAGAGGGTACGGGAGAGTGTTCATGAGTCGATGGTTATTTCGAACAGCTTCAGCGGGTTGGAAGGTGAGGTTGAGGAGCATGCTTTGGTAGGTGAATCTGATGTTGGGGAGGATAATAAGGAGAATGAGGATACGCAGAACACAGGAGGACCGAGACAGGGGGTGATTCAAAACGTGGGGCAGATGGAAGGGGAGACTAGATCACGTGCAGGGGAGAGAGGGAAGAAGAAGAGCGCAAGCAAGGTCTGGAGGAATCCAGGAGTCAAAGGGAGGAATGCGAAAGGGAGGATTCCCACAAGAGGCTTAATCTTTGGTCCTATAGGCAGGGAGACTGGGGGGCTGGCCTCGGGAAAACGGCTCCGAGTCGAGCATGAGAATGTGGGGAGAGCAGGGGGCGCATACACGAGTGCGAGTACGGATGATACAGAGCAGGGACAGGGACCAGTGCAAGAGAAGGATGGATTGGGGGAGTTGATTGGTGACGTCTCTGTACTGGGTGGTACATCTATGGACCTTGTCCTCCAAGAGAGATCAATGCCGTTGGATGTGGTGAGTTCGGACAAATGACAGTTTGCCCCGGCTTTTCTTTGTGAATCAAAAGTTATCATGAATTGCATATTATGGATCTGCCGGGGGGCGAATAAACCCAACTTTCGACGATCAATTCGGTATGTGTTGAAGAAGTTTGATTCGGATGTGTTGACTCTGTTTGAGACGCATGCAGCAGGAGAGAGAGCGAGTAGAATTTGTCAACGGCTTGGATTTGAGAATTCTTTTCGGGTCGATGCGGTAAGACAAAGTGGTGGCTTGTGGTTATTGTGGAGATCTAGTGTAGGTACAATGGAGATTGTGGTATCCTCGTCTCAGTTTATACACACGAAAGTGGTGAATGGAGAGGAGTGTGTGAATTTGGTGGTGGTGTATGCGGCACCAACGGTGAGTAGACGAAGTGGGTTATGGGAGGAGTTAAGAGAAGTGGTCAGTGGGATCGCAGGTCCATTAATCATTGGCGGAGATTTTAATACTATTCTCAGGTTAGATGAGAGAACGGGGGGCAATGGGAGATTGTCACCGGACTCGCTAGCATTTGGAGAATGGATTAATGATTTGTCGCTGATAGATTTGGGGTTTCAGGGAAGCACATATACTTGGAGGAGGGGTCGGGTGGAGAGTACCTTTGTGGCGAAGAGACTGGAACGGGTGTTGTGTTGTGTGCATGCAAGATTGAAGTGGCACGAAGCGGTAGTGACTCATCTTCCCTTCTTGTCGTCGGATCACACGCCTTTGTACGTTCAGCTATGCCCGCAGCAGATCACCGACCCGCGGCGAAGACCATTCCGTTTTGAGGCGGCTTGGTTGCAACATGAAGGGTTCAAAGAGTTGTTGACTGCGTCATGGGACCCTGGTATATCGACACCAGAAGCTTTGAGTGGGTTGCAGGGGCGATTAAAGAAGTGGAATAGGGAGGTTTTTGGGGATATTCATACACGGAAGGAGAGACTGTGTAGGGAGATTAAAGAAGTCCAAGACTTGTTGGATGTGACCCCGTTGGATGATCTGTTGGCAAAAGAGGAGCAGTTAATGCGTAGCTTGGATGTACTTTTGGAGCAGGAAGAGACTCTTTGGTTTCAGAAATCTAGAGAGAAAGTACTTGCTTTGGGGGATAGAAATACGGCCTACTTTCATACGTCTACTATTATACGCAGGAGACGAAATAGAATAGAGATGTTAAGAGATGCAGAGGATAGATGGGTTTTGGAAAAAGCTGAGCTAGAGAAGATGGCACTTGAATACTATACGCGGCTATACTCATTGGAGGATGTTAGTAGTGTGCGGGGTAGTTTACCGAAGGAGGGGTTTGTCGCGTTGACGAGTGCTGAACTGAATGCGTTAAATAGGCAGTTTACGTCGGAGGAAGTGGAGGTGGCTGTGAAGCGTATGGGTAGATTCAAGGCACCGGGGCCTGACGGCTTTCAACCAGTGTTTTATCAGTAGTGTTGGGAGACTGTTGGGAGCTCCGTGACGCGGTTTGTGCTGGATTTTTTCGAAACAGAAGTCCTGCCGCAATCAACGAATGATGCTTTGATTGTGTTATTGCCAAAAGTGACAAAACCGGAACGTATTACCCAGTTTCGGCCAGTGAGTTTGTGTAATGTCTTGTTCAAAATCATCACAAAAATGATGGTCATTCGGTTGAAGAGTGTTATATCAAAGCTCATTGGTCCGGCCCAATCTAGCTTCATTCCCGGGAGGTTGAGTATCGATAACATAGTTGTGGTACAGGAGGCGGTTCACTCTATGCGACGTAAGAAGGGTCGAAGGGGGTGGATGTTGCTAAAATTAGATCTTAAGAAAGCATATGATCGTATACGATGGGATTTCTTGCAGGAAACATTGGAGGCTGCAGGCTTGTCCGAAGGGTGGGTGAGTCGGATTATGGCAGGGGTCACAGGTCCGGCCATGAGTCTGTTGTGGAACGGTGAGAAGACAAACTCCTTTACACCTGCTCGGGGGCTGAGACAAGGGGATCCTTTGTCCCCATATTTGTTTGTTCTCTGCCTCGAAAGATTGTGTCATCGTATTGAGGCAGCGGTTGGAAGCGGTGAATGGAAACCGATTGGGATATCACGAGGGGGTCCGAAGTTATCACATGTTTGCTTTGCCGATGACTTGATTCTGTTTGCAAAGGCATCTGTGGCACAAGTAAGGGTGATTAGACGTGTGTTGGAGAGTTTCTGTCTTGCGTCAGGACAAAAGGTTAGCCTGGAAAAATCAAAGATATTCTTTTCGAGTAATGTTAGTCGAGACATGGAACGTTTGATCAGCGTAGAGAGTGGGATTGCGTCAACACGAGAGTTAGGGAAGTATTTGGGTATGCCGATCCTACAGAAAAGGATGAACAAGGAGACGTTTGGGGAGATTTTGGAGCGGGTGTCGTCTCGACTGGCTGGATGGAAAAGTTGATCGTTGAGTCTGGCAGGGAGATTGACGCTTACTAAAGTGGTGCTATCGTCGATTCCAGTGCACTCCATGAGTGCTATCTTACTCCCTGCATCGACATTAGAAAGTTTGGATAAGTTATCGAGAGCGTTTATTTGGGGGAGTACAATGGAGCAAAGGAAAATGCACCTTCTATCGTGGAAGAAAGTATGTAGACCAAAGGTGGAGGGCGGTTTAGGAGTGAGGCCGGCACGGGATATGAATCGAGCATTACTTGCAAAAGTGGGGTGGCGACTTTTGAATGACAATGTGAGTCTATGGGCGAAAGTATTGAGGAGTAAGTATAAGGTGGGAGATGTGCATAATTGCTCTTGGATGGTCCCGAAGAGTAACTGGTCATCCACATGGCGTAGTGTGGGAGTTGGACTTCGCGAGGTTGTGCTGAAGGGTATAGGTTGGGTGCCCGGGGATGGTAAGACTATTCGTTTTTGGTTGGACAGATGGCTGCTCGAGGAGCCACTGGTTATGCGAGTTAGTACGCAACTACCTCCTGGAGAGATAGAGAGGGTGGTGGAGAACTATTGGGTAGCGGGATTTGGCTGGGATACAAGGAGGCTTAGTCAATTCCTCCCGGTGGATGACATAAAACGGTTACTTGCGGTAGTGATTAAAGGGGTGCCTGGCATGAGTGACAAGCTGTCTTGGCAGGGAAATACATCAGGCGAGTTCTCGGTTAAGTCGGCGTACTCGGTGTTTACAACTGATACGGAAGCTAGACCATGTATGGCGAGGTTTTTCGACCGGATCTGGAGTGTGATGGCACCTGAACGAGTGCGTGTGTTTCTATGGATGGTGGGGCACCAGGTTATTATGACGAATGTAGAGCGGGTACGTCGACACATGGGAGAATCTGCAGTGTGCCAGGTGTGTAATGGAGCTCTGGAATCGATCATACACGTGCTGCGAGACTGTCCGGCGATGTCATGGATTTGTTTGCGATTGGTTCCTCAAAGGCGACAACATGCTTTCTTTACGCAGATATTACTAGAATGGTTGTTTGGGAATTTGGCGACTGGATCGAATACGAGTAATGATGATTGGCCGACGTTATTTAGTATGGCGATTTGGTGGGGCTGGAAGTGGCGGTGTAGTGATGTGTTTGGGGAGCGGAGGACATGTCGGGACAGAGTACAGTTTGTCAAGGAGATGGCCAGCGAGGTTATGAGATCTCACGCTGCGGTCAAGAGTGGAATAGGAGTGAGAGAGAGTGGCGTGCGGCGGATAAGGTGGATAGAGCCGAGGGTAGGATGGGTTAAACTCATGACTGATGGGGCATCTCGTGGGAATCCCGGTCTTGCAGCCGCAGGAGGTGTAATCCGGGATGGGGATGGTATATGGTTAGGAGGATTCGCGCTGAACATAGGGATATGCTCGGCCCCGTTGGCAGAATTATGGGGTGTGTATTACGGTTTGGTCATTGCGTGGGAACGAGGGTTTCGAAGAGTGGAGCTAGAGTTGGATTCGGCGTTGGTGGTGGGGTTTTTACAAACAGGGATAAGCGATGCTCATCCGCTGTCTTTCCTGGTACGTTTGTGCCAAGTCTTTTTTTCAAGGGACTGGTTAGTCCGGGTTACTCATGTGTATAGGTAGGCTAATCGTCTAGCTGATGTATTAGCGAACTATGCGTTTACGCTAGAGTTAGGTTTTTATTCTTTGGATTCTTGCCCTGATGTAGTCCGTTCGGTTATGTTAGAGGACGCTAATGGGGAAGAGGTCCCACGTAGGATTCATTTGTAATTCTTTTCTATTAAATAAATGTACGGGAGACAATTGTCTCCTGGTTCCGACCAAAAAAAAAAAACTACTGTCTCCGGGACAAGACATCTTTAACTAACTTAAATATGTCTTAAGTAAACTTGTTAATTAAATTTAGAACGTGTCTTTTGCAAAAAAAAAACAAAAAAACAAAAAAACAAATTTAGAACGTGTCTTTACCATGTACCAAAGATAAGTATGTTCATATATAGTCTAACTAATATATAGTTTTTTCCCTCGTATTTTCAATGTCCTTATCTTTAATCTTTTTTGTTGTTGTATGAAATGCTGTTAATAAGAAAGTAAAATATATTGTAATATAGTCTTTTTAAAAATTAAGAACGAACTATATTCTTTTTTTTTCTTTTTTTTTTGTCGACAGCCTAACTCCTAAAACAGTTTAGAGATCCAAACCAAAAATTATATTTTTATATATGTGGATAAGTTTAAAAAGTTTTACCCACAATCAATTATTTTTTTTGTTTCTCATAAAAAATGGAAACGGCATAAATATTGTATTGCCAAATATAAAACGGAGTGCGTTTTAGAATAACTGGATAGTACAAAGTTCTTATCTTCTTTAGCCAAATTTAGGGGTGGATATTTTATCCGGATCCGAAAATACCCGATCCGAACTGGTTAGGATATCTCACAATACCCGATCGGGTATAATTGTTATTGATTTTTGGGTACCGAGTAATACCCAGACCGATCCGATATCTACATGGTTTGGTTTTGAAGACAGTAGTTTGATATCTATATGTTGTCTCTTGTTTGTTATTTGTTGTAGTAATCTTGTAGTTATGTTTGAAGTTGACACTTAAGTTGTAACGAGTTCTTGTTACAACCAATATTCTGTTATGAATTACAAGTTATGATATGCGAGTTTATGTTTCTATGCTTTTCCAAACATCTGATGGGAGGTCAAAGCTCCTAGTTAATTCCCAATCCTTTTTTAAAACACTGAATCAGCCACATAAGAGAAGAGTGCAATTAACTTCATAGCCATAGAAGACCAAAATGGCTTTCACAATAGCTTTTAATGTTTGAGTTTTACACTCCAAGTCAAAATACATACATTCAAAAGACCAAAGACAAAAGACAACAGACAGCGTTTCTAATTCAATATTATCCGGAATACTTAGTCAAAATACATACTAAACATAAACTCCAACCTCATCAAATGATCATGCCAAGCTTGATTGTGTTGACTGAGATTGTGCAATAGATTCTGCCATTTCAGATGATGAACCAGCCTAGAACAAACAAAACCATCAAGAAAAATATTCAAATAACCAAGAACCAAAACCAGCAGCAACAATGAAAGAAAAACACACCAAATCAGCAGAAACATACAATACAAACACACAAAAACCAGCACCTACAAATAGTTCAAAAACCAGAAGCAAGAAGAAAGTTAAATTTATTTTTATAAAAAAAAAAGTTATATTACCCTTGGTTCAACTTCCGATATGCAAAGCTCCAACTCCAACACTTTCCCACGCAAGAAACTGTCAGAAATAAACAAGAAGTCTTTCTCTTGAGGGATTTGAGAACTCACTTTAAGAATCCTCTTCATCTCCGGCGATTCATAAGAATTAGTGTGACCAACGGAAGAGTAAGAGATTCGATATGAGAACTTGTCTACTTCTGGAGCCAATGGTGCAATACAATTCACAGTCACATAAATACCATTTGGCTCCCTAAAACACTGCACCGCAAACAATACCATCTTTGTGAGCGTCATAAAAACCAAAACTTTATCACTTATGTGCATCCGCACATTATTGGATTTACCAAAAGTGAAAAAAGAGTTGTGTTTTAATAAATGGGAACCAAGATAGTGAAGGTAGATGTTATTGTACGGGCCAGTATAGTTGCATTCATAGATTTCGGGGCAAGAGCATAGAGAGAATCTGCAATATTCCTTCTCATGATTTGATTCTCTCTCATAACGAACATTCTTGGTGCAACCTAACTTGGTGTTTTGGCACGGAACGATGACTGATTCAAGAACATTCTCCATTGCTCTGCAACGTTTGTTACCAATGGGAGAAGCACATGCAGGACATTTGTTTTTGAGTTTCGGACAGCAAAAATTGCAAGCTACATGTCCATTGTCACACTGAAAGTCACAACCAAGGATTTGTAATGAAAATCACATCAAAAACCTATTAAATAAAACAAAGGATTTTCAAATTCTCTAGCAAAAATCACCAATTCAAAATTGTCTTCGCAATAAATATAAATTAGGCGGTCTTTTTCTGTTTTTTTGTGAAATTAGCCATCCTAAGATGAAAAAAGAGAGATTAAACTGAAAATCGAATGTAGTTACATAAAAATAAGCACAAATGAAAGCTTATAGATATTTCTCAACCAGCTATCATATTACAAGAAGAAGAATATGAAAAAATTTACAAGTAAACTTTAGTAACTCTATCTTTAAGCTATATAAATATCAATCAGCCATCAAATTAAAAAGAAAAAGAATATAAAGAAGAAAAAAGTGTAAAACTGAATCTTTAACACCTACGAAAATTTGAAGATCACCGACGCGTACTACTAATAAATGACATATGAATCAACAATATGAAATCTTTATTGAATCAACAATATGCAAGATTCAAAACGGACAAAACGTAACCTCAAATGTAGGAATAGTGAGTGGCTCGCAGCAAATAGGACAGTCAAGAACTTCAAGATCCCGAAGCACCGCCCATCGAGTATCATCCTCGCTACGTTGTCTCTTTTGAGACTGAATGTTGGCCAAACAACTTTCATTGCTTGAAGCACCCTCCATGTCCATAAGCTTGTACTTTGAATGGAATTGGATTGTATTAGGTTTATACGGATAAGCAATAATAATGGGTTTTTGTCTCCACAGGCTCCGATTACCAACGCACACATTATAACTTGGAGGGAATTCGAAGAGTTTGATGGGATGGAGCAAGTTAATGACTTATACTATCTTATAATGTATTGCCATGTGTCATTTAAAGTATTGTAACATTTGTTCTTCAGATTAATTATTCTTTTTTTAATACTAAGACCATCTGCATTTGTGGTCTCTCACCAAGTCTCTCACCATAAAATATTAATAAACTTAGAAAAAGAGAAGAGAGAGAATGGAGTGAGTCTCTCATTTGAGAGACTACGAGAAACCCATGAGAGACTCATCTCATGTGTTGTCTTCATATCATTGGTTTATTTTTCTTTTTTAATTTAAAACTATATAATATAAAAAATTATTATTATTATATTGATGAGAGACTTATGTGAGTCTCTCACAAATGCAGATGCTCTAATAGATTAGAGGTTATTATTACTCCGGCGATGTGCTAGTAGCAATAAGATTCATGATGATGTATGCGTTGGTAATCGGAACCTGTGGAGACAAAAACCCATTATTATTGCTCACCGTATGAATCGCCGTCCGAGTGATACGGGTCTGTATCAATGAAGCACCAGATATCTTGCAATTGATATTTTGTATTGTTACGAGATTTTTATTTAGGTTTTTTTACACCATCAATATTACTACAAAAATCTCTGTAGAAAATGGTTCAATTTTTTTCATTGGCCTTTTTAGATCCCCAAAAGCATGAGCATGCCCTTGTGAAAACTAGTTGTCTGACATTTAAACCATATTCAATGCATTTTTTATTTTTCTGCTTTAAAATAGAGGTACTTTAAAATAGAGGTGAATTTCTCTTTAATATATTTTTCTATTTTTTCTTTAAATTAAAATATTGTTAGTTTATTTTCTTTTTAATTTATTATTAACACTTTATTTATAAAATTTATAAATTAACTACAGGGTAGTGAGTCGGAGGATTTGATCGGAGGCTAGGGCTGGAGGATTCAGGGTTAAGACGTGAGGATTTGATCGGACAGGCCGTAAATGAAGTTTCTCCAATTCGTTTTTTTGTTATTTTTTTTTATAATGACAGATGTCAACTTCTCTTATACCACGTGTCAGCGTTTCAAATCATGTCTTGAAAAAACCTTACTATATTAGAATATATATACTAGGAGAACACCCCGCGCATACGCGCATGTTTTTTTTCTATATATTCTTTCAATGATGTCTTATTTATATATCTCAGACCTTTTATGCTCACAACAATCAAAATTAATTATAATTTGATACATTTAAGCATTATATGTTTATATTAAAAGAGTATACAATTTTTGTTTGCAAATGATTTTGTTGTGCCATGGAAAAGCAAAAATGGTGATGCATTAAGTGTGGTTTGATTTTATAAGGAAGTTTTGTCCAAATTTAATAGGTATTAAAAGTCTAAATTATTTTTAAAATAAACTAAAACTCACATGGACGGAATGTGAAAAGAATGATGACGGTAAGAGTCCTTCCGTCTTCCTTCACAACTTGTTCCATTCACTCAAACTCCATAAAATTAAACAGTCATATTTATAGCTTATATTTTTATTTTATTTTAGAGTTTTTGAAGTTTAATAAATGAGTTTTATCTCTATCCATATATTAGTTTTGATTAATTTCAATTTATAGAATTTTTTTGGATCAATTTTCACATACGATTGCAATTCGAATTCGCTATGTAGAATATTATAAACAAATATTAGACCATACACCTAAAGAAAAATTGAAGGAGATCTGTACATCCTCTTTGAGGCGCATATTAAACGATATTCATCAAACTTGTTGAAGATGGAAATTTTTGATTTGACTCTTGAGTAATATCACATTCTTGTGATTGGAAATCGATGAATGAAAAATGTTACCCCTTGTATCTATTTCATCCATGCGGGGTTTTCACCTATCCAATTCACAAGCACGGATACGACTGACTTCACGAGCACGGCTTGATAAACTGAAGAGGTTATTTTTTGGAAAAATTAAATAAATTAATGTGTAAAATATTTTTACCATATAATTAATTATGAACTGATCAAAAATAACATGAACATAATAAATAAAATTTTCACTAATCACAAATCTAAAATTTTGACTCAACTCAAAAATCCAAATTTACATATAAAACTATCAAATTTTAAGTTCGAATGTGATCATACAATATGTATTTCTCATATAAATGCTTTCAATTTTAAAAAATGCTTTCAATTTAATGCGTAGAATATAGAGACAATATCACAATTTTTTAGAGAGGATTGTCAAGTAATACTCATAGCCTAATGGATAAAACAGTTGTCTTATATTGAGAGGATCGTGTTTCAAATCCTCGTGGGTGCAAGTTTTAATACAAATAAAAGGAATTTTTGAAAATTAAATAACGAATGCCACGTGTCCTTCTCTCAATCGCTGACGTGTCAAGCTGATGGAGAGAGTTGACCATCTTTTATATAATATATATAGATAGATAGTCTCTCTAAAAATTAAGAACGAACTATATTCTTTTTTTTCTTTTTTTTTGTCGGCAACCTTAACTCCTAAAACAGTCCAGGGATCCAAACCGAAAATTATATTCTCATATATGTGGATAAGTTTAAAAAAATTTTACCCACAATCAATTATTCTTTTTGTTTAAAAAAAAAATGGAAACAGCATGCATGTTTTATTGCCAAATATAAAACGGAGTGTGTTTTAGAATGACTGGATAGTACAAAGTTTTTATCTTCTCTAGCCAAATTTAGGGGTAGACATATTATCCGGATCCAAAAATCTGATCTGGATCTAATCCAATAATACTCGATCCAAACCGGTTCGGAAATCCCACAATACCCGAACGGGTATAATTGTTAATTATTTTCGGGTACCGGATAATACCTTGACCGATCCGATATCCGAAAAAAATATTCAAAATATCCGATTTTTTAAGTCCTTCTTAGTAATTATGTTTTATGTTCTTTGTAATTTTGTCTTTTGATGACAATTTGAAGTAGGAACTTGAATGTTTATTTTGGTTTTGAATTTTGAATGTTTATTTTGCTTTAGAATTGATATTATTTTGGTTATTTTTCAATTATCATATTTAGATTTTCGGTTATTTACGAGTATTTTTAGTTACATTTGGTTATTTTCAGTTACTTTTCGGATAAAAGTATTCGAACCTGAGCCAAATTAAAAAAAAAACGAATCTGAAAAATTATATCCTAACTCGGAGAGATCTGAACCGAATCCGATCCAAAATTTATTAATACATGATCGGTATCAAAAGCTATAGTTATGAAATACCTGAAATATGAAATATCCAATCCGGTAACCATAATGCCCACCCCTAGCCAACTTCATCCATGGCGTTGTGTCAATTCCCCGTGAATCCCCACACTGTTTCCTCTTCAACATCGGCTTCCTTCCAATCTCGTCGTCCTCACCCATTGGTTTCCTACTAAACTATAATTTATGGATTCGCAGACTTAGATTTCATAGATGTAATCACACAATTTGGTTTGACACCTGTAAATTGAGTGCCATCGGAGCTGCAATTGATATCGGTTACTCCGGCTTCTAAGCTCCGACGAAACCCTATCACTAAATTGCTTGCATCCGCCACTTCGAAGACCTTCGCCATTGCAGAATCATATATAGAGAGAGAAGTTGTACCGATTTTTGTCTATGGCGGGCCAACACGGTTCGACGATTAATCGCCGAATTCTTCAATTCGACGGTTGACACAGACGAAACTCGGGTCAACGCTTAACCTCGCTGATCACCATCAACTAGCCACTGTGTGATGTCGTGCACCAATTTCTCGGTCGGGTAATCGGTAACTCGGCCGCGTTTTTGAACAAGGCCGATAATATATGAATTGTCTCCATGGGTTAAAAAAATTTCATGGTTGGTACAAGATGCCATCAAGCTATCATCACTCGATGACTGGAGCTTTTTCAAATTAAACAAAAAGCCAAATATTTGTTCATACTTCTTGAATTGCTCAAATCTTGTCTCAAGCGAGTATAAAGCTTCATCCATGATTTCGATGAAGTAGTCAACTCTAAAGCCCGCATCTGGTGATAATATCACACTATCTTTAATGTTTTGTGATTCTTCATCATAATGTCTTTTTCTTTTAATGATCCGTTTTACTTTTTAGGGGAATACACCCTCAATTCCCATAGATTCTGCTATATCTTTAGCTTCTGATTTTGCTCTTGCAAAGCCTCAATATTTATATTTCTCGAAATAAGAAACCAACCCCTTCAACTGAGCAATAGCTACATCAATGTCCATGTCTTCAGACTGCAAACTCTTACTAACAATATTAACCACATATAAAAGATTATACCACATAACCATGGAAACCAAAAACTCAAAACTTCCAATTCCATGTGTTTCACTTGTTGCAAGACATTTAGCATCGCTCTGTTCCTTCGGATCATCACTATTTTCAGCAATGTAGATTAACTAGTCCATGATTTTAGGAGCCTAAAATCTTATTGCATCAACACTTTCAATATGACTCTCCCAACGAGTGTGTGACAAAGGCTTGAGTGTCAGTCCACCCACGTGATCTTCAAATATTTTCCACCTCTTATTTGAAGATGAAAAGAAGCAATAAGAACACTGAATAATCCAAAAAAACGAGATTGTCTTTGAAGAAATGGTTGCCATATCATAAAGTTCAAGATTAAGACTATAAGAACTACATGGCATATAAAACGCCCTTGGATTCAGTTCGATAATTCTTTTTTGTACTCTTTTATGCTTTCCCTTCATATTAGAACCATTATCATAACCTTGTCTGGTTTTTCTGCAATCTGAGTTCTAATTCCACCCACTTCTTCATGCACACAATATGATTACGATTAGATTCATGCTCTTTAAGTCTATTCAAAATATTTCTCCAAAATTCATTAAAAAAAAAAAGAAATTCTCCAATTGATAAACCTTGTGGATGCCAATTGACTTTTGTCACTGTGGTTGAACAATTTACAGTAAAAACAAAAGATCTTGTTCACTCCTTTTGAATACGCTAGCCAACGACGATCTTGTTTTTGTCCATCACTCATTTGTCTTTTATAATACACATGTGAGAAATGTCTTTTAACACCATATTTGGTGAAACTATAATCAACTGGTAGTCTTTTTTTTTTGACCTTGTACAACCATAATATCTCTCCACGCATTCCATCCTCTTCCTTTGCTTTCCCAATTTTCAGGATCATACATATCAGAAAATCCACAATGCTCTATAAAATCATCACTTTTCTCACATTTATTCTCATTCTCATCATCTTTTTTCATTCAGATCTTAATCATTCACTGCATCAACATTCTCAGGCTCAAAAATTGCTCATTTATTCTCATTCTCATCATCTTTTTCATTCAGATCTTCATCATTCACAACATCAACATTCTCTAGCTCAAAAATTGCTTCTTCTCTACGACATTCAGTCATATTCTCATTCATTGCACTATTCTTAGTAGCATGTCGTTCATCATTAGTGTTCACGTGTTCATCAAGAATTTTAGTTTTTTTTAAATACTTGTATTTGCTTGAGATTTCGTTGACTTTTCTTCTTCATTTTTTCTTTTTTTCTTCTCTCCTCTTGACGGTTGGTTTCTTGTGTTGATTGGTAGCATATATAAATTTAAAACTAATGTTTACGGATGTAATTTGGGACAAAATTATTTGATGAACTCACTGGAAAAATCTGGAAATATGAACGAAAAACGGCAATAGAAAAAGTCACTCAAACTGTTTTTACCCTAATATTTCTAATCTTTTTAATTGGTTTTAGTTTCTTTTATGTTTTTCTATTTTTTATATATAGTTTTTATTGGCTTAAAGATAAATATAATTTATATCTGGGCTGAGCCAACTAACTTATTAAGCAAATTAAAAACTAAAGACACATAATAAGTATAACAAAACCTTCTTAAGTTTTTTTCAAAAATTTAGGGTCGTAGACGGAGGTTTCTTTTATATAAGGGGATACACGGCCATGTCTATGTGTTTATATTCTAATTCATAATAGAAAAGTTTCGTGAAGTTGACATACAAAATTCTTATAAACCAAATTATGTAGAGTTATCCATTTTGAGATATATTTTTGGCTCGACCCATATATGTCTAGAGTTCTGGTATTATAAAAAGAAGAATGGTAACAGTGCTGGTGAACCGAGTTACCATTCTGACGGAACCATTCGGTGGGAATTAGATCTCCTTCTTGTTATCGACGAAACTGAGTTTTCTATATATACATAGAGAAAGTTGTGTGCAATGGAAAATGCAAACACTGCTTGGGGAGGGTTTTTTATACCTTTTTCCATTTTAAAAAGGATATTATCTACTCCATCAGACTAGTTTTTCGTGGTGACGACGACGGTGACGATGATTACGGTAACAGTGGTGTTAGAGGTGGCGACATCGATGGTGGTGGACGATGGTGACAGCAACGTTGGCAACGGTGATGGTGATAATGGAAATGCTAGTGACGGTGATAGTGTAAGTTAATCAATAACAAAGTTACTTAACTGGTTATCGCTATAATTTACTATAACTTTGTTAAGTAAATAAAGCTAGTTAATTAATTATTCATATTTTCTAATGTATATCATATCATAATTGAGTTAACACAATAATTTTCATATTTTCATATTTCATATTTTTATGATATGATAACTCGTTGAACACGATAATTTATTATATGATAACTGGTGTAACATGACAATTTCATATTTTTATGATATGATAATTAGTTTGACACGATATTTTCCATAATATGCTAATTGGTTTAAAATATTAATTGCATAAAGCAGTGTTGGGGCGGTTTAACCTTGAATGAACAGTATTGCCTGACAGATGGTGAGGAATGTTGACAAAATTTTACGTCGACAACAGAGTTTACAGACCAATAAAATTTTGGGTAATTAAGTAAAATATAAAGGGTTTTTTCGTTAAAATTGTTTTCTCTTTGTTAATTATCGAATTTTGAATTGTCTACTACCATTTACCTAAATAAGTGGTCAATCATGTATACCTAATTTTATAATTCTCGTGGAGAGCATGTTGATTCAGGTTGTGCAAAGCTTCTGAATATGCAAACATCATTACATGCAGAAGCAAATGGTTTCCTTTATGTTCTACAACATATATGGGCGAAAGGATGGAGACAAGTTTGGTTTGAATGAGGTAATAAAGAACTTACAAACTTCATCAGCAAGCTGGAGGATAATACAGAAATAGGGAATATTTTATATGATATATGTTATTGGAAGCAAAAGCTTCCGCTTTGTTCAATAGATCAGGTTAATAGAGAAAGAAATCAAATTGTTGATCTACTGTTCAACAAAGCTTACGAGATTAAAAATTAATGCTTAATGTTTGTTGCTCGACCTTTGTGGATGATACAATATTTATATTTTTCATATACTATATAATAATAAGATGTTACAGTAATCACCCTATTTTAAATTAGATTTTGTTTTGTTATCTTACAAATCCATAATATCATCCAAAAATAGTGCACCTTATATGATCCTCTCCTTGAAACAAATTGAAAAAAACATGTTTTACAATTATCAAATAATAACAAATCAGTGTATAACATCAACTTCATTGTATTTCTTGTGTCTTGTGTGTTCTCTTACACATACAACCTTTGTTCCCTAACTCTTCAGTTGAATACGAGGACAAATTTAGTCCAAACTTCATTTGTCATCATAATGCTTCATGGCTGTGTCATGACTCCAGTGATATCTTTGGTCTAGCATGTCCCACAACAAAAGGTTGACTTCGGCCGTCTCGTATATGTCCTACGTAACTCTGAAAATTTTGGGACTTGGGACGAGATTTTAGGGGTATGGGACGGAAACGAAAAATTTAAAAATTGGAAAACAATTCCCAAAAAAGAATCTGATAAGAACGGGATAGAAAATTAGGGTAACAGGACGGGTTCAAGAAAATTTCTTACCTAAAATCATTTCCAAACTCTCAATAATTTAGGTTAAGGGTCAATTTAGGCCATATATTTCGGGTAATTTCGGGAAAATTTGAAAAAATATATAAATTTTTTTAATTTTTAATTTTTAAACGTACAATTCGGATATCCGATCTCATACTCATTTATGTACCCATTTAGATAAGACATAATGCTTTTGAACGAAAAATAGAATGAGACAGAAAATTCGAAACAGATACAGAACAAAACGAGATATCCGTCCTGAAATTTTCAGGCTAGTCATACTTCTGCAAAATCAGGGTTAATTGTATAACGAAAACCTGAGGCCGAAATGAAATTAAAACTTCCAGTGACATAAACTTGGGCTTCACTCTGGACCGATAATGGGCCGACTCATTTTAGTAGGAAGTACTTGTAATTTTTCTTTTGTACTACATGCATGTACTGCTTTCTCTGATTGCACAATCCAACAGAGTACTACTCCAACACACAAAACTGAAAGCTCCCAAAAATATGGTAGGAAATAAAACTATATAAAAAAAAAATGGACAGTAGAAAAAGAGACAAACTTAAAGGTCCCGACGAAAAAACGTTTTATTTTGGTTCAATTGTTTTTGCCATTCGTTAGAAACTTAAATTAAATTTTATGAACTAAAACCAAATAAATTTTATTTTTGTGGTATTTTATCTGTCGTATCTTTTTATGATGTAATCTATTGCAAACCAATATCAATAAAATAAATGTTAAAAAAAAAACCAAATAAATTTTATATGCAAGTAGGTAATCCTAAAAAACAAAGTTGGTAATCCATAAAACAGGACAATTCATTATGCAAGTAAATATATTTGACTTTAATTTATTCACAATAGTTTTTCTGTATAACAATTTTGTTTCTAATTAATACTTTCGCGTACACGTAATGAACTTCCAATTTACACGGAGAAACAACCAGTCCTGTTGGCGCGTGTCACCACCGCACCGACCGGCGGCGCGTCACGTCTAGCAAGACCGGCTAACTCCAAACGCCGATGAATCGACGGACGAGGAAGATTCTCCGGTACGATGGTCTCGAGCGAGTTCTGAAGCCAAGGCGGACAAGCTCTCTTGTCGCTCCACCTCCTCGGAGCAATCTCTTTCACCGGCGGTTTCATAACCGCCGCTTCCACAGACGCCACGTCACTGATCTGAATCGCGCCGATCACAACAGTCGCCGACACGGCGAAGGCAAGAGAACACTTGTTCTTCCGTGGCACCGTCTCATCCTCTGTTCTCCTACTAAACTCGTGATAATTAATTGGTAAATTACAAGAATGAAATGAGTTTTTAAGAATTGATTTTGTTTAAGAAAAGAGATTACCAAGAGATCCGTGACGTTGTCTTGAGAAGTGGAGATGATAATTGTGTAGAGTTCGAATCAAGGAGAGGAAGATTCACACAGCAGCTTATTCTACCTGCCATTGTTATTCCTCTGTTTTTCTTTTTTTCTTCCTAAAGCAAAATTTATGCCTCTCCCTCGTATAAATAACTAAGAAAATAATTTTATTATATGAAAGCTATTTTTATAAATAAAATTTAAATAAAAATACTAATTATAAATTATTGTAAATACATGTTTTTTTGTTGATATATACATTTATTTATATAAAAACTAGGAGAGAACCCGCGCGATGCGCATGTTTTTTTTCCTTTTAATTTGAGTTTTAAATAATATGTTTTAAAATCTATATTTTGACTACTGATTTTATCCTTTAAAAAAAAAATTAATTTTCTACTTTTTTTTTCTTCATGATCTATGCAATCTATTTCATACATTATTTATGATTTTTTATTTATTCTTTAATTTTCATACTATTTTCATTTATCTAAATTTTAATATTATAATAATTTTTAACTTTTTTTAGTTTATCATTTTGAGGATTTCTTTTACATATCTTGCATTGAATCCACATCTTTTTCCATGTTAATAAAATTTTGTATATTTTTGTATCCATTTTTTTTTCTTTTTCTTATTCTCTATATTTTTTATATAATTTGTTATCTTCTCGATTTTTTATTGAATATTTTGTTGTGTCTTAAGATTTTATAAGTTGAAGTTAACTTCTTAATTTATTCAATATCATAATTTTTTTTTACATGTACCAAAGTTTAATTATCATAATTTATTTGAAAATAAGGATTAAATCACTCAAAAAAATAAAATATAATGATATATTTAAAATTATATATTATATATGATTTATATATTTATTACGTGTTTAGATTTAATTTGAATTTCATCTACTTGTACTAATTTTTAAATAGATGAATTCAAATTTAATAGTTTTTATGTATAGTTTATTATACATATGTTATAAGATTTATATATTTATTACTTTTTTAAATTGAATTTGAATTTCATCTACTTATAATAATTTTTAAATAGTTGAATTCAAATTTAATATTTTTTATGTATAGTTAATTGGACATATGTTAATATTTATTTTATGTTACTTAATGTTTTAAAAAAATTAATTTTTTTTTTTTAATTTATCATTTTGAGGATTTCTTTATTTGGGGTATCGTGCGGAGTTTGTAATTTATATACATACAAATTATTAAAAATGTTTCAAATTTAATGAGTAAAACCTAGAAACAATATCATAAATGTTTAGAGAGGGTTGTCAAAGAGTACCTCATGACATAATGGGAAAAACGATTGACTTTTATTGAGAGGGTTATGAGTTCAAAGAGTACCTAAGCATATAGTGTAATAGTCGGCGGGGCTTTGATGATGATTGGGCCAATGATGGAAAGTGGAGGCGCCTCTTTTGTAGCGTGATATCTTCAGTATAAATCCATGCTTTGAAAGCATATGTCTGTCTTGGAAGGTCTTCAATACGTGATCCATACTCAGATCAAAAAGAAAGTAGCCATTGCACATAATAGGTTCAAGTGTGAAAGCGTCTAATTTAGGAAGGTGGAAGCAAATAAGGATTCACGTAATCCTCTGAATGCTAGTGCAACTGCAGATAGGCTCGTGTGTGGAAGTTCTTGCATGGTCGTCACACATAAGTCTGTCAAGAAACCTAGATTGGTATGAAAGGTTTTCTTATTGATCAAAGGTGTGAAGTCATCGCCTTATATACATACGTAAACCTAAATACATATCGTAAATTACCAAAACTATACCTAAGTATATATTAATTACATCATCGGTCCAATACCTCCCCTCAAGTTGGAGTATTTGGGTCACAAATACTCAACTTCCGCACAAAATCTCCAAACGCCTTTCGACCAAGAGCCTTGGTGAGAATATCGGCGAGCTGAGTAGTAGTAGAAACGTGTTTCGTAGCTATAACACCACGAACAATCTTATCACGTATAAAATGACAGTCCGACGCCACATGTTTAGTTCGCTCATGAAAAATCGAATTAGCACTAAGGTGAATTGCAGAGAGACTGTCGCAATGCAGTACAACCGGGGCCGAACAATCAACTCCGAACATCATAAGTAGCTCACGCATCCACATAATTTCACTAACTGTCAGCCATTGCTCTATATTCAGCTTCCGCGGAAGACCTCGAAACAACCCGCTGTTTGCGTGTCTTCCAAGAGACCGGTGATCCTCCCAACTGTATAAACCAGCCAGTTAGCGATTTGCGAGATAATGGACATGCTGCCCAATCAGAATCACACCACGCAACCAATCGCAACTCAGAATCAGCGCGAATAAGTATCCCCTGTCACAGACTCCCTTTTAAATACCGAACAACACGAACAGCCGCATCCCAATGCTCCGAGGCCGGAGTCTGCATAAACTAAGATTGGAAATGAATAGCATATAATAGCTCCGGTCGTGTCGTAGCCAAATAAATGAGATGACCAACTAATCGTCTATATCGAGTTGGATCCGTAAGAAGTGGTGTCGTCGATTTAGCCAAAGAGTGATTCTGCTCCATAGGATGGGAAACTGGTTTGACCCCCAACAATCCCGTTTCTGCAATAATGTCGAGAACATATTTCCGTTGGCTCAAGTACATCCCCGAAGGACTTTGAGCAACTTCAATACCCAAGAAATACTTCAAAGGACCCCTAACTTTCATACGGAAACATGAGCTCAAGTAGTCTTTAAGAGCTTGAATAATCTCCAAGGAATTACCAGTAACAATAAGATCATCCACATAAACCAGAACATGAAGTCGAACAACACCCTCAACGAAAACAAACAAAGAATAATCAGATATGTCTTGACGAAAACCATAGTCTTTAAGAGCTTGAGAAAGCTTAGCGAACCAACACTGTGGTGCTTGTCGAAGACCATATAATGATTTATGAAGTCGGCAAACCTGAGACTTGTCATTGGTACAAAAACCTGGTGGAAATCGAATGTAAACTTCTTTCTCCAAGTCGCCATGTAAGAACGCGTTATGGACGTCCATTTGATGAACCTCCCAATCACGAGAGACAGAGATTTCTAAGAGGGAACGAACACTAACCATCTTACACACAGGTGCGAATGTCTCATCATAATCAACTCCTTCAGTTTATTGTTCCCAAGAACCACAAGACGCGCTTTATATCTATCGAGAGAGCCGTCCGATTGATACTTCACTGTAAAAACCCATTTACAGCCCAATGCTTTCTTTCAAGGCGGTAGAGTTTCAACTGTCCACGTTCCGCTTTCCTCAAGAGCATCAATTTCAGTGCGGATAGCACCCCTCCAATTCTCATCTTCAAAAGCTTCAGCATAGTTTCTAGGAATAACACCAGATGATATCGCTGCGAGAAAAATCTGATGTTGATCAGAAAAACGAGAATAATCAACATAGTCATCAGTCAGATACCAAGAAGAATCAACAAAGTCACTATCAGAGCCCGTATGTGTCGTATTTTGGACATAATCCAACAGCTTTGTGGAAGGGAATTTCTGACGACAACCCTTTCCCATAGGAATGGCGTCAAAAACACTAGTGTCAGTAGCAGGAGAAGACGCCGAAGAAGTCGAAGACTCATGGTGAGAATCAGACGTAGGAGACAGATATGTCACCTTAGGTAATTTTGAGTTCTCAGGAGTGTCAGACTGCAACGTAGTAGGCGGTTCTAACTCTGTAGTAGAATCCATGATCTCTGTTAACAACGGAGAAGAAGACGATGCAGACAGAGCTGTAGCGTCAGGTAGAACCGTAGGATCACTAAAAAAATCAACATCATGATCTATGTTCGTAGAGACAGAAGGTTGAAGTAGCAAAGGCGGAGTTGCAGTGAGAGTAGATGTATACGAAAACTCTGTTTCACAGAAATTACATCACGGGATGTAGATAACTTCCGTTTGAAGATCTTATACTTTCCAAACCTTTTTACCAAATGGATACCCAATAAACACAAATTTATTGCTATGTGTGGCAAACTTATCATTTCCATGGCGCTGATTATGCACATAACATAAGCAGCCAAAAACACGAAGATGATTCATTGGTGGTGGTCGAGCATAGAACATTTCAAAAGGTTTCTTCCCTTTGAGAATCGGAGTAGGTGTTCTATTGATCAAATAGCCAGCGGTAAGGATGCACAAACTCCAAAAATCAACATGAAGGTTAGCTTGAAAACGGAGAGCACGCGCAACATTAAGAATATGTCGATATTTTCTTTCAACTCTTCCGTTTTGTTGCGGAGTCCCAACACATGAAGTTTCATGCATAATACCATGTGTCCAAAAATAATCAGAGAGACAAATAAATTCAGACCTGTTATCGCTTCGAATGGTCTTGACTTTCTTATCAAACTGACGTTCAACAAGGGCAATGAAATTGCGGAGAGTAGAAGCAGTTTCTGTTTTATTAGGTAACAAATAAATCCAGAGTGCACGAGTGTAATCATCAAGGATTGTAAGAAAATAACGTGATCCACAGATCGAGGTTGTCTTGTACGGGCCCCATAAGTCGCAGTGAACTAAATCAAAACCGCTGAAGTTTTATTAATGATCAAAGGAAATGAATCACGTGTTTGCTTAGCACGAATAGAAACGTCGCAAGATTTATTATCAAAATCACTACTGCTACTAAAATCCGATAGTTTAAGCGTTTTCATTGCCTTAGAAGTTGGGTGACCTAAACGACGATGCCACATATCCATCGATTGTTTCTCCACTGTATGCGCCACTGCCATAGTCTCCACGCCTCTAACGAAATAAAGCCCATTCTGCTGCTCACCCGCTCCAATCAGCGTCAGTGTGGTGCGGTCCTGAACAAGACAAAGTCTGTCAGATATCTGGAAGTTACATCGGCTATCGCTAGTTAACTGAGACACGGAGATTAGATGACCCTGAAATCCCTCAACAAAGAACACATTTAGCAACTGAAGGTGAGATCCAAGATAAACGTTTCCTTGCTTAGTAGCTGTAGTAAATCTTCCATCCGAAAGTTTGGTGAAAACCGATGGCATCTCACAAACATTCATAAGAAAATCAATACTACCAGCCATATGATTAGAGGCGCCATTATCGATAATCCAAGATTCAACAAAGAACTTACCAGAGAGATGTTCATGTTGTCCCGGGTGGCGTTCATTCAACATGCTAACCAATGTTTTCCACTGTTGGTTATTCAAAACGCTAAAACCAACTCGATCAGCATCGGTAATGGCTGTGTGAACAGCAATGGTTGGTACCGAGGCAACAACTTGATTGACGTGAGCTGGTTCTGGACGGCGTCTAGGCGGTAGCTGAGACGAGGGATTACGTCGATCCCCAGAGGGCGCTTGTGTTACTACCGGTGGTGTGTCAGGTAGCTTACCATGTGGCTTGTCTTCCCACCAATAGGGAAATCCAATTTTCCGAAAGCAACGCTCCGCTAAGTGTCTGTCTCGACCACATATAGTACAAACCACATTCCGATCACGAAGCTCTTTGTTGACAATTCGCAAGTTCCGTCTAACACGTTGTTCGTTCTTCATAGAAAAACGCTTCCGAATATGTGTCCATAAATCGTAAGCAATTTCATGATGAGATAACGAGCTACTGAGCTCCGGAGCAATAGTGAGTTTGATCCAAGAGACAACCATAGCATTGTTAGCCCACCAATCTTCTAGATCCTCCGAATCTTCAGCAGGTTGAAGGATACTCCCATCAGCAAACCCAAATTTCTTCCTTCCCCGTAAAGCTAAAACGAAGATTCAAAGCCCATTCATTGTAATTAGGGCCCCGAAGTTGAGGTTGCGAGATGATAGATCCAGGATTGTCTCCTGCTGATAGGTCGTAGGGATCAATTCTGCATCTCGACGGCTCCGGTCGAACTCTAGAAAACGGTGTCTCCATCAAGGGATCTTTGATGCCGCTCGATCCGTCACTCATGTTTCAATTTAGAAGAGTAGTACGACAGAATGATCGTAATACTAAGGTCAAGAAAAGAGATCGAAGAAAAATCGATAGGGGTGGCAGAGGAGTTAAGAAATCTAAAATTTTAGGTTTAGCTCTGATACCATGTCAAGAAACCTAGATTGGTATGAAAGGTTTTCTTATTGATCAAAGGTGTGAAGGCATGTCAAGAACAAGTTCTCGCAGTCATATCAACCAAATAATTCTTCCCATCAAGCCCAATCACATTGTATTCATGGAGATAGCTGTTTAACTCTTGCACCATGAGTTTCTTTGCATCCACACATCTTAGATCCATTTCGCCCTCCACATAAGGCACAAGCTTCTGTGACAATAGGACTTCAGCGGCAGTCTGCCTATGGGTGTTCCACCATTCAGCCAATTTGGCAACAATTACATCAATCACATCCAAAACTATACTAAAGTATATATTAATTACATCATCGGTCCAATAAAGTCTGAAAACTTCTAAACCAATCGAATCTACAACTTGCCATGAATAGAACCAAATCGATAACTTGAGAATTCAATAGACATTTCTTTAAATCTTAGGTTTGCTGGAGCCAGAAGAGACCCAACAATATTCTATAAGTGGTTTTGGGTCGATATCATGGCTTAGTTGGGCTGTGTAGCACGATCTTTGGCTTAGACGCGCAATTGGATCCGAAACATGTCCGCCAATTTGTAAAATCAATTACTTCCAAGTATGAACCGTTTTTGATGTGAATCTAATTCGCCGTGATCTTCTGATAGATAAAGATTCTAGAACAAGTCGGTTCACATCTTAAATCATTCTTGTTTGGTTGGAATCCTCCAGTGAATGCGTGTAGGTCCAAATCGGGTAAGTTTGGATTCACCCGATTAAAAAATTTGATGTCTCATTCATGTGCACTGATATTGGGCTGATTCCACTTCGATATGTTCTATAACTGAGCTATGAATGTAGCGCATGTGGTTGTTCGACTGGACCCATTGACCTTGGACTTCATTTCGGCTGAACAAAGCTTGTGAGTCTTCTCGGGTTAGCCGAGCATGCTTTGACCGAGAGTTTGATAAAGATCTCGGCCATCTCTTGGATTGGGCTGCTTATGGGCTGTTGTATCTTCTCCATTCTCTTCTCCAAAGGTGCTTGGTTCGAGTCTGTTTATTGTTTTATCTTGGTTTGGCTTCTTTGGCTCCGGTTTGGTCTCTTTGGCTTTCTCGGCTTGTATTGGATGATTGTGGCTTGTAACTTTGGCTAGGTTGTTGCTGATTACCTCATAAGTTCTAAGTTTGTTGTTTTTTCATTTCGTTGATTTCATGTACTCTAAATTTTCGAACGGTCTCTCTTGCTAAAACAATTCATTTCCGAGGAATATATTTTCTTATGTAAACTTTGTGAATTCGGATTTGCTAGCTCAACAAACTAGATTTTCCGAAATATTTTAGAATATTTTAAAAAAATTCATTTAAAAAGATAAAATATTAAAACTATATTATTAATTAGAAAACAAAAATTTGGCGTGGGAAAATAAATTATATAGTTTTATTTATTTATTATAGATTAGAGAGGTTAATTGTAGGGGAAATTGGCAAAATAGCCTAATTAAGATTTGTAATTTTAAAAATACCTTAGTTTTTTTTAATAACTACACTTATTAATGTGTAAAAAGACTATTTTGACCAGATTTAAATTAGAAAATTATAAATATTATGATTTTAAATGAAGATAATGATATCTAATTATTTAATATTTAAAATTTTATATAGTTAGACAAATCTTAGTATTTGAAATTTTATCTATACAAACAAAATATTAATATTTTAAATTTTATTAACGTTAATACAATTTAATTCTCCCTCTTGTCTTTATTTTATTTTTTTTCAATTCAGTTTTTTCATTTACTCTTTTTTTGGAACAATATTTTTTTTTTCTTACCCAGGCTTTTGATCGATGTTAATATTCAATGAATTATTGTTCAGCAAAATTCCGATTTTAAATAATCGATGGAGATGTTTCTAAGTCAAAAATTTATAAAACTGAATAGTAATATACATGTTTTATAGAGGAAAGATAACTGACTTTAAAAGATTGTATTGTATAGATGATTTATGAATTCTTTTTGGTTCTGGTAATAGATGATAAAGTGGCTTTAAATTATTGTATTGTATAGATGATTGATGATAGGTTCATGAAGGTTTGTTCTCTATTAAACCATGTAATTAGATCTCTCTCTCTATCGAGTAGTTGATTAAACCAAAGGGAATTTATGGGTTAGATGAGTTTAGCTTAAGCAGACCATACGTACAGCTTCCTTCGCACGTGTGTGTGTGTTTGTTGTAATCGGGTAAAAGATAAAGCCGAGTCTTCTTCTTTAGAGTAGCTAGAGAGTCTTTTCCGGAGAAAAGAGAAAGATTAAGAGAGAGAGCAATTCGTGAGAGAGAGAGAGAGAGATCTAATTACATGGTTTGAGATGTTCTAGTGGATTGCTTGACGGAGCGATTTCCGGCCCTAGAGACGTAGCCGCAAGGTGAACTCTGGGTGAAGAAGTCTCGGTGTTCTTTGTGTTTTCTTTCTTTTTGTTTTGATTGCATGCGCGAGTAGATTCAACTAGATCTAGGCTTAAATCGAGCATCGAATCGTTCAAAGTGGTATCAGAGCTCCAAGTTTTGGGGTTAAGAAGTCGCGTGAAGATGAAGAGTCATCGGATCGAAGATGACGACATCTCCAGGCGGAATCGAGAAGTCCGACGGCACATGTGACTTCTCAATGTGGAAACGGCGAATGTATGCTCACCTGTGCGTGTCGGGGCTGAAGGACGTTCTGGTGGAGCCAGCAAGCAGCTCGACGGAGGTGATCCAGACTCCTCAGATCTCTCCCGCAGCAGCCTCAACATTATTAGAAGGGATAGCGTCGGTGCTTCCGGTGAAGAAGACAGAAACGGTGGTTGACGAAGCAAGATTGGAGCGATGCGAGAGAGCCATGCATATGATCTTCTTGAGTGTGGCAGATTCAGTCTTGAGGAAGATTGAATGGTGTACGACAGCAGCAGAGCGTGGAATCTCTTGGAGAAGGAGTACATGCCGAAGTAACTCCTGAATCGCGTGTATTCGCAGCTTCAGTCCTACAGATTCAAGATGCAGGAACATCGTACAATCGATGAAAACGTGGATGACTTCTTGAAGTTAGTCAGGGAACTAAGTCATCTTAGCGTTCAAGTCCCGGAGGAGGTACAAGCTATTCTTCTACTAAACTCTTTATCGCCGAAGTATGATCAATTCAAGGAGACTCTCAAGTATGGTAGGGATTCGATCAAGTTAGTAGATGTAGTTAGCTCGGCTAGGTTTAAGAAAAAGGAATTAAGGGATAGTCTTGGAGCAAAGAGAAATAGTTCACAGGGTCATTACGTCCGAGGAAGGCCAGAGGATAGAACCTGGAAGTCTGGAAAAGACAAGCATGGCCGATCAAAATCAAGGTCTAAAGAATGGAAGAAGATATGATGGATCTGCGGTAAGGAAGGACATTTCAAGAAGCAATGCTACAAATGGTTAGAAAGGAACAAAGGAAAAGTGCAGTCACAGGACAGAGGAGAATCGTCCTTGGTTAAAGACGATGCTCAAGATCTGGTGGGGCTTATATCCTGTGAGGTTAACAAGTCACGAGATGAGAGCTATCAGGATGAGTGGGTTATGGATACATGGTGCTCATTTCACATGACACCGAGAAGAGATATATTCATCAGCTTGAAAGAGCTCACTACAGGAAGAGTAAAGATAGCAAACAATACTCAGTCAGAAGTCAAAGGGATCGGCTCAGTGAGGTTTGAGAATCCAGACGGGACTACGTTTGTTCTTTATGATGTGAGGAGGTACATGCCGGATATTGGGAAAAACCTGATAACAATGGGAACACTTGAGGGCAAGGGATGCGAGTTCATAGGGTCTGGTGGAGTGATCAAGGTTATCAAAGGCTGCACGGTCATCATGAAAGGAGCCAGAAAGGGAAGTGACACTCTGTATATGTTACAGGGGTCAGCCAAGAAGTATGAGTCATGCGTAGCTGCTTTAGATCCAACAGATAAGGTGAAGACCAAGAATGACCAAACAAGACTCTGGCACAGCAGGCTTGGTCATATTGGCAAGAAAGGTCTAGGGGTTCTAGTAAAGAAAGGGTGCACAGACGGCAAACAAGTTTCAGAGTTGGAGTTCTATGAAGACTGTGTGATCGGCAAGACACACAAAGTGAGCTCCGGACCAGCTCAACACATCACCAAGGAGAAACTAGACTACATACATTCAGACTTATGGGGATCACCGAATGTTCCCATGAGTCTAGGTAAGTGTCAATATTTCATTTATTTTACTGACGATTGGTCGAGAAAGGTTTGGATATTTTTTCTTAGGACTAAGGTTGAAGCTTTCAACAAGTTCGTTGAATGGAAGAAGATGGTGGAAGTTCAGACGGAGAGAAAGGTGAAGAAGCTTAGGACTGACAATGGACTGGAGTTTTGCAATATCATATTTGATCAGTTCTGCAAAGACGAAGGGATAGTGAGGCACAAGACGTGTACCTACACCCCTCAGCAAAATGGAGTAGCTGAGTGTCTCAACAGGTCTATCATGAACAAAGTCAGGAGCATGCTGAGTGAAAGCGGATTGGAGTAGAAGTTTTGGGCAGAAGCAGCCTCAACGGCTGTGTACTTGATCAACAGATCACCATCATCTAATCTCGACTTTGATATTCCAGAAGAGAAGTGGACGTCTGCAACACCAAACCTATCAGGCTTGAGGAGATTTGGTTGTATAGCTTACATTCACTCAGACGAAGGCAAGCTGAATCCAAGAGCAAAGAAAGGGGTATTTACTGGATATCCGGATGGAGTGAAGGGATTTAGGATATGGCTGCTAGATGAACATAAGTGTGTCATCAGCAGAAACGTGGTGTTCAGGGAGGATCTCGTGTACAAAGACACCAAGACAGAGGCATCATCAGGTAACTTGAGCTCACAAGTGTTATCTGACATGTTTGTGAGAAATAATCTTGCAGGTATTAACAGGGAATCAGAAGACGAAGTTCGAGGTGGAACTTCTCAAGAAGATGTTCAAGCTGAACCAATTCCAGAAGCTCAAGGTGATGATGCAACGGGTTCGAATACAGAGACAACAGGTGCTCAGGAACATCAAGACATCAGAGAACGACCAAGAAGAGAAACCAAGTTGCCAGAGAGACTGAAGGATTATGTCATCTATCCGGATGATGACGACATTGCTGGATATGCATACCTGATCATCGAAGATTGAGGCAATCCAGAACCAGGGAGCTATCAAGAAGCTCTCCAAGACCCAGACAATGATAAATGGTTAGGGGCAACAGACGAGGAGATGGATTCTCTGATGAAGAATCGAACATGGAGTCTGGTCGAGAGAGTCAAGGCACATAAGCCAATAGGTTGCAAGTGGGTGTTCAAGAGGAAACCAGGAATCAGTGGGGTTGAAGAACCACTGTTCAAAGCACGCCTTGTCGCAAAAGGTTACTCACAGAAGAAAGGGGTAGACTATCAGTAGATATTATCTCCAGTCGCAAAGCACGTGTCTATAAGGTTCATTCTCTCGACTGTGGTGCATTTCGACATGGAGCTTCAGCAGTTGGACGTGAAGACGGCGTTTCTCCATGGTTTTCTAGATGAGACCATTTACATGGAGCAACATGAGGGATACGTGGATAAGAAATATCCAGATAAGGTCTGCATACTCAAGAGGTCCCTGTACGGGTTGAAATAGTCACCAAGGCAATGGAACACACGGTTCGATGAGTTCATGCAAGTTAGTGGATATAAGAGGAGTGAGTATGATCTGTGTGTTTACTACAAGAAACTTCACAGTGATGAGTATGTGTATCTACTCCTATACGTAGATGACATACTTATTGCGTCTAAGGACAAGAAGCATGTCTGCGAGTTAAAGGTTTTTCTCAACTCAGAGTTTGATATGAAAGATCTCGGAGAAGCCAGAAAGATCCTAGGGATGGAGATTATCAGAGACAGAACAAGGGGCACTCTTACAATTTCTCAGGAAGGGTATCTGTTAAAGGTCTTAGGTAACTTCGGTATGGATCAGTCGAAACCAGTGGCAATTCCAATGGGAGTTCATTTCAAGCTAAAGTCAGCAACGGACAAAGAAGAACATGATCAGTATGAAGTGATGAAGAACATTCCCTATCAGAGTGCAGTTGGAAGTCTTATGTACGCAAAGATAGGAACAAGACCAGACTTGGCTTTTCCTATTGGCCTTGTCTGCAGATTCATGAGCAAACCCATAAAGGAGCACTGGCTAGCGGTCAAGTGGATACTGAGGTACATTCAGGGATCGATGAAGAGGAAACTGTGCTACAGGAAAGAAGGTGATTTCATGGTTAGAGGTTACTGCGATTCAGACTACGCTGCAGATCACGACAGAAAGAGGTCTACATCGGGTATAATTTTCACAGTTGGTGGGAACACCATAAGTTGGAGATCTCAATTACAGAAAGTAGTGGCTTTGTCGACGACATAAGCTGAATACATGGCGTTGACATAAGCGGCTAAGGAGGCAGTGTGGTTGAAGGGTTTGATTACTGAACTTGGATTTGAACAAGGAGCCGTGGATATTGCGTGTGATTTTCAGAGCGCAATATCGTTGGCTAAGAATGTGGTTCATCATGAGAGGACGAACATGTGGCGGTCAAGTACCATTTCATTAGGGACTTGATCAGTGATGGCTTGGTGCAAGTGGTGAAGATATCAACAACATATAATCTTGCAGACGCATTCACTAAAGTATTACCAGTAGGCAAGCTTCAAAGTGCTTTGGAGCTGCTTAGAGTTACTGAGAATTGAGCTGTAAGCTCAAGAAGAAAAGACGAGTGGGTTTACTCGGGGATATGAAGCTGAGAGGGTTTTCTCAGGGAGGTGCAAGAAGCTGCATAAGCTTGTAAGAAGATGCAAGGGTGAGCGGGTTTGCTCATATACTGGAGGTGATTTCCAGGAAGCTAGAACAAGACATGGTGATAAAGAACAAGGTGGAGATTTGAAGGTTTGTTCTCTATTAAACCATGTAATTAGATCTCTCTCTCTCTCGGGTAGTTGATTAAACCAAAGGAATTTTATGGGTTAGCTGAGTTTAGCTTAACCGGACCATACGTGCAGCTTCCTTCGCACGTGTGTGTGTGTTTGTTGTAATCGGCTAAAAGATAAAGCCGAGTCTTATTCTTAGAGTAGCTAGAGAGTCTTTTCCGGAGAAAGGAGAAAGATCGAGAGAGAGAGAGAGCAATTCGTGAGAGAGAGAGAGAGAGATCAAGAGCTCGAGTTTGAGTTGTTCTAGTGGATTGCTTGCCAGAGCGATTTCCGGCCCAGAGACGTAGCCGCAAGGTAAACTCTGGGTGAACAAGTCTTCGTGGTCTTTGTGTTTTCTTTCTTTTCGTTTTGATTGCATGCGCGAGTAGATTCAACTAGATCTAGGCTTAGAACGAGCATTGAATCGTACAATTCACACTTAGAATACTTGTTTGATTTTTATCGTTCATATATTTTAAAAGGTTTATTTTTTATTTTTATTAATTAATTTTTAAAATCACTATAAACTCAAAATAAGGTTAATTTGGTCATTTTATATATAGTTAAATATAATTTTCTTAAGAATTTAATAATGGTGTAGTTTTCAAATTAGAATCTCATTTTGAGGTATTTTCTTAAATTTTTTTTAAAGTTGACGACTCTGCATCTTTCTCCCATAAGTCTAGAATTTTTTATCTGAACCGAACTAATCGAACCAAACCGAACCGAGATTTTCGATTATTGGTTCTGGTTTGGTTCGTTCCGGCGAACCGAACGGTTACCCGTTTTTGTTTTAAAACTAAAATTATATCGAATCATATTCAACTATATCAAATTATACCGAACCAAAGAACTAAACTACGCGAAAACATTCGAATTTATCCGAATTTAACCGATTTTAACCGAATTCAAATAAAAATCTAAAAATTTGGTTAGTTTTGGGTAAAAAATTTAATACCCGTAAACTTTCCGATATCCAAACCAAACCGATATCGAATTATACCGAACCGAAGAACTAAACTAACTGAAACTATTCGAATTTACTTGAATTTAACCGATTTTGATCGAATTCAAAGAAAAATCTAAAAATTTAGTTAGTTTAGGATAAAAAATTTAATAACCAAACTATCCGATACCCGAACCGAAATATATTTTGGTTATTTTCGGTAGAATTTCATCCCGAACCAAACTATCCGAACAGGCCTACTCTACCACATCACATCCTCTAAGTTCCTTTCCTTTAGGGTTTTCTTCTTCACTATAACACCGCCACTCGTTTTCCTTTGGATTAACACAGTCATGCTCGGCACAGAGATCTCTCCCTCTTCCAATCGCCGCCTCTAATCTCCCCTACCTCCGTTATCGCCGATCAGGTAATCACCTCCGTCTCTTACTCGCGTTTCCGATTTAGGTTTAATATTCGACCCTTTTTAATCGCTCCGAGTAACCATTGATGTTATCTTTTTATTGATCCTGATTAAGCCTTTCTTTCTCTAACTTTGGAATCAACGAATGTCTATTTCCAATTTTGCAGCCTTCTTTTGCCTCAGCTATGTCCAACAATCTCTTGCCTCAGCCATTTCCTATGCAAATAGGTCAATGTATCAATGTCCCTACTCTTTCTCCAGAGTTGATTTCTAAACCGGAATCGAGATTGTTGTCACAAACAATCTGTAATCATCAAGAAGCTCCTTCACTCCCGGCAAGAAGTCAGATCTCTGGGAGGCAGGATTGTAATGTAATGATGCATCCATCGTTTGTGACTCGTGGTGCTGCTACTGGAGGATCTGTGTCCATGGATACAACTCAGTTGCAAGGTAAGCGGAAATCGCCGTTGCAGCCTTTGTTCAGTGGGAATAATGCTTCTCCTGAATTGTTGTTTGTGCAAAATAAACGGATGATGGTACCAATGGAACACCGAGCATTGGCGTCTGAGCTAAGTAAAAGTCCCATGCCGGTGAAGTCGGCTTCTGTTTCCCCTAGAACACAGTATTTGCCTGCAGTGTTGAGTAAGAACAACAAACCTGGTAAGCAAACTCAAGCTAGGAAACAAGTATCACCGAAACCGCTGCCGCTGAAACGTCAGAACGAATCATCTGAATCCGTGAGGTCTAAAATGAGAGAGTCGTTAGCTGGCGCACTGGCAATGGTACAGTGCCGAATGGAAGTTCCCACGGAGTCGAAAAGGTTACCTCTTGAGGCTGCAGCTAATCCTCTCGGAGGTCATGTTAGCGAGGCTTCTGGAATCGATGTGACGGTAACGAATGGGAGCACTGCGATAGTTAGTCCTGAGGGAGGTGGCTCTGTTGAGACTGTGTTACCGGAGATTTTGAATATCACCAAGACAAGTGATGCAGCTAAAGAGATTGTTGCACAAGAACCTCAGGTTCTAAACCCTTTTCCGCAAGACAATGTTTCGTATAGTGACAATGTGTTTACAAAAGATGATCTTTTGCAAGGGAATGACCTCTCTTGGGCTCTCGAATCGGATATAGAGTTTACAGAAAATTGTCAAAATGAATTGATTGGAGCTATGGCTAATGGTGGGATCCAGGAAAGATCCAAGGAAAAATTGTTACTGGATCCAAAAGTTTTGGCATTTAAAATAGAGGCAGAACTCTTTAAGTTGTTTGGTGGTGTGAATAAGAAATACAAAGAGAAAGGTAGGTCTCTGTTGTTCAATTTGAAAGACAAGAATAATCCTAAACTGAGGGAAAAGGTTATGTATGGGGAAATAGCAGCAGAGCGATTGTGTTCAATGTCAGCTGAGGAACTTGCTTCAAAGGAACTGGCAGAGTGGCGACAAGCGAAAGCAGAAGAGATGGCTCAAATGGTTGTTCTGCAGGACACAGAGGTAGATATCAGAAGTTTGGTAAGGAAAACACACAAAGGAGAGTTCCAAGTGGAAGTTGAACCAATGGATAGTGGCTCTGTGGAGGTCTCTGTTGGATCGAGTTCGCTTAATTGGTCTCGACCAAAGAATATTAAGAAGAAATCCGCTTCCATCACTAAAACACTTGGAGTCAAGAATGAATCGAATGGCTCTAATGAGGGCACTGTCCCAATTAACGGAGTCACAATAGATGACGAGATGCAGACTGCCACTGGATCTCTTCCTCCAATTGTATCTCTTGATGAATTCATGTCATCCATGGATTCAGTATCTCCGTCTGACTCTTCGTCTTCAGATACCGGTAAAAGACCTTCTGCTTCAGATAATAATGATGCAGAGGCGGTTCTAATTTCGACATCGCCTGAAGAAAGTGCTAATATCGTTCTTGGTACATCACCAGTCAAGGCTGAGGCATCAACAGTTAAGGCTGAGGATGGTGACATAGTATCGTCAAAGCCTTGTTCTGATTTGAAATCTGAAATCACTTCTGTTTCCATACCTGCGGGTGAACGCGTATGGGAAGGTTCACTCCAGTTGAGTGTTTCTTCTGTGAGCTCTGTCATCGGCATTCTGAAAAGGTTTGTAATCAATGGTTCAATGAGCTCTTAATATGGTCTCTCCCACTTATGTATACTATTCCAGTGTTAATCAGCTGCTTGGAAGATGTTTTGAATGGAAAAAGACGTCGCCATTTACAAGCTTTTCTGAATTCATAAGCTTTCTTATTGCGTTTATGCCATCCATATTCGCATTATAGGACAATTGTTTTACGTCAAAGTCAGTAGTCTTACTGATACTACATTTACTAACTTGATTTTTTGTACTCCTGACAGTGGCGAAAAGACTACTACAAAAGAGTGGCCTATGTTGCTTGAGATCAAGGGCAGAGTCAGATTAGATGCATTTGAGAAATTTGTTCGAGACCTCCCAAATTCCAGGAGTCGTGCTGTAATGGTATTATTTTACAAGCTTACCTGTTAATCATTAGTTTCACTGTTTAGATATCCTGACTCTTCTAGAGCTCATTCATTGCTTGCAATTTTCACGTTCATGGATTGTTGTCTGGTTAGTTAAAATAGAAGTTGTGTTTAATAATTTGTTGTGGTTAACCGAGCTTGAATGTGCCCGGGTCTCCATTGGTCGTTTGACTTCATATGATCAATTTCTGAAACCTGACCATCTAAAGAGAAGCATTAAGGAAAGAGATGACAAGTTTAACAGCAGATACTGATTTGTGAATGATGGAGAAAAAATACTTATAGTGTGAATCATAATGGAGATAGGTGGACTTACAAAAAATATTTTCACCAGAACAATGGCAATTTCTTGAATAGGCTTGTTTGTTCTCGATTCTATCATGTATACTCATATATATATATATATATATATAAACATTGCTTTCGTGTTACAGGTTATGTGTTTCGTCTGCAAAGAAGAGTGCTCCAAGACAGAACAAGAACTCATTTCTGAGGTATGAGCTTTGGTAGTTAACTCAGATTCTGTATAGGAGTGTGTTATCCGGATAAACTTATCCAGAACTGAACTGAAATAACCGATCAAAATCCTTATATGGTTAAAATGTGTTTACTTTTTCTACATATATATAAACACCGGATCCAAATCGAAAAAGAAAAAAAAAACCGATAAAACACTTGAATTTATTTGAAACTTTAAACCCATATATAAACCAGTTCCATAGTAAAATAGGTTTTAACTTGGTTAACGTTATTCATAAGCTGAAAACCCAAACCTAAACCGGTTTGAACACCTCCAAATTTCTGTAATATAGCAGCATCATATTCTTTACTGGTTATGTAAGTTTTTTTCATTGGTAACAGTTTTGGAAATGTGGTATTGTTGTTATACAGGTGGTGGATTCGTACGCTAAAGATGAGAGGGTGGGTTACGCTGAACCGGTTTCAGGAGTTGAGCTTTACCTTTGCCCGACCCGTGGCAAAACCGCCGAGATTCTAAACAAGATTGTCCCGAGAAACCAACTTGATTTCTTGATATCTTTCAATGATGATTGTCTTATAGGTGTTGTTGTATGGAGAAGACCACAATTAAAAAAACCATCACTATCATCTAACTCGCACAAGAACCACGGTTCTTCACTAACCACACTTAACGCGTCTCGTTACCACCGTAACAACAAGCCACAGGTCAACCAAGAAGATGGTGGTGGTGACGTGCCACCGGGGTTTGGTCCAATGGCCATGGCTCGGGATGATGATGATGATGATGATGACTTGCCTGAATTTAACTATTTTTGTGGTGGAGATGTTGTCATGAACCGGACGAGCCGGTGTGAATCTGTAAGAGAGCTTATACATAAATATGGAAAATCTGAAGGTTTTAATGATGACGACAATGACTTACTATTACCAGAGTGGCAGCCTCGGCCAAACCAAACTCACGTAAATGTTGGCTCAATGGTTATACCACGTAGTGAGTGGTGGCCTCGTCAGGCTGGTGGAGGAGGATATTAAATTGGTTTTTTTGTTTCAGTTTGAAAATTTTGTTTTGTTTTTGATTGTCTGTACTCTGTAGCTCTCGCATTAGCATAAATGCTCTATCAAATCGTTTAATTTTGCGTTCTTTAAGATTGGCCTGCAAGGCCCATTAATTTGTTGCTCTTGTGCGCTACTAGCGTTTTCACTATTTTCTTGGATTATTTTCAAAAACGTCATTGGCCCCATCTACGTAACAAAGAAAATGAGAAAAATGAGAAAAAAGAGTAGTAACAAAACAAGCTTTGTCAAAAACCCTAACCTTTGTTTAAACCGAACTGACCTTCGTCAAAACCCTAACCTTTTTTTTGCAAGGATATTAGAGCATCCTATCAAAGGGTTTTCACAAGTTACTGTATCTTATCAATAAAATATTTAAATAAAAAGTAGTAGAGAGAAGTGAGAATCGGTTCTTATACCCTTGAAAACCGATTATGATAATTGTATTATTGTCATTGGTTTAGTTCTTTTTCTAAAATGAAAATTTAATTATATATTAATATTGTATTAAAATATCGATATTATATTTTTAAGAACCTAAAAAAAAAGATTCTAAACCAGTAATGTTTCTACAGCAGAAGGTCTGAGTTTCAATTCCCATGCGATTTTCCCAGGTTATTAAAATGTAGCCAGAAAATGGATCGCTTATCTAATAATTAATTTGTTCGTTAAAAATATCTTTGTAATTGTTTATATAATTTGGATTCAGAGGATTAAAAAAAAAACCATTAAAGATGCTCTTAAAACCTTTTTTTGGACAAAGGAGACGAACTTTTTCATAATAACCCTAAGAAAATTGCACCTAAGTTATCGTCACCAGCCGATAAATTAAGATGGCGGAAGAGCTCAGAGACTCAATCAGCTCTCTGCCTGATGAGATACTCCAACTTATCCTCTCCTCTCTTCCGACCATATTCGCCATCAGAACTTCCACCTTGTCCAAACGATGGAGGCATGTATGGTCCGATACACCTTCTCTCTCGTTCGACCTGCGTACACTGGATGCTGCATCCATAGACGAAACCCTAACCCTAGATCGCTACACTGCTCGCAAGATGATGTCTTTCCAGCTCTGTTACATCAAGGTCAGAAATCTTCCTGACATTGACAGATGGATCGAGTTCGCCATGTCCCGGAACGTGGAGAATCTGTTGATGGATTTCAAAATTTATGGATATTTCCGTCTTAAGTTAAAGCGTTGTGAAATCATGATCCCTAGTTGCTCTTGGGCATCTCTGAAGAACCTGTCCTTGCGTCTTTGCAAGATCCCTGATGAGTCTCTTGCTAATGTTCTATCTGCTTGTCCGTTTCTTGAAACCTTAACGCTGTATCGTTGTCATTGGGTTAAACTGGGGTTTCTTGATCTCAGCAATTCGCTGCGCCTGAGAACATTAGAAATCAATAAAAACAGGGACCTAACGCAGATTGTGGCACCGCATGTCCATCGTTTGAGATTGACACTCTATAAGTTTGAATGTACTTTAGTTGATGTCTCGTCTCTGACCGAAGCTAAACTAGACAACATTAGACGTCGCTCAACTAAATCACCGGATGATGATTCTGTTCAAGTCATAGTAAAGATGTTAGAGAAGTTGCAAAATGTAGACAAGCTTACCTTTGGGGCAAACTTTCTTAAGGTACGTTTTGGGATATTCTTGCATTCTCTAATGCTTAAATTGTTGCAGAATCACTTACTTTGATTAGGCTTTGTTTTTTCTTCTTCTTTTATTTTTTTTGTTAGATTCTATCTCTCGCCGAGCTCCGCCGTGTTCCTTTTCCGATGTTCAATGTCAAAGCTTTGACGTTTGAGAGGATGATAATTCATGGTATAGTAAAGGTGCTACAAAGCTCACCTGAATTGAAGAAACTAAGAGTAGACACACAAGACCACGGCACCATAAAGGTATATTTACCATAACACTTTTTTTTTCTTTTTCTAAACCATTCTAACTATTGCCAAGTTTGAATAATCCAACCATGTCCTTTCACTTTATATTTGAAGACAATTTGCGTGCATAAATGAAAAAATCTTTTCTGTTGTCCAGAAGGAGAATCTTGACTACTACATGAATTTGCATGGCTTGAATTCGAGACAATGCTGGAGTTGGAAAGCGAGGGCTGTTTTTGGGAACACTCTTCGTTGGAGTGGAGCGACATTATTTGTAGCTTCGTTCATGGAAGTTATGCTTAATAATACCACAAAGACATTAGAGAAGATGGTCGTAAGGTTGGAATATTCGGGATATTTTGATGAAAAAGGTTTTGAAGAGTTGCTTGAGATGGTTCCAATGCTCTCTAATAACAATAATGTCTCCATTGTGTTCAGCTCAATCTAGCCGGAATCAGAGGCTTCATTTAAGATGAGACTAGATGAAAACTATTCTATTTTATTTTTGTATAGTTAGGAAAAATACTCATGACATTAATTTATATTGGCTTAAATTTTTGAATTTGAGTTTTTTTATTTTTATTGTAGACCTTGATATCATAAATTAATTAGTGGGATTTTAGGTCAAATAACAAAAAACTGATTGCAGTCAAGTAAATGAGAAATAGAAATAGAAAATCGGCCATACCATTCCTCTCTCATGCTCCAATCTCTGGATTTATTTTATTATATTATTATATAAATTTGGATGGGTCAAAGTTAGTTTTTAACATGATCGTGACACGTGTCAAGTTAATCGATTAGATTTCGACACATGTTAAACAATTCAACTAATTAGATTTTAACATAATGTTTATATAAATCTAAAAATTAGTTTTAAAAACAAAAAAAATGAAAATAAGAAAATGAGTTTCTTTTCTTTTTTTCAAATAGATTAAGAAAATTGTATAATCGATTACTAATACTAAAATAAAAATCAAAAATCAAAAAGGTAAATACAAAAATTAAGAAAAAGGAAAATAAGTTTTTTAAAATATATTAGTAGATAAAACTTTATATTAAAAAATTATGCAATCAAATAATAATGGGGGAATTACTAATAATGACCTAAAACTTGATTATTTCTCCAAAACTAGACCCCCTATTGCATGTTTGGCAAAAGTAAACCACATGGGTAGTGAAATTACAACCCTCACCCTTATGACCAAACAAAAAACGTTCGCGATAATGGCGATTTTACCCTAGAGAAGTCTACTACGAGAGAGTAGACTTCCCGAGTAGACTTCTTAACCTCTCCAAGAAGTCTACTTTGAGTAAACTTCCAAAGTAGACTTATCACCTGTGATTTATACTTCAGAGTAGACTTCTCGAGCAGACTTCTCTCAAATAATTTTCTTAGAATTAATTAAAAAATTATAAAAAATTAACTTTATAAAAAACTTTGATAAATAACCAAAACATATACATTTTCCATATATTAAAAATAAAATTTCAAAGAAATGAATCAATTTAAATCAATATAGCCAAATTAGGTTAGAAACCAATACATCTAGAGAAGTCTAATAGAGAAGTCTACTAAATCACTAAATCTCAAATTTTAATAATAAAAATTATAAAAAATAATTTGGTAAAAAATTTATGAACACTATTAAAACACAGACAATTGGCATCTATATAAAATAAAATTTCATGAATACGAATCAATTTATAAGTTTCATGAGTATTCAGTTTAAAGGGGTTAGGGTTAAGGTTTAAAGTATAGGGTATAAGGGTGTAATTGTTAGGGTAAGAAATTTTTTTATATGAATTCATAATTTATGGTTTGGTTAATGATTTAGCGTTGATATTTTTATTATTTTAACTGTAATTTGTGAATATGTTAAGTAAATTAATGTTTTGATATAAGTTTTAATCTAAAATATTTTATTTAGGGTTTAGGGTAAGTAGACTTCTCGAGTACACTTCTCTCGAATATAATTATATTACACAGTAGACTTCCCGAGTAAACTTCCAAAGTAGACTTTTCTCGTGTGACTTATACTGCAGAGTAGACTTCACGAGTAGACTTTTCTCAAATAATTTTCTGAGAATTAACTAAAAACATTATAAAAAAAAATAAATTTTATAAAAAAAACTTAGATAAATAACCAAAACATATTCATTTTCTATCTATTAAAAATAAATTTTTAATAAAATGAATCAATTTAAATCAACATAGCCAAATTAGGTTAGAAACCAATACATCTAGAGAAGTTTACTAAATCACTAAATATTAATAATAAAAATTATAAAAATAATTTGATAAAAATTATTATGAACAAAATTTAACATAGACAATTGGCATCTATATAAAATAAAATTTCATGAATATAAATTATTTATAAATTTCATGGGTATACAGTTCAAAATGGTTAGAGTTGAGGTTTAAATTATAGGGTATAAGGGTGTAATTGTTAGGGTAAGCAAAAAATCTATATGAATTAATAGTTTATGGTTTGGTTGATGATTTAGCGTTGATGTCTTTGTCATTTTAACTGTAATTTGTGAATATGCTAAGTAAATTAATGTTTTGATATAAGTTTTTATCAAAAATATTTTATTTAGGGTTTAGGGTAAGTAGACTTTGCGAGTAGACTTCTCGAGTAGACTTCTATCGGCTAGACTTATATAAGGAGTAGACTTCTCGAGTAAATTTCTCTAGTCGACTACTCACTAATCCGAAAAACACTTCGGTTGAACCGAGCAATTTTACCAACCCATGATCAACCGGGTTATATATTTCATTTTACCATTTGTGCATTTACTTTTTATCGGACAAAACCCTAGTTTCACTGAAGGGGAGATTTTCGCCATTTCTGTCGCCGTCGCCACTGTCGCCGTCACCGTCGCCACCGTCATCGTATACAGAGGTAATCTTTGTTCCCCTCTCTCACTTCTCTCACTTATCTCACTTTTTAATCTGTATATATACCTTAATCGAATTCGTTTATCTCTTCTCATCACTGCCTCTTTTTGGGTCGTCGCCTCGCCCCTGCTGGATGTTTCTTCACTGTCGCCGCCGGTGGTAATTTTATCCTCCTTGTATTTTGTTATCATCGCCGCAAATTTTGACATTTATGGTTGGATTTACAGATCTCTACGACGCCATTGATTGTCTCCTCCGGATTTTAGTGATTTCAGTGTTCTCGAAGGTAATTATATGGCTCCTTTGGTCAGATTAAGTGTAACTAGTGGTCTATTACAGACTTAATATCAGACTTCTCAAGTAGTCTTCTAAAGTATACTTCTTTATGAAGTAGACTTCTTTATGTAGTAAAATTCGGAAGTAGACTTCTCGAGTATACTTATGAACTAGACTTCTGAACTAGACTTGTGGGTTTTGCAGGATGGAGAAGGGCATGTTTCCAAGGAGATTATACACAAAGGGCGAGGAGCCCCAGTTTGGCAAAAGTATAAGCTACTACAGCAACGATAGTAAGCTGTTTCCTGCATTGGAAGAAGTACTACAAGAGGATGAATGGGGAGAGCTTTTGGACTCGCAGCTGGGTGTTTTTCTGAAGTTCTACAAACTGAAATTTGGCTGGGCATCGAGGGTGGTTCAGTATATACTCGGTTTTCAGCTGGCTTCCCAGAAAAAGTATGAGATATGGAGTCTGGTAGATGTAAACCCATTGAGGTTTTCATTGAATGAGTTTAAAGACCTCAATGGTCTCAACTGCGAGTATGTTCCGACACTGGAGGATCAAGAAGTTACCCCTAAGACAAAAGTTTTTTGGGAGAAGCTTGGCGTCAGTGTAGATGTCGGTCTGAGCGTTGACGATCTTACAAAAGCGTGTAAGCATGCAGGGGACTGGACAAGGGATGATATGATTAGGTTAGGATTTTTATTCATCTACGCTGGATTTATTGAGGAAGGGTAACTATAAGCTTAACTATATGATTAAAATAAAAAAGAAAAACTTTAAAAATAGTAAACTTCAATTGAAATCTAAAATAAAAACAAAAGTAAATAAAATTAACTCCAATTTAGAAAAATATACAATCTTATTATATAAAATTTGATGTTTAAAAGTTACTAACTAACATGGTCGGGATACGTGTTAAAGTCTCGATCAATATTTGACATTATCGAATAAATTTTGTTTGAGAATGTAAAATTTGTATTTGTAATTTTCACTGCAAAATAATTATTATTTTATTTTATCAAAATTGTATATGGGAATAGTAATAAAATTTAATTACAAAATATAAAAATAAAAATAAATTAATATATTCTATGTTTATTTTTCAATTTTACTTTTCTTCACAAGTGATCTGATTTTATTTTCAAACAATGTTTAACCGGTTTAAAATATTTTTTCTAAACCCGCATATATGCGGGTCCTATTCTAGTGATGTAATAATTTTATATAAATCTTGAATAATGTACTAATTAAATTATATGTAGAAAGTCTATAGAACCAATCGACCGAATCAGAGGATAGACGATATGAAAAGAGGGATAGCCGCTGATATAAAAAGAGGGACAGCCGCCAACAAACGCTTGTAAAACGGGCGGTGATACGAAAGAGGCCAATCAAAGAGTAGTTATTTGCAATCGCATTTGAAGACTTTTAAGTTTATTTTTAAATGTATTCAATAATTTAAATATTTTTATATAAATAAATTTTATATATTACACAGCATAGTAAAAAGAAAATAATAAAAAGTTTTTTTTTAATTTATCACTATACTATTTAAACATATGTTATTGTTATATTTTAAATATGTAATAATCTGCATAAGTAGTTTTATGTTTTATAATAAAATTTATGTGTAAAAGAATAAAAAAGTTTTTATTTAAATATAAAATAATAACATATAACATTTAAAGGTTCATGTTATAAATATAAAAATTGGAGGGATGAACTATGAACAGTGGTGTCACGTCAAATATGATGTATTATTGTTCAATATGCTATTTTGGAGTGAAAAATGAAGTGCATTTAAAGAAATTTTATGGCGTTTGGAGTGAAAATTTGATTGGGATTGTAAATGGTATAAAACGATACAAAATTATTTGCGGTAAAAGAAAAGTGACAAGATTATTTAAACATTAACTACTCTATAACCTAAAAATTAAACCGAATTCACCTAGTCACCATTGTCAAAAACCCTAACCTTTGTTTAAACAAAACTTACCTAGTCACCTTTCAAAAACCCTATAATCTTTGTTTGAACTCACCTTTGTCAAAACCCTAACTTTTGTTTGAAGGAAATTAAAACCTTTTCTCACAAAGGAATGAGATGTTAGTTAATGAGAAGGAGAAGGATTAATGTTTCTTAAAAGCTGTTTCACAATACAGTAAAAACTCTATAAATTAATAATATTGAAATTATGATATTTTATTAATTTATAGAGTTATTAATTTATGAAAAATACTTTATATATCATTAAAATAATGTTTTACGATAAATTTAATAATTATTATTTTAAATTACTATAAAACAAAATTCAACCAATAATAAAACAATTTATTGAACTGAAATGGTTAAAAACTCTAAAACATTCATTAATTTTTTTATTGAAAGTTGAAAACATAATGTAATGTGAAACAATTGTTTTGTCCCAAAAACATTACTTACTATAAAATAGAGAGAATATATTCAAATTATTAATTTATAATACTAATGAGACCATATATTTGTATATGATTTTTAAAATTATTATTATCTTATTATTTTATCGAATTATGTTATATTTTGAACCGGTCCAACTCGAGACCAATTTTTTTAAATTAATTTATAGAGTTTATTAATTTATCGAGTATTAATTTATAGAGTTTCGATTGTAACTTAAGATGGTGGAAGAGGGCAGACTCAATCAGCTCTCTGCCTGATGTGATCCTCCAACTTATCGTCTCCTCTCTTCCGACCAAGATTGGTCATTAGAACTTCCACTTTGTCCAAACGATGGAAGTATGTTTGTTTGGTCTGATACACCTTCCCTCTCATTCGACAACCCTACACTGGATGTTGATTCCATTAACAAAACCTAGATCGCTACAGACGGCTCCTAAGATGATGACTTTCAAGCTCTGTAACAGCATGCTCCGCATATCCACTGTCTCAGAAGTCTAAAGAAGCCTATGATGATTTATGTGACAAGCAACAAATAAATTTTGCAAATCCCTCGGCCCAAGCCATTGAGGCAGAGAGTGAGGCTTATCGGCGCTGGGATTTTGTTTCAGGTCTGGAGGAAAAGTATCTCAAGCAGAAATCTAAGATGCATTGGCTCAATGTTGGAGATAATAACAACAAGACTTTTCACCATGCAGTTCTTACAAGAGAATCAACAAACACAATTTGTGAGATTCAGTGTGGCGATGGCAGGATAGTGTCAGCAGTTGAGGATATAAAGAATGAAGCTTCAAATTTTTTCAGGGAGTTTCTACAGTACAAACCGATGACTTTGAAGGTACTACTGTGGAAACCCTTCAGGATCTTCTCCATTTTCGTTGTTCAACAGAGTATGAGGGCTTCCTATTTAGGGAGGTTTCTGTAGAGGAAATAAAAGGGGTTCTGTTTGCAATGCCAAAGGATAAATCACCGGGGCCAGACGGGTTTACCTCGGAACTTTATACATCGGCGTGGGATACAATTGGTGTTGAGTTTGTCATTGCGGTGCAGTCTTTTTTCGCAAAGGGATTCCTGCCAAAGGGAATCAATACAACAATTCTAGCTTTAATACCAAAAAGACGGGAGCAACAGAGATGAAGGACTACCGGCCGATATCTTGTTGCAATGTAATCTACAAGGTCATCTCAAAAATTATCGCAAACAGATTAAAAGGGATCCTCCAGAAGTTCATCTTTGCAAATCAGTATGCGTTTATCAAAGACAGGTTGTTAATTGAGAATTTATTTATGGCAACAGAATTAGTAAAAGACTATCATAAGGAGGGAGTCTCGGCTCGCTGTGCAATAAAAATTGACATATCCAAAGCTTTTGATTCAATGCAATGGTTGTTTCTCATCAACGTCCTTGATGCCATGAGATTTTCTCAAGTGTTTATCCATTGGATTTCCTTGTGTATCACGACAGCGTCCTTCTCGGTCCAAGTAAATGATGAATTAGCAGGTTTTTTCGATAGTGCAAGAGGGCTACGCCACGGATGCTCGCTATCACCTTATCTGTTCGTGATTAGTATGGATGTTTTATCTAAACTCCTAGATAGAGCTGCAATTATTCGGCAATTTGATTACCATCCGAAGTGCAAGAGTATTGGGCTCACACATCTCAACTTTGATGATGACCTTATGGTGCTCACGGATGGAAACGTAAGGTCAGTGGAAGGCATAATTAAAGTGTTTGAGGACTTTGCTAAAATGTTGGGGCTCAGGATAAGTATGGAGAAATCCACAATGTATCTGGCGGGTATTGACGAGGATGCTCGCAATGACATGGAAGCTCGGTTTCCTTTTGACTCGGGAAAGCTTCATGTGCGTTACTTGGGTCTTCCCCTACTAACTAAGCATATGACAACAAATGATTACAAGCCTCTGCTTGAGAGAATTCGTCAGAAAATTGCTTCATGGACAGCGAAGTTCCTCTCCTTTGCGGGTCGGTTAAACTTAATAAGTTCGGTCCTTTGGAGTATCTCTAATTTTTGGCTATCTGCATTCAGACTCCCTCAAGGTTGCATTCGGGAGATAGATAAAATGTGTTATGCGTTCTTGTGGTCGGGTCCAGAGTTAAATTCAAAAAAGACAAAGGTCTCATGGGAAGATGTCTCTAAACTGAAAGAAGAAGGGGGCTTAGGTCTTCGCCCATTGGCAGAAATCAATGACATTTGTTGTTTGAAGCTGATTTGGAGACTCGTGTCAAACCAGACCTCCATGTGGGCAACGTGGATTAAGACGTATTTACTCAAAGGTAACTCCTTCTGGTCGATCAAAGAGAATACGAGTTTAGGGTCTTGGATGTGGAAGAAACTTCTTAAACTAAGGGAAACAACAAAAGGGTTATGCAAAACAGAGGTCTGAAACGGGAAATCAACGTCATTCTGGTTTAGCAATTGGTCTTACATGGGTTCTTTGATTGATGTAACAGGTCCACGGGGAATTATTTATACGAGGATCAGACTTCATGCATCAGTGGCATCAGCATGGACAAATCGGCGCAGGCGTAGACATCGGGTGAATATGTTGAATGACATAGAGCAGCTTCTGGCTGTACAAAAGGAAAAACAAACGGATGATGAGGATATTATGCTCTGGAAGAGTAAGGAAGATAAATTTCGGCCGGTGTTCAGGTCCAAGGATACCTGGCATCTCACTCGGAACACCTCAATGCAAGTTCTGTGGCATAACGAAATTTGGTGTTCTTACGCAACGTCAAAGTATTCCATCTGCACTTGGCTTGCGATCAAAAACAGGTTAGCTACAAGGGATCGCATGATCAATTGGAACAGTGGTTTTAACCCTCATAATTTTGAGAATCGGGATGGGAATTTATGGGTACGGGAAATTTGAGAATTGATTTTCAATTTCCAAGAGGGAATCCATAAGAAAGGTACGGGAACGGGACGAGTTCGGGAAATTCTCTTACGTAAAATATTTTCCCAAACGGGTAATTATTCGGGAAAATTCGAGAAAATTTGGGAAAATTCGGTAAATTTCGGGAAATTTCGGGAAAAATCGGGAAAATTCGAGAAAATTTGAAAATTTCGGGAAGTTCGGGTACCCGATCTCAGTCCCGTACCCTTCCCGTACCCGTTTGAAAAAAAATAAATGGTCCCGAACGGGAATTTTTTTGAACGGGAACAGGACATGACGGGAAATTAGAAACGGGTATGGATGGGGACCGGAAACCCATCCCGAAATTGGCAGGGCTAGTTTAAATCCTGCTTGTGTTCTCTGTTCAGAGCCCCTGGAGAGCGGGGAGCATTTGTTTTTCAAGTGTACTTTCTTTCTCGAAATCTGGATGAAACTCACTAGGCAGCTTCTCGGATCCAGATTCTTTACAGAATGGACAAACATTCTCTGCTATATAGCGGACAAACAACTGGACAAGATCCATGAATTTCTTGTTCGTTATGTCTTTCAACTCACGGTGAATAGTCTTTGGAGAGAAAGGAATGCTCGGCGTCATGGATGATATGCTCAAATTAGCCCTGAGCTACTCTCTCAAATTAAGAGATCACTGTAGTACTTAGGGGTCGAATTCCACAGAGAATCGATGCAACTAGACAAATTCTAATTCAGATTTATGCTAAGAGTAAAGTAGGAAAGTAGTAAAAGCAATAAAGTAAACAAAGCAAATCGATTTCTGGTTTTAAAATCAGGAAGACAAAGCGCTAGGCAGTGAGGTATCTCAGGAAGATTTAGGTTGAAGGTTTGATTACTATCAGGATTAATTGTTCTAGAACTCGAAACACGAAAAGCAAACAAACCAGCTTTCGCTGCAGATTTTATCAATGTCTAAACCTAGAAAATCAACTTTCGCTGCGAGTTCAAAGATATAAACATGCATTGATTTCAGGTTCGATATTGTTCACAAAGACCTAAACCAACTGTCGTTGCGAATAGATTCAATGCTCATCTAAAGATCTGATCGCTAGGTGATTAACTACACTTTCGCGTCCGTTTAATTACCTAAGATTTTGAAATCTAGGTAATCAGTCCTAAGTTTCAGAGTTAAAAATAATCTAAGATGAAGAACAACCAAATAATCCCAATAGTAAACCAATTCTAACAACCTATCATCAATCCCTTGAATTCCCCATTTCCTAATAATGAAACTACTCAGACATGGATGCAGCAAACATCATAGAATAAGTAATTTGCATAAAAAGAATAGAAGAGATACAAAGGTTCCGAATCTCTCAAGAACAGAGTGCAGATTTATCTCCCTAAAGCTCTCAAAAACCTAAACTCTTTCTTTGTCTCTCTAAATTATTAAGTGTGTGCCTAAATAATGGCATAAAAGCTCTATTTATAGGCCTAGGTACGAATCCTCAATTCCCTGGAAGATTAGGAAAAGTCTTGGAGATTTTCTTTTTCTTCAAAATTCTGGAATCTTCACGTCTTCTGATCCGGAAAAGTCGGTGTCGATCGACACACGCTAGTGTCGATCGACACCCATCGTGCATCTTCAATCCAACTTCGTGACTTCATTCCATTATGCTCCAAAACGTATCCAAACCTCCAGTTCAGCTCCAATTGTACCTGAACCTGTATAGACTCTATATAGATTCGAAAATAGTACTAAGACTCAATAAAAACACCTATATCATGGTCCAAAAATGGGTAAAAACCATGATATATCAACTCCCCCAGACTTAGCTTTTGCTTGCCCTCAAGCAAAATAGAAACTAAGTATAGAGTCGAGGTTTGAAAACAAAAATATCCAGCTAACCTTCAGAACGCCACATTGAACCAACACTTCTTGAATCCACATACCATAGAGCCAACCTTAGGTAGTATTTCAGTGTACTTACCACAAGCTTAGCAATCTCCCAAATCAAGTTCAAATCCCTTTTGTTTTCAAGAATTTCGAACATTAGACAACAGTAATGACCAAATGACTTACAGATTCTTTCCCTTCCTTAGTGCCTGAACAAGACATTCCTTCTACAGCTCTCATATTTTCTCTTCTCTTAGTCAACTGCTGCCCATTTTCAGGGTGTTCTAAGATCTTTTCATTGATTCTTCTTTTACTTTTAAAGTCTACTCTCTACTTGTGTTCCTTGTGAGGGGACGGGTTCAAGAGCACTCACTAATATTGTTCTTTGTTAGGAGACAGGCTCAAGAGGTTCTTTGCACTATTCCCAGACTTAGACTCTTTTTCTTTCTTTTCTCAAGGGAAGATCAAGGAGAGACTGCAGTGGTTCGTATCTTGTCAGTGCTGAAAGAGGAATCAAGTCCAATGCATTCAAAGCTCTAAGCAGGAATCTGAACCCTTTTTGTTAGACTGATCCACTCGCCGCTTTCTACCTAGTAAAACCTGAAATCAACTGCTATGGCAATGGTCCTTCAAGTGTCAATCTTCTGTGGTTAGTTCTTCTGAAAGGTAAAAATTTCACTGATTTTGACTCGATCGACACTGTGTCTGTAGTCGGATTCTGACTTCCCAAAATCGTAATTGGGGCCTATCGAAGTGCAAATCCGAATTCTCCAAAGCTTGCACTGTCAGAGTACTCACATAACACGATTAAAAGCACCAATATCTAGGGGAATCTTCTTCATAACTCAACCAAGGTTGCAAATCAAACTGAAAACTGACTCAAAAATGAAAGAAAAACTGACTCAAAAATAACTTACCAGTGGGTTGCCTCCCACTAAGATCTTTTTTTTACAGTCATTAGCTTGACTTTGGCATGTGATCAGGCGATGGGTGCATCAGCCAGAGGCACAGTTTGTGCTTCTGGGATTTTGGCTTGTGCCCAATAATGATCCCCGGCAACGGCGCCAAAATTTGATATGCTCAAATTCACCCTTTGTCCATTGACTGTAAACTCTTTGCTGTTTGGGTCGATCAGGACTACGATTCCATATGGTTTGACAGCTTTGATGGTGAAAGGCCCTGACCAACGAGAACGCAATTTTCCAGGAAACAATTGTAAACGAGAGTTATAAAGGAGTACCTGGTCATTCGATTCGAATTGTCTGGATATGATCTCCTTGTCATGATAGGCCTTAGTTCTCTCTTTGTACAGCTTTGAATTCTCATAAGCATGATGTCAGAGCTCATCCAATTCATTCAGCTGTATCAGGCGCCTTTCTTTAGCAGATTTGATATCGAAATTCAACAACTTCACGGGCCATGCTGCCTTGTATTCGAGCTCCACTGGAAGATGACAAGCTTTCCCATAAAGCAGATGAAATGGTGTAGTACCAAGTGGCGTTTTGAAGGCTGTTCTGTAAGCCCAAAGCGCATCATCCAGTTTCACAGCCCAATCTTACGAGGGCTCAAATCCAAAAGTGTTTTTCAAATGTATCAATTCAGAGGTCCTTACTCTCAGTTCTAGGATGCAGAACACAAAATCTACTCAAAAGAACTTAGCCATATTCATCACAAATTGAAATTCAAATCATGACTTGTTTATTCCAAGCAATCCAAGAATCAAAACTTTTAACATTTATTAAGAGCTCCAAACCGTGAATCAAACTTGTGCCTTTTAAAACTGAATACATTTGGTAAGGGTTAAGTTTATGAGATAAAAATGATCTCATTCAAATGGGTACTCCAAGCAATGGTTTCTCTCAAAAATGTTTGAACTTATACATAATGCTAAAGGTAAAAGGCAATGTATGCATACATGACTAGACTCTCATCTACCCAAGTATACTAACAATGATCTAAATCCCTCTCTCATTCATTTTTATTTTTTTCAAGCTCACTCACCCTCTAGAAACTACCCAAATCAACAAGGCTATTCACGCCAAGCTTAAACCCATAAGAACTCCATCAAACACTTTCTTTTCTTAGGGAAACTTCTTAAACTTTGATTAAGGCTAGTGGTAAGATCATAAATATTAGCTCTTTTCTTTCTTTTGATAGCTTTTTTCTAAAAATATTTCGTTTATGCATTTGGCCTCTAGGGCTCTTTTCTTTGCTTGAGCTTTTTTTTTTTTTTTTTTTATAAACCAAGATTAACCACTAGAAATATGTAACCCTTTTTCATCTTTTTCCTTAACACTTTCCCATTCTCAAACTCGTGAACTCCCAATTCCCAAACAAGCCTAAAACTAGCTTTAAAATGCAAAGCTAGCAACATCATGAGAGCCTAAATATGTCGCCCAAAACCTAACACTTTATGCCAAGTTCAAACAGAAAATAAGGCCTCACAATTTGTAATCACACACGAAATTTGGCTTGAAATAAGGTAAGGGTCAAGGTGAGGTATTCTATTTAGGCTTTTAAAGAGTGGTGAAATGAATAAGAAAGCCTAAATATTTTTTTGTGATCAATGTATTCCTTTTTTCAAAAGCACAAGTATGATATTTAGAAGTTCATTTTAAGGTTCCGATTTTTTTAAGTATTGATTAAATTCATGCTCTTTTCAACTTTAAGCCAAGAAAATCAAATCAAATGATCCAAGCATGGTTAGAACTTAATTTCAAAGTTGTATAAGGCATCAAAGAAATACTAATTAGGGTCTTGAACCAATACATGAGCTTAAAACACTTTTAAAGGAATTTTTTTCATCATTGCCCCCTATGCATATGAATGATGCAAGCTATATGATAAAAATATAGACTTAATCCTACAATATTTGATAATGCTAATGCAAGCTATATGAGTTTTTTTTCGAAGTTTTTATGAATTTTTCTGATTTTTGTTTTGTATTTTTCTATGCAACATTGTTTTTACGAATGCAAGAAGACTCACAAAATGAAAACACAAAATAAGATCAATTAAAATATGTCAAAACACAAACTCTCCTCCCTCAAACTTGAATGACACCGTCCCGATATTAAACAAATTAAAGAGAAGACACACAAAAATAAAAAATAAAAAATAAAAATGCATGTTATATACAAAGTTTGGCGTTTTTGGTACCTTGAAGCTAGAGATGGCCGGAGCTTGAGGTTGCTCCGGTCCTCCTGATCTTTCTTGGCGTGTCATGGAGTATCTCCTTGTCCCTGCTTACACACACTGAAAAGGATAATCTAGATCGAAAATAAAAAGCATATACACAAGGATAGACATGGGATTGCCTCCCAAGTGCGCTTTGTTTAAAGTCTCTTAGCTTGACTTTCCTTACAAATCTTTTTAGGCTGGCTTAAGGGTGAAGTGGGTGGCTGGAGATGTGAATGAGTGTGAATTTTGAGGCATGTCCATGGTGTAGACAGTGAACAGCATCTCTTGCACCTTTTCATCATCCTTCTCTAAACCGGGTGGAAGCATGATTCTTGCCCTTGAGAATGGTTTTGGCATTGCTTTGCACCTGACTTCGTACTCAATGGAACCTCCCTTTAGATTCAATGGATGTAAACGCAAAATGTCCTTTGGTACTGCACGTCCTGTACCAATCTCATCCTTAGCCTTCTCAAGCAATCTCTCCAAAGGCCCCTTTTTCTTGCCTTTATCTTTTGGTGGTTCCTTCTTGGTTGTTACTTTTTCTTCATGGCCAAACAGCATCAGCACTGACTCACCATCAGACTCTTCCTGAGAAGTAGACCTAAGACTGGCCTGGGCTTTATCCTTGGTCATTCCTGAGACACAACAAGTCTTAGCCCTTCCCGCGGACTTGGCTTGTTGCTTGCTTCTAAAGGGTTGGGCTTCCAAAAGCTTTTTCAACTCAGCCTCCTCTCTACTCTTCTTACATACACGTTCTTCTTGCTCAAAAGTGTCTTCTTCAGCTTCCATCATTCCACAAAACTTTTTCAAAGGAGGTGTGATAGGGTATGAAACAAAGTGACTCACATTTTTTAGTATGACCTCTTCCTTGACAAAATCAATTGCTGCACCAACAGTGCTGAGGAATGGCGTGCCTAGGAGCATAGGAAGGTTCTTGGACTTGTCTATATCCATGACCACAAAATCAGTTGGTACCAAGCAATTCCCAACCTTCACCGGATAGTCTTTGATCAAGCCAAGAGGTTTCTTTGTAGAGTCATCTCCAAATGTGATCTTGGTAGGATGCCAATCCATACTCCTTATTCCAAGTCTCTTGGCCATGTCTAGTGCCATAACACTCACTGTGGAACCTGAATCACACATAGCGTCTTGAACTTCTTCATTGCCTAGGTTGCACACAATTGAGAATTTTCCCGGATTTTTGTGTTTGGTCAAGGTCTTGAGCTCATCAATTGTTGCAATGTGCTCTCTTGTAGGCTCCTGGATCTGCTCTTGCTCCTCATCACACGGTTCTTGTATCATCAAAATATCCTCAACTGGTTTCTTCAAGATGTTTTTAGCTCCAACATGGTTGATTTTTGTGAAAACCGCCTCCCCACTTAGGTGCTCAATGACCTCATTGAGACTAAAATCATCATCTGAGTAGATGTAAGCCTCGTTGTCAGGTTCATACCATGATGGATTCATGTCATCAAGAGTGGTGGTCATCTCCTCAAAATCTTGGATAGCTTGACAATACTCTTTAGGATTTGTTTCGCATTGGCCGGGTAGTGTAGCTTGACCGCTTGTACTCGCCTTTCCTTTCTCTAACTGCCGAATTCTGTTGTTGATGTTGTTGATCTGTGTAGATACGTCAGTAAGGGAGGAGTCAAGCCGGTTGTTCATATCCGCAATATTTTTATTTGTTGAAGCTTGGCCTTGTATAAGTTGTTGAAGCATTGCATGTGTTGGATCCTGAGGTGGCGCTTGATGTTGTTGCTGTGGCGTGAAACCAGGAGGGTAAGCTTTGTTTCCAGGCAGTTGGTTCCCTTGGTAGTTGCCTTGTCTTTGACCTTGGTACCCAGCGTTTTGTGAGAAGCCTCCTTTGTTGTAAGGGACAAATGGTTTGGCTTGATTGGTTTGTTGTGGAGGGTAGACTTGGTCCTTTGGATTCTCCACATTTGTGCTTCTATAAGACAAGTTGCTGGTGTTTCCTTGGTACCTTGGGGCGTATCCTGGTGGCTTAGGATAGTCTTGGCCTCCAACCCAATTTGCTTCCTCAAATTCTTCTTCACTTCTTCTTTGAGACAAGTCTGCGGCTTCATCCACGAAGTGGACATGTTTTGTGTTGGCAAGCATCATCTTGTCGATTTTCTCATGGAGCGATTTTAATTCCTTTTTGTGCGCCTCCAGTTCTTGTCCTCTTGGTGCTCTGTCATAGTCTTCAGAGTAATTGCCATCACTCAAAGCGAGGTTGTCAATAAGCTCCATTCCGTCGTTGACGTCTTGACCGAGGAAGTTCCCCCGGCTAGCCGTGTCAAGTAGCATTCGGATTTTGGGCAAGGCTCCACGGTATATAGTGCTCAAGAGAGTCTCTTCCGTGAAGCCGTGGTGAGGACACTGGATGGTGTAGTCCTTGAAGCGCTCCATTGCTTCGCTGAAGCTCTCATTGTGTCTTTGAGTGAAGCCACTTATTTCGCTTCTAAGTCGAGCTGTTCTAGTGCTTGAGAAGAATTTTGAGAGAAAGGCTTTCTTGCACTCTACCCAGGATGTGATGGTGCCTTGTGGTAATGTTTTCTCCCAATGCCTTGCTTTGTCCCCAAGAGAGAAGGGAAAAAGGCGCAGTTTGAAGGCATCTTCGGATATGCCGTTGATTTTGATCATGCTGCACACTTGGTCGAAGTTGTCCAAGTGCTCTAATGGGTCTTCTATAGCCAGGCCATGAAATTTGTTGTTTTGGACCATAGAGACGAAGCCAGGCTTGATCTCAAAGTAGTTGTTTTGGACTGGTGGGGGCGTGATGCCGAAGCGGTTGGTGTGTGTGTTCGGTGCATCACCGGCTCCAATGATGCGTGGTGGCCTCTGAGGATTGTAAAGCGGTCCTATTGCTCTGCCAGCAGCAGCGTGTTGAGGTGGATCCTCCACTTGATCAATGTCAGCCATTACTTCTTGATGGTACTCTTCTATATCAAGAAGTAATCTCTCCCTCCTATTTCTTGCGCTTCCTAGTCGGTGGATGTTGTCTAGTGGTGTGAGCAAGTTGTTGGCACCTCTAGACCTTAGGTTCATGTACCTGCATACACAATCACAATAGTAGGAAAATTAGGATAAAAAAAATGGATTAGAAAAAGAAAAAAAACTTAGTCTCCTTAAATCTTCAAATCCTAATAAGTTCACTTAAAACCCAAGTTTGGCAACGGCGCCATTTGATAAACAGGTTTTTAACCAGTTTGATAATCAAAACCTAAAGGTCTTTTTGCAGTTGTAGTACTTTAGGTGTCAAACCAACCTTGGGGTGAAAGCTACTAAGATTACAAGAGATTTATAAAGCTAAGCAAAATTCGGTTAATTTGGGGAACAAATCAAAATAAAATACTTACGATTGCTAGATAGAAATGAAAACAATTTTAAAATCCCTATAGAAGTGTTATACAACTACAAGATGACAATTAAACGATATAACAACCGATCTAATAATTTAATAAATTCAAAAGGTAAAACCGGATTTATAAAAAAGATTTGATGGTGAGCAGCTAAATAATTTAAAAACTATTTATAAAAATAAAACGACTACAAACTCAACTCCACACAGTAAAATAAGGCTCTAAGCAATTTCTAAAATATTAAAAAGATCAAGAACACAATTCTACAAATTTATCAAATTATAATGCATAAATAAACTATTTAATAAGAAATTTAAATAAAGATAAATAAACACAAACTAGAGGAAAATGGTTTTTGGTTTTTAAAATACTAAAAACAGATTCAAGGTTGGGAATCATTCTTAAGAAGGTTGAAAATTCGATCTTGGGGTTTGAAAACATATTTTTACTCTTTTTAGTTAATTCTCTAAACCTTAAGAAACCAAAATAGAATTATCCATGATGTGTGGTATAATTCCTTTCTTCACCCTTTCCTCCTAACCCATGATGTTTGGTGGAAAGAAAAGGTGAAGAACATTAAGAATGGATCTTAAAAGAAATGGTTTAACTAGCTCCCTAAACATCCATGATGTGTGGGAAAGGATGAGCTAGTCTCTTGGATTTGGTTTTAAGGGATTTCCTAAGTCTTGTTAGGATAAGGAAATCCCTGGATTAAAGAGATCTCCAAGGAGAATCTCTAGACCTTAAAACTCCCAAATCCAAGAAGAGATTTAGAATGAAGTACAAGAAAACACCCAAAATCTAGTTTTCAACCCCCTTAAATCATCCCAACCCCAAACCTTGGTGGATCACTCACAACTCATGTTCATACCTCTCTTAAACACAAGTTTAGAGCTGATGAACATAAGCGGTTTTTTTAATGAAGAAAGATTTTTTATTAAATACTTGTGGAAGATAATAAAATACTTTTAATAAGAAATATATATATAATAAAAATAAGAGTTTTTAGGAAACTAAATAAGAAGAACTATAGAACTCAAGAACACTTCAAGAACAAAAGAAAAGCTTACAAGAATATAAAGAAGGCTTTGAAAGAGAGAATATAAGACTTGATTAATAACTTGAATGAAAAACTGAATGATTATTACAAGCACACACACACTCCTTATATAGAGTTTTAAACATGGCTCTTGGCCTTAAAAGAGGGGTCAAGGGGCAAGAGACAAGGGGCAAGGGACAAGGGACCTCTCTAATCCCACTTTTACTAAAGCATAAACACTTTTTTGGAGCACTTTGCAAGTGGTATCTTTTGGTTCAGGTTCATGGATTGATCGATCTGTATCTTTTGAACTACTGCACCGTTTGACTTGAAATCACCACCAAATTAAAGCTAACTCAATTTCCTAAAACTCTAATGAAGACTGCCGAGGCTAAATCACAATGAAAAACCCTTCATCCGAGCTGATCGTTCAGTTAACGAAATTGTTCGCCAAACTTCCAGACGGACATGTTGTTACTTAAATAGCCGTATCTTCTGAACCACTGACCATAATGACTTGAAATAACCTCGGAACGAAAGATAACTCAATTTTCTATGAGTTTTATGAAGATTGCGGAGGCTGAATCGGAATGGAAAGTCTTTGTAAAGTCTGATCTTTAAGTCGCTTTAGGTGGCATGGATTTGAATTGGTTGCAACATCTGGTACAGCAAGTCATATGACATCAATTTTCTCTCTGCTTGTTCCTAGCTCATCATCTTATGTTTCCAGCTTCCACATTGTCTCCAAATGCATAGAATAACCTGAAATGATGCATATATACAAAAGAAAATGCAAATGCTAATGCAAATGTTCTAAATCCTATAAATGATCAAATACTATGATTATACTTACCTATAAATGAAATATGGATGAAAATTTATTCTAAATGCATGGTAGATATGGGAAATATATGTGTATATCAGTGATCAGTCCTAAGTTTCAGAGTTAAAAATAATCTAAGATGGAGAACAAGCAAATAATCCCAATAGTAAACCAATTCTAACAACCTATCATCAATCCCTTGAATTCCCCACTTCCTAACAATGAAACTACTCAGACATGGATGCAGCAAACATCATATAATAAGTAATTTGCATAAAAAGAATAGAAGAGATATAAGGGTTCCAAATCTCTCAAGAACAGAGTGCAGATTTATCTCCCTAAAGCTCTCAAAAACCTAAACTCTCTCTTTGTCTCTCTAAATTATTAAGTGTGTGCCTAAACAATGGCATAAAATCTCTATTTATAGGCCTAGGTACGAATCCTCAATTCCCTGGAAGATTAGGAAAAGTCTTGGAGATTTCTTTTTTCTTCAAAATTCTGAAATCTTCACGTCTTCTGATCCGGAAAAGTCGGTGTCGATCGACACACCGTGTGCATCTTCAATCCAACTTCGTGACTTCATTCCATTATGCTCCAAAACGTATCCAAACCTCCAGTTCATCTCCAAGTGTACCTGAACCTGTATAGGCTCTATATAGATTCGAAAATAGTACTAAGACTCAATAAAAACACTTATATCATGGTCCAAAAATAGGTAAAAACCATGATATATCAATGGAGAAGTCCCTACTTCTCCCTCAAATCTTCTGGTTTTCATTGACAAGCAAATTCACAGCAGGATTTCAGCGATTCGTACTTTGGGGTACAAAACTTTTGACGAGGCCCTACAAGTATGGTTCACAGCTCAAGTCTAAAGCTGCCATCTTTTTCGGTTTTTATCTTCAAAATTCTAGCAAATTTCTTCTTTAATTTTCAAAATTGTTTCAACAAGTCAACAAAAAAAGTTGCATCTGATGTAAAAAAAATATATTTTTCTTGAATTAATTTGACATATAATTCAAAAAAAAAAAACAAAGATTTGACGTTTGAGACAATGGTAAGTCTATATGACCTTCATGGTATAGTAAGGTTGCTACAAAACTCACTTGAATTAAAGAAATTAACAGCGGACACACATGGTCACGCGCGGCACCATTAATGTACATTTAATTACCATAAACCTCTTTTCTTTTTCTGAACTATTGCCAAGTTTGAATAAACCATGTCCTTTCACTTTAAATTTGAAGAATCTTGAGGTATAGACATTTTGTTTGCATAAATGAAAAATTCTTGGAAGTTATGCTTGATAATACCACAAAGACATTAGAGAAGATGGCTTTAAGGTTGGAAAATCTTGTATATTTTTATGAAAGAGGTTTTAAGAGTTGCTTGAGATGGTTCCAATGCTCTCTAACAACAACAATATCTCCATTGTGCGGAATCAAAGGTTTAATTTGAATAAAGAACAGATGAAAATTTAATTTATTTTTTTATTTTTTGTTGTAGGTTAGTTAAAAAAAAATACTCTTGACATTTATTGAATTAAATTTTTGAATTTGATTTTTTTTTTTAATTTTAAGCTTTGATATCATAAATTAATTAATTAAGAAAAATTCTAATTTTTAATGCTAACTATAAATTTTTGGATCATTAATAGTCTTTTCAATTTTTAATTAAAAAAACAACATTAACCAAGTTTTTTGTCCACGTCTCATTTTTTTTCTTCTAAATTTATAACTTAGACTTGCTTGTGATGTTTTGGAATATTTTGGATGTTTTGATGAAAGAGGTATTGAAGACTTGTTTGTGCCCCGGATCCAAACCCCCTTTCGGACGGAGATATATTTTTTAAATCGGAATATAGAAAGGAATAACTCCGGATATTGAAATATTTTGGATGTTTTGGAATATTTTGGATGTTTTGAGAGGTTTTGAAGACTTGTTCGTGCCCCGGGTCCAAACCCCCTTTCGGACGGAGATATATTCTTTATATCGGAATATAGAAAGAAATAACTCCGGATACTGAAATATTTTGGATGTTTTGGTAAAAGAGGTTTTGAAGACTTGTTTGTGCCTCGGGTCCAAACTCCCTTTCGGACGGAGATATATTTTTTTAATCGAAATATAGAAAGGAATAACTCCGGGTACTCAAATATTTTGGATGTTTTGGAATATTTTGGATGTTTTGATGAAAGAGGTTTTGAAGACTTGTTTGTGCCCTGGGTCCAAACCCCTTTTCGGACGGAGATGTATTTTTTAAATCGGAGTATAGAAAGGGATAACTTCCGATACTCCGGATACTGAAGGAGATTATGGGCCTAAGACCCGAAATTTTTACGGTTATAAAAAAAAAAAACTTGCTTGAGGTGGTAATGCTCTCTAACAACAATAGTAGTGTTTAACTCAATCAGGCTGAGCCAGTGGGTTAATTTTAAGAAAAACAAAATTAGATAAAAACTTTTTTATTTTATTTTTGTAAGTCAGCTAGGAAAAATACTAATGACATTTATTGAATTAAATTTTTGAATTTGAGTTTAAATTTTTTACACCTTTTCAAGTTTTGGATCATCAATACTTTTCTAAAATTTTAAATGAAAAACTGCACAATCCACAATTTTTGTCCACATCTCATTTTCTTAAGACATATTGGATTAGTGATTTGAATTTATTTGTATACATTCAAATCTTAGGAAAATTTTAAATAATTTAAAGATGTAAAGTGAATAAAATAAATTTTGCATTCCAATTTTTTTCAAATACCACCATATAATGTGATACGTATATCTATTGATTTTTAAGTATAAATAATTATTCATCAATATAAATTCTTTTTGGTATATATTTTTAAGAGAAATACCTTAAAATACCACTAATATAAGTTTTGTTTTCAAAAATACCACTATATTTGAGTTTGGGTTTAGTATTTTGGGTTTATGGTTTATTTACAAGGGTTTAGGATTTTATTTTGAGGGTTTAAGGTTTAGTTTTAGTTTTGTACTATTTTTGAAAAAAATATTAATTTATGATATTTTTGGGAAAAAAAGCTTAATCATAGTATTTTTGGAACAAAAACTTATTTTAGTGGTATTTTTGAGAATTGTTCTATTTTAATGAAATCTCTATTTTCCATTTCAATTTCTCTTTTATATTACCTAAAAATAAGCATTTACAACGTAATTTTACATTTTTAACGACAAAAAAAAAGACGAAGAAACACCCTGACCAAATAATAAAATAATTTTCTTGCTAATGACCAAAGTCACTAAAACTTGCAGTCCCTTCCTTTGCAACAAACGGCCTTCTCCATGTGAATCCGAGAGAGGAAAGACAAAAAAAAACTTTTTTTAGTCTTGTGATGTAGCAGAGTATTCAAAAAGCAATCGTTTCGAAGGCGCAGACTGAAGTAGAACACGCAAGCGGCTCGTGAGCTGATAGATCAGTGTCCATTGCATCGCCATCTCAGAATCTTTCATCTGTCTTACCACAGAGGCCTGTCGATAAAAGAACCAAGCAGTGTTTATTTTGCTAAGGTTTTAAAAGAAGTGTGGCTATTACTTTGCCATATGGAGAAGAAAGAGATGGTTTAAATGCCTGACCTGAAGACGTTTTCCGAGCTGCACTTCGACTTCGGTTCCAAATGAGATGTTGCTCGCCAGAGACTTGATAGGATCAACGGTTGGATCAACAGAGAGCAAACTTGGGATCTGTGGGGCGTACACTAACCTCCATCGCGCCTGGCCAAACTCTCCTTTACCTTCTATCCTTGGCATTAAGGTTTCAAGCGTTGCGGTTGCGAGTTTCTTGAAAGCAAGTTGTCCATCTCCTTCTAATATGGATTCTGCTAATTGGCTCTCAAACACCTTTGCGGCCTGGGAAAGAGTGAGATGAATTTGATCAAGAAGAACAAACGCGACAACACCATTTCCAAATTTCAGCTACGTTTTGAGTTCAAACTTTACCTCGGAAGGCGAGAGAGCATCCTGTTCCACAGAACGAGTTGAAGTCACCACAAGTTTGTCCTGCCAATTGCTGGCACGACTTTGGATCCTAAATTGCCATTCTGAACCAACTAAAGCTAAATCTAGGAGAGGATCTAGTCCATGTTCAGGCTCAAACTTGGCAACGTTGAGATGCTCCCTCTTAAGGCGTACCTGTGTTTAGAAACCAAGATGGCCTGTGTCAAACTTTGCAAGAAAAGATCGATTAAATGAGTTCACCACAGAAGATTAAAGGAGAGATTTAGACAAAACCTGAGTAGCCACGAGATTGACATCTCCATTCTCGAATGTGAGATAACCCTTTGGTTTGATGTATTTGGGATGAGCCATGCCATCAAGCTCAAGCTCACCACTAATAGCAAAATTAAGAATTAAAGGATACACTATCCTCAACTCCGGTCCTAAAACAAGTTTCAGATCACTCAGACGGATATCCATATTTGGTTTCATTTTCACTTCTTCAATCTCCTTTTCAGCAGCATTTGATTCACCTGTTGCAGGTCAAACAAGTAGAGATCATTACAAAGTTTAACCAACAAAGTCCAAATACTTAAAAAAGAACTTTTGCTAGTGGAGACAATGATTTACCAGCTGACTGAGAGAATTTCATCCCTGAAGAAGCCGGTTCTGTACCCAAAAATCGAGCAAAATATCGCGAACCAACTGCTTGATTAACAGAAGCACCTGGAATCCTAGATTGATTGGCTGCCAATCTATTGAAAGGGGCAGCTCCGCCACCCTTATCATGAGGCAGATAAGCTTCTCCGTGGCTTAATTTAATATTTCCTGATATGGTTGGCTGCAACATTGATCCACTAATTTGCAGCTGAGTATCAACCTGACCACTGATTTGGCAACACGATTACCCTCATTAGGAATAAGCAAATGTAATAAGCTCAGTAACATGAGTCTAGAAGAGAAAAATGGAAGAAACCTAGACGAGAAAGTATCACAGCATGCAGAAGAGCAAAGAATATAAATTAACTTAAAAGGAAAAGATATGTCAAAACTATGTACTACAAGCTCGAGTGTACCTTAAAAAATTCTTTGCTCGTACTTCTAGAACTTCACATTTGAGCTCTATTCTATCCCCATCAGATGCTTCACTTGATCTAAGGGGAAGATTTCCTTTAACAACCAGCTTTCCCCTTCGACTTACCCTGCTTTCCAATGAGGTGATGCACAACCTGTTTGATTTAACATGTAAGGTCCCACCGAAGTTCGTAAGAGGTTTACGGAGCACCGGTGAAGATATAGATGCCCTGTGGAACGATGCAGATCCATCAAGCACGGGGTTCTCCACTGTACCACCGACCTGCTCAGCAAGTAGGTTATGCGTAAATGAATTTAGTCAACTGAACTATCAAATGATGTAAAGATAATAACTTAACAAAAGCACAAGCTAATAGTTTTTGGCCAACCTGAAGCCTGATATCAGCATTGCCTTGGAGCCAATTAGCATAAGGAGATATGGCCGTCAACAATGTCATTCCCCCATCTTTGATGTCTGCCTCCAATCTAACTTCTCCTGCATCTAAAATATTCCAGTTTAAACCCTTGAGACTCTCAGCTAGTTGGCTGTTCCATCCCTCTTCGCTCCTATCCCTTGAGGTTCTCTTCTCATCATCTTCCTTTTCTTTTGCCCATCTAGGTACTTTCACTGCACCACCTCTATCTGTTTCATTGTCTTCTCCCTCAGAGTTGTTTTTCTGCGAAAAGCTAACGGGAACACTTCCTTGTATATGCACATGACCGTTTTGGACAAATGGTTCAAAGTTGGAGTTGAAAAGAAAACGGCTGTTAGATGTCAGAGAAGCAAAAACCTCAGCTCGTCCAAGGTCTATACCACCAACCGCTCCATCCAATAATCTAACTTGTACATCACATTCTGGTTTTTCAAGGCTTCCTCTAAGATCCCCTTCCATGTGCAAAATGCCTTTGATTGGTGATAAGAGTTGCCTCATAGAGTGAACAAGATCACTAGCTGATGATTCAATAACCTCAACCAAGGTAGGTATCAAACTAACAGGGAAATTCAGAACAGCAAAATGAAGATTTGTTTTTGGCCCCAATAAGGTCCCATCTGCATGCAGTGTAGCGTTTCCTTTTTGAATAAGCATCTCCTTAAGACGTAAACCATCATCATTGCTATATGAGCCAGTTGCCAGAACACGCTGTGTTTTGTAAGTCCCCCACTCCCAATCATCTCCATGAAAGTCAAATTCGGCCTGATATTAAGAGGAAAACGATTAAACAAGAGCTCTCTCACTTAATTATCCCAAGTCATAGAAAGTTTTTTTTTTTCCTTTTTGACGACAATTGCACCCATCCCCTTGGACAAGAAAGCTTATGAAAACTAATTTGGAGTCTCCTTTAAATGATGACAATCTTGACCGTTCCATTTTAAAAACAAGATGACAGGGTTATTTTATACCAAGGTGTCTCCATTGCCTCCACCACTAGCATCCAGCGAACCATGCCAATGACCTTTGAGTTCAGCTAAACCTGGAAGACTTAGATCTTCAAGAACGACTTCACTTGCTGGAGTATAATACCCACGTATCTCCTGATTTCAAGGAATTATAAAATTTAAAATAGGAAATAAAGAAAGACGAGCTTAATGGGTATCTACACAGCTTTTCATCATGCTATAGAATCTGCTTTCTATGTCAGAGGCCCGTTAGTTGCTTTCAAATGGAAGAAAGACACCATGTTTGGTACATTACCTCAAGCAAGTCTCGAAGATTGTCAGCTTGTAGACAGAGATTTTGCACACTTTGAATAAAAAGATCCTGCCATACCAACCAAGAAACTCGCATAATCAGAGGCATCCAACTCAACGAGGAGACGAGAACATATTTTTGGAGTACACACACATGAACATGCTCATACAGGTTGAGTTTTTTTCTAACCAGCATTATATAGCATGGCTATTCATAATAGAAGAAGCATGTGATCTAACAAAAACGTTAGCAAACCTTAGATCTTGAGTGAACAGCTGGATCTGTACTTCTTGAAAGAAGCCTTGCAAGAGGAAGCATCTCAGCAACCTCTGCCTTAGGCACTTCAAGTCTCATTCTCCATCTTCCCATAGAAGATATAACACTTCCAAGATGCCCAGTCATGGCTCTCATTAAGAAACTGCCAGCTTCTTTCTGACCAAGGTCTCGGTCACGGGAACCAGGTAATACATATTCACCTTGAAGCTCATACCGGCTATTGCTTTGTTCCAAAATAGTTTTCTCGACAGTGATCTTCAGGAAGAAAAGATGAAAAGGATAAGCAGAAATATCATCATGCACATTGTCATATAGCCTTCACTGCTAAAAGAACTAATCAATTATACACTGTCTAATCTCACTATAACCTTTAGTCCTCTGAACAACATGAAACACTTGAAACAATGTATAAAGCATAGAGATGAAAAAGGTTGATTTAGTTATGATCTTTTANTCTCATTCTCCATCTTCCCATAGAAGATATAACACTTCCAAGATGCCCAGTCATGGCTCTCATTAAGAAACTGCCAGCTTCTTTCTGACCAAGGTCTCGGTCACGGGAACCCGGTAATACATATTCACCTTGAAGCTCATACCGGCTATTGCTTTGTTCCAGAATAGTTTTCTCGACAGTGATCTTCAGGAAGAAAAGATGAGAAGGATAAGAAGAAATATCATCATGCACATTGTCATATAGCCATCACTGCTAAAAAAAACTAATCAATTATACACTGTCTAATCTCACTATAACCTTTAGTCCTCTGAACAACATGAAACACTTAAAACAATGTATAAAACATAGAGATGAAAACAGTTGATTTAGTTATGATCTTTTATAGTGGCAAATGATGTACTATGAGATTATTAAACTAGACATGGCGGTGACTATTCTCTAGATTTCTTAGAAAACTAAACCAAAAGAATAGGGACCTGTAGGGTTGTAATACATACCACATCACCGCTCCATCTTACTGCAACATCTAAAGCTTCACCTAGCACTCCACTAAATTTTGGCCGAATTACAGACAACAGGCCATGTCCCCTTCGCTTCTGAAGATTTAGTTGAATCTCTGCCTGCAAGTAAAATGGAAAGTAAGATATTAATGATAATTTTCAAGAACACTCCAGTAGTTTCTAAAAAGCTGGTTTTCTAATCTAACACTAATCTCATAGCATCAAGTTAACAGACTGACAGAGAGCACTCGCAGAGCACATCACTCCACAGGAATTCCAAACAACAGTTTGAAGTAAAAACCATCAGCAAAGGTGTTTTTTTGCACATACACTCAGAACTGGGAGTACTTTTTTCATCTTACAACCGTTTCTAAATCTTTCACGCCTCAGTCGCCTGAAACATGTTATCAAAAGATTTCTTCACCGTTTTCCATCAAAAGAAGTGAAAAGAAAGCTGAACAACAAAATCCTATCTCCAGGTTAAGTTGTGAATGTGATTGAGTTGATTCCGGCTTCCCAGGCTCATCAGTGAAAGCCTCGTCACGCACCTAACCTTCTAAATGTCTGATACGAGCTTGCGACACCGTATTTCGTATCAATCTCCTATGCTAGTATTTACTAAACGTATGAGATTCTCATTCTACTTTATCTGCCAACAGTTCCCCTAGTCAACAGTTGCTCATAAATTTTTACTACTTGAACCCTCTTTCCTTTTGCATTTCTGTAGTGCTCGTAAAAGATCTTGAATTCTGCTAGCTGTGTTCATCAAAGTTTTGATCCATCATCTCTAATCAAATATAGATGCTGGTAAAGACCCATAAACGATGTGGAAATTACCCTCATACTATTGAATCTGATAATATGATAAAGTTTTTAAATCTCAAGGCTTGAGCAAGAATGTGTTGTGCGTCAGTGAATAGGGGTTGAGCTCCATGCCCTAAAAATTTAATAATCATGTCACAGTATATTGCCATCAGCAGTGGATCAAAGCCTTACGATTAGTTTGGTCCGTGAGGTCTTTATTGCTAATTTTCATGGTAACTTCCTAAAAGAGTATGAATCTTCCCTATACTCACAGGATGCCAAATGATGAACATTCTATTAAGTGAGCCTAAACTTCGTTGACAAAAAAAATCCTGAAGAGCCTTTCATGCAAATGATACCTTTAATACTGTTCTATTTCTGAACCTTGACTCAGTACTAGCACAGAATTAATTATTTGTACGAATGTGCTTACCCTTTGTATCACCCCTCTCAGCGAGGCCAACTCCATCTCATCAAGTGGAAAGTGGCGTATCTGCAACCAGATATTGGGAAAAAATGTAAACCATCTGCTGCTGATTCTCAATTATGCTTCAAACGATCAAATAAAAACATATATTCATACAAGAGAGAGCAATACCTCCAAAGTAGCGGACTGTTGTGGTTGATAACAAGCGTTAGCTCTTAGTTGTCCCTTTTGTAGAGAAAAAGAGAGCAACTTTCCACTTTGTACACTTTCGTCAGAATTTGGCTGTAGTGGACCTATAAAGTCTAGTGTAAGACTTTCATCTGGCCGGCCCACGGCATCAAGCTAGATATGGAACAATACTAAAAAAAATTAGCAAGTACAACAATCATTGATTAACCTCTGTCTAACTAAAAATCTGTCTAGAACACTATTCAAATCAGATATATGAGACATTTTGAAAAGATAGCCTTCATGACTTTAATAAATTGAGAAAAAAGCTTCAACAACTAGAAATCTCATATCAATCACAATTATTTTGCTGCCGGACAAAAAGGTCTGTTGCAATCATAGTTAAGAACCACCATAGCAAGGATAGCTACTACTAGTGCTCCTTGTGTTACTGATACTGATGATACTATTCACTGAGTAAGCAAGAAATAAGTACATTACCTTAACATGATCACGTGAAACGCTCAAAAGTCCAGCCAGTTGAGGGGCCAAAATCAACTGATTCAGCTTGAGACTTGAGATGGAAATTTCACCAACGAGTCTTGAAATTGCAGCTGCATCTTCACATTTCTCTGACTCGACGTCTCCATCTTTTGTAGTGCTGTGTCGTTTTATCTTCCCCAGGAATTTGATTCTTCCTGTTGCTTTTAAATGTGTAGGTCTTGGCGAATCAAATGGATAGGAAGAGACCAAGCTGAAAAACTCAAAATTACGCATACGTAAATCCAAATCAAGCCCCTCAACAACAAATGGCAAGGCCTCCCCTTGAGTGAAGTCTTGGTGAGACAAACACTGGTCTCGGTATGAGGTATCTAATTTTGTGTGTAGATCAAAAGCAACAGATGATGAATTAACGATGATATTATCATGTGATATCACAATATCTCCCCGAGCATCAGTTAAGGAGCCATCCGCTTTAGGTGCGGCCCATTTGATGTCAAATCTCCTGCATTCAAAATTTCAGATGGAGCAAATAAGACAAGCACAAACATCAGTGAAGCTAAATATAGCACAACAGAAAAGCAAGGGAACCTTACGGTTTCAAGAGGGCCCCAGAAAGTTTAGTCTCCCCAGTTAAATCACCTAACTTCAGCAGCCCGGGATTAAGATATTCAGGCATATAACGATGCAAAACCTTATCAAAAGATATATTTCCTGAAAAGTTCACATCCAGTGCTGTATCATCTACCCCCCCCTGTAGACATATATTTCAGCATCGAAAAGAAAATATAAACGACAAAACGAAAAAAAACAGTACTCTAACATACAAATTGCTAATTAAGCGATGACGAAATGAAGATATTAGATTTTGAGATGCTATACATATTGTCCCTCAGATTAACCTTATAAACCAGAATGTCAAGTGAGCTAGTTAAAATATTATTAAGGAAAATAGCAATCAGATGGAGGCTGGTTACCATATGCCCCATTCAAAAGAAGAAAGAAAGAAAATAGCAATCAGACACAGCAACCACCATCTATAGTAGCTCCTCATGTCTACACAGATACTACACATGCCTGATGTGGAACAAAAAATCACAACCATTTATTTAGAAAGATGGGTTGATGCATCCTGATGTAGTAAATTTATAAACCTAACGGGCTATTCATAAAATCAGCTGGAAAGAGTAAGCATGCATCTGCCATCTGCCCTGACCCCTCAGGAGAAAACTCAACACTGAGCCACATATATTGGTCATATAGCCAAGCCCAGTGCATGGTGTCCTGCTTTCCCTCACCCTAGTCCTCCCCAAACCCGGTTAAACTAATGATGCAAGGTCAATTGTCGTAGGAATATAGAAAGGTGGGAAGTAAACACAGCATACCTCTGGAAAGAGACAAAGAGTACTTACACAGTTGTCAGTGTTAAATGTGAAATTAGCAGAAAGATATGAAAATGGGACCCGGTCAAATGCTGCAACCGCACCAGCCTCCTTGTTTTTCAGCATTGCCTCATATGCCACAGATGCAGGGAGATCCGGAGACAGATAAGCTATCTTCCTAGAGACCATGCAACTCCCCACAAAAACGGGAGCATCAAGCGGGCCTTGACAGTTGAATACCGCTGTAACAGAACCAGCTAGCTGCATTCCAAGATGATACAATGAATTGATAAGTGAGTAACTAAGAAGCAACAAAAGAAATGAAAATACATCAAGGGCTAAATAAATGGTGAAGTTAAACAGAACATGCATAAGGCAATAAAAAATGATACCGGGAAAAACAGCGGCTTCATCTTGAACGTTTCCATCAAAGCATTAGTTTCCACATACGGAACCTGGAACAAAATAGGGACAATCATCAATTTTAATGGGAAAAACAAAACAAACCAGGCATTAAGATCAGGAAAGACATCCAATGTAGCTAGATTATTGATCCACATAAGATCATTTGTTTTGTCTTTGACTGGTAATCTAGATAAAACAATTGCCATCTAGATCAAGAGTTCACATAGCAAATCTTACCTGACACATCAGATGAAACTCCCCGTCATCAGGATGAATACCGAAATCTCCAGAAGCCTCCAGAGGAACCTTTCCAAACCAACCACTAGCATTTTGAAGGAAAATGCGCTGGCCACGTAAAGACAGGCTGGCTGATACATCCTGCTTAGATAAAATGAGATTATATGAGGCAAAAGGTAGCCGGAGTCAGCAAATAAAGCCTTAAGCTGGTATCCTGTGTTTGTAGCGAAAAGATAACGACAGGAGAAGCATTATATCTGAACAATTATATGGATAGCCTAAAACCTCTATAGAAAGACATATATTATAGATCTTCTAACAAACAGGAATATATTATAAAGACATGAGAAGGCATATTCAGGAATGACTTAAACTCAAATACTTACAGTAAACGAAGAAGGTGCATCATATATATGGAAGCCCAGTCCTGTGACATCAAGCTGGCCATGTAGGTTTGGAAATATTTCCCCTCTAGACATACACAGGTGAACCTGCAATGCAGTAGGTAACAAGTCATGGAAAGAAAACCAAAGGGCAAACCAAAGTTTATTTCAGAAATTTGCTCAGACTCATTTGTAGAAGAACTCCCAAACTTGACTTGAAATATCGGTCACAATATATCATACATATAGACTCTAACAATAAGGTGTTCTCTAGGCAGCTTAGTGACACTGGAACGACCAACTAATTGAGAATATCTAGCAGCACATAAAGATATTGTACAACGAAACTGCTACAGACAAAATTGTAAAGGTTGAAAACATAAACCGTAGACCATTAAAGATTAAAACTCATCGAAAATGATAACTTTTATTCACTAAAAGGGCGCACACAATGGACATTAGAAAAGCACCTCACCAGTAGCTCTTCCCTTAGACCACTCAATTGGAATCGCTAGAATTCTTTCAAAAATCTGCAGAGATGTAGAAAATAAATAAGTCATCCATTGCAATTGATACCAAACGTAAGTCATCTATTCCACAAGATACCTTACCGGGACAAAGAAGTTGGCGACCTTTAAATTTGCATGCCAGTTCTGCTCCACAGTATCAACAAAAACATCAACAGATAAAAGCCCACCATCTTCAGATGTTACATCTGATCTCCACATATTACAGTTTCCACCAAGTTGCACTTACACACGACCATAGTGATTCTGAAACTTAACTTGTCCATGGACGTTCCTCATTTCTCTACATAGTAAATGTTGTTTTCCAAAATCATTCACTTAACAAGAAATCTACTTCACTCAGCTTGCCTTTTTTAAGCAGAGATATAAAAGACCATACTGATCTCATTAGTTATTATAGGATTTGATATCCACTTAAACCAACGCTAAAAGTAAAAGAGAGGGCATAGTAAATTTCTGATTTGAATGCTATATTTACAAAGATAGATGACCCTCACCTGGGCTCTGTATCGCCATAAGCTAATAGAATAAGTGTCCCACCTTTAAACTGCACAGAATCAAGCATAATTGGTAGTGTCTTCTCAGCATAAACAGCAGGCGGCTTCTCCAGTCCATCACTCAAGTTAGGAGCATTGTCAGCACTATTCAGATTCGTCCCTCCTGTTAACTTCTTAGAGGAACCAGTAAAAATACTATTAATCACTTCCTTCAATCTTTTGTTCCAAGTAGGACGCCAATGATTTGCTACAGGCTGATTCTTATGCTTTTTGAAAGTAAAGTCACGAGGTTGATTTCCACTTCGATTACCATGTGAAACATCGTGAGCATTCTGATTCACAACATTCATAGGTGTATCTCCTCTCTGACTGCTTAAAATCTCAGATTCAGTAGAATTAGCAATATCTTCAACATATGAGTTTCCTTCAGTTTGTATGAGTGCACAGAGTCTATCAACAGTCATAAGGAATGGATCACGTGATACAGTGAACTTGTCTAACGTTGTAGCCTTTTTTACAGCGAGGAGCCTTTTCTCCCTCCCTTGGTAATCGTCCCCATCCAAGTCATTAGCTAATGATTGCTCACCATACGGCACATGAGAATCATATTGATTACTGATTTCTGTCTCACCTTTGACTAAAAGCATATCCAAACTCAACTCGTCAGACTTTTCTTGTGATAGGCTGTGGAAATAAGATAGAGCTGCTGAAGCACTGCGCTCAAGAATTCGCTTCTTGGCGCTAATATCAGACATTGAATTATTGTGCGACTTTGAACTCCACTTAAATTTGTACTTCCTCGGGCCCTTTAACATCTTGGACAAGAACTTGAGCCCTGAGCCAGGGATCTTTATGCCAAATGATTTCTCCAATTCAGCATGCTTCACGTCATAATCAACTCCTGTGTCCATGCAATGTTGATCTGCTGAATGCTTATTCTCATCCATGCAAATAAAGGAGTTGGAATTTGCTATTTCATTCAAACGCCTATCGTGCTTAAGAGCATCATCTTTAGCTTGAGAAGGAGTTTTACAAGGAACAACATACCCCATCTCCGCGGCTTTTCTTGCATCGTTATCCCGTTCACTATCCCAACGGATACCCGCTTCCTCCCTTGAAATTCTCCGAGTTTTGGTACGAAAATCAATCCCTTCTTCAGAGGACAAATGACTTTGCAAACTAGCTTCAGAAAAAGGTATCCCTAACCAAGTAAAATCCTTCTTCTGTGCAACCAAGACCGTTGGATTACTTAGAATCGCATCAACCACTATCTTTCCCCTCCTCAAACTAGCGAAAGGACGGACACAGAGTTTCATAGTCGGAACCTCGCCACACGAGAATTCTTCACCATGAGGCCCCGTGGAGCACGCTTCGAGTGTTATGCACAGTGGTGAAACTCTTCTAACCTTTCCTAAATCAACCTCACGCTGGATACTCTCACTTAGCATAGAGCAAACCCTTGGCAAAAGCTTAGTCTCCACAAAAACACGAGCTTTGTTCTGTCCATACCACACCAACAAACAAACCCCAGAGATGACAGCAAAGAAAACAGAACACCTCAGGAAAAACAAACCTTCTTCCCAAACAGGAGCCAAAGACCTAACCAAACCCCTGCTTCGAACAAAAGGCTCTTTCAAACATTTCACTTCCATTCTACCTCTAGAATCAAGAGACTTCCTCAAAAGCTCTACATTTTTCCCACAAAATCTAGAAAATTTCTCCACTTGTGCTAACCAATCATTCTTCTTCTCTGAGCTAATACGTTTGCAGCGGAATGCTCTTCTAGAACGGCTTCCTCTATCATCAAAAGCACTGATTCTACTGTTTCTACCATTTAAAGAACAGTGAAGAAGAGGAGTACCAAGAAAAGGGCTTTGCAATCTCAGGCTCATTATCACCACTCATCTGCTGGGGACCAAGAAGTGTTAAGCTCTTAGTCCCCGAAAGCTTCAGAATTTAAGAACACCCACTTTCTGGAATCCTGACATCAAACTGAATTGTTCCGAGCTTTGTGGAAACTGTGGCGACTTCACAGAGCCCAGAAGAAATTAGGGTTTATATGTTACAGCGAAGAACTCGGCTCGATCCCAGAGATTGAAAATTTCTGCGATAAGGGAAACAGATAGGATTTATCAATGGTCGTCTTAAGAGGAAAATCGAAGAAGGCAAAGAGAGAGGAGGAAGAAGAGCTTCGGCTTTTGAAACTTGAAAACCAAAAACCAAGCTTGGTATCAAAGTTGTGATTACCCGGTGCGTTTAACCGCACTAGTCGCGTTTTAACAATGGTGTGGTGTAACGCAGCACAAAATCGTTTTGAAATAATGATTTGTAGTTTTGTATCTGGAAATCTGGAATTTTGTAGCTTCCGACTTCCGTTGCAAATTTGGTTGTGCACATGTGCGGTTGTTATTTTTGTTTGTTTTTATTTTTCAAAAAAAAAAATTCATAGTAAAATATTTTTTTTTTTGTGTGGAAATTTCAAATTTATTATTCCATAAAATATATTTACAAAAACAAAAATTAAAAGAATTTATTTGCTATAAATCTCTGTTCAAAATTTGTTAGGCACTAATTGAGCGATCTTTAACTCCTAACAAATATATCATAGATTAATAGATGAAATTTTTTGTTCAATAACCACAAAATAAACCAAAACCTACAAACTAACCAATTTATCTATCTACCTCTCTATATCTCTCTCCAACATTTTGGCTACTTTATAAAAAACAAAAAATGTTTTGGTTATTAACCAACTATTGAATGTATTTTAAAATGTTAATCCATAATAGTTTATAACTTAATACAATCTTGTGTTCAAAATTCATAAAACATCCAAACTAAAGCTTGTTATACATAGATTTTTTCAAGATTTATAGAAAAACGAATTTAAAACTTGTGATAACAGATAATTTCTTATGTCTTCTAATTCACATATAATTTAAATAGAAAAAATAAGTGTTAGTCACGAGATACACACACACAAAAAAATTATCTTGATCTTGAGAACACATAAAAAGTAGTTTGAAAGAATGTAATTCTTTAAGTGAAAGAATGTAACGATCAAGTGTTAGAAATTAAAACTACTTACTAACATCTGAAAACAACGTTAGGAGCATAACATTAAAGCAGAGAAATTAAAGACTAAAACAAATAAAGACAGAGACATCAAGTTCATGAACAACACCAGGTTTAAACTAACCTTAAACAAAGGCAAACACAGCTCATAAAGACAAATACATTAGATTCATCATGTTTTCTCTTCATCAAACATCAAACAAATACTAAAACAGCAAACTAAGACAAAGACAGCATGTTCATCAGGGTAGACAGAGGCTTCAGGTTCAAACATCAGTTCTCTATTAAAGAGAGACAAGGACAACAAACTAACTAGTCTTATGTTAATTAATAACTTTGAAACATCAAGTTTTATATAATAAGATGATTTGATCAAACTTTATATAATAAAATGATTTGATCAAACTTTTAAACAAACAGAAGAAAGTTTCACAATGATTAATTAATGCTGCTTCTCTTGACGGGAACGACATGTAATGGGGTGGTCTTATGCAATGAGAGACCGAAAGTCTCGTCCATGTCCAAATCCTCATAAACGTCGCCGTTAGGAAGCTTCCAATCAAAGAAATAGAGAAGAGAAGCAAGCATAAGAGGCACAGTCTTCACAGCCAAAGGCAATCCTGGGCAAATTCTCCGTCCAGCGCCAAACGGTAGCAGCTCATAATCTTTACCTCTCACGTCGATTTCTTTCCCCAAAAACCTATCTGGCTCGAACCTGGTCGGATTCTCCCACACACTCAGATCACGTCCTATGGCCCACACGTTCACAAGAACCTGAGTGTCTTTAGGCACCATGAATCCAAGAACCTCCACATCAGTTTCCGCTTTCCGCGGGATGAGAAGCGGACCAACCGGATGTAACCGAAAAGTTTCCTTCACAACCGCTTGTAAATACGGCATTTTCGAGATATCAGACTCTTGAATGAAACCTTTTTGACTAATCGCACGATCAATCTCAGCCTGAGCTTTCACCATTGTTTTAGGGTTTCGAAGTAACTCTGCCATTGCCCACTCGGCCACTCCACGGTACTAGCGCTTGTGTCTGTACCCGCAACAAACAAGTCCTGATACATAAGTAAAAATGATCTTGGTTAAATCTTGGTTATGTCCGTTTTGTTTTTATTTTAATTCATATGTTTCTAATATCGACAATATTGTTAAGACTTACAAGGAGAAAGTGTTCAATATCGTTACTGTTGAGTTGTGCATTACCTTCTTGGTTTAGATCAATAAGCGCATCTAAGAAATCACTGCCCGAGACACTTTTAGGATTATTCCGCATCGATCTTTTAGCTATTTTAGCATCAATGAACCCTCGGAAAACCCTAAATAATCTCTCTGAATAGTCTTTCACCTTTTTTTTATTACCTTGCAGGTCAAGAAACCTCATACATGGGAAGAAGTTAGCAAGATCTGGTTTTCCGACATATTCCATGATACCATTCACCGCATCTTGAAACACACTAGACTCTTTCGCATCGTAGCTACTGAGATCAACCGAAAACAGAATGTTTGATATGATATTGAGAATTGTGACAAAGGACGCACGAGAAATATCAACTGCTTCTTCTCTTTGGCTGCTTTCATTGACGAAGCTCACAAGCTCTTGCATCTTCTTCATTCGCAGAACTTTAGTGGCTTCCATACGCTGCGGAGAGAACAACTGAGTTGCCGACAGCTTTCTCAATAGCCTGAAAAAAGTATAACAAGGACCGATTACTTTTTTAGGGACCCTAATCATTTAGGTACCTATTAAGTCAACAAATCTTGGTCAATACAGCAGAATCTCGTACCTCTAAACTTGCAAAAAATACTAGTCAAACCAACGAAATCGAATTTAACCCACAATATAACTCTCCAGTGTTTTTTTTAAGCTTTTACTGTTACATACATTAGAGTTTCTAATTTTTAAGAGTAGATTTACACTAGTTGTTGCGAGGGTTTTGATTTGATTTGTAGTTTATCTTAATTTAAAAAACTAGCATGTTAGTGCTGGTTAAATTCAATTATGTGGGCTTGAACTGTATTTTGTAAGTTGAGGATAAATTTGTGAAAAATATCATTTGGAGGATTTTTTTGAAACAAAAACCTATAAAAAAATATAAATATATAATTTATTTTATTTTGGTTATTTTAATTTAATTTACATAACTGCGGAATGACTAAACATACAAAACATTTTCACAGAATGATGTGATTCATATACTAATTGGAACTCTTGTGAGAAAATTAAAATCATAGAAAAATAGAAATTCGGTAGTAATCTTACCTCCAACGAGCCGACGATGAAGGAAGAAAGCCAATAGAAACCTCGTGGTGATTGATGGACCGTACCGCTTCATTGAAGTACCGGGCGGACAAAACTTGGTCATGTGTTCTTAAAACCTCTCTTGCAGCTTCTGGTGAAGTTATGACCACTGTGTTTACACTTCCAAACTTAAGACTCATGATTGGTCCATAAGTTTTTGAGAAGTCGGCGAATGAGCGGTGTGGGTTTTTACCGACTTGGTGAATGTTTCCGATGATGGGTAGCCGTGGAGGTCCCGGAGGCGTCGTGGCGGCCCGAATAGATTCTTGTTTGTTGGATCTTGTTGTGGTGGAGATCAAGATAAGTAAACAAGATAAAATAAAGGAAAATAAGAAGAATAGAGCTGAGATGATGTCCATGCTTCTTTTTTTTTTCTTTTCCCCTCAAGTGTTATATGTTCCTTGAAATGAAAATATCATGCTTGAAACCATTATAAATACAATTAAGTATGTGTAAAAGCAAATATATATATATATATATATATATATATATGTTGTAAAAGTCAGAAAAACACAACCACATCAAAGTCATCAAAAGGAGGCTAGTAAAACGTGGTGAATTATTGTGGAGCTTATCGTCACTGCATGCGTACATAATAATTTACTTTGCGTTCGATTGTAAACACACTCCATAGTCCATACATTCTAAATATATATAAGTCATCTCTCTCTCATTTTTTTATTATCAGTATTCTTATCTTCCATAGGTATAAATTTTTTGTCTTTATTTATATTTATCTATAAGGTAAATTATACTTAATATTATAACACGTTATCAACATGCTACTATAACAGGCGGTATATTGTATATATAATTATTTATTATATTTAAAGTGGTTGTTTAACGCACCACTATTTGTTTAATATTATAGTGGATGGTTTGTCGTCTCGTTAATATTTTATTATCTTTATATCATGAATGTTAAATGCACCCTTATTATTTATTTACTGTTAATCTTATACTGGACGACTAAGATGCCTTATAATTTATTTACTTTTTTAAATGTGGATGATTTCGTCACCATAATATCACCGTTTAAATATATGTTTATATTATGGTTATTATACAAGGAGGCTCGGCCACCTGTATATAAAATTTTCATCTGAAACTTAGTAAATTTAACTGATTGTTATTTAAAATTTTTAGATTGATTTTTATTTTAACTCTTTATCACCTAACGTAACAAAAAAAAAATTCAAAAAATTTCACCTTTTCAAACGGCTACTTAACGACTAATGAACAATATTTTTCATCTATACATACTATTATATTTTATTCATTTATTTCACTCGAACATTTCCCGTTCTCCAAAATCTCCTCCAAACAAAATATTTTGTTTTCATAAGGAAAAAAAAAATTTTCATCTATTTTTAGTTTTGTACTTGGTTATATCCTTGTTGGTTTTTATAGTTTACAAGTCGAAGAATTTTCTTCAGAAGAATCTATGACGATTTTCATTTTAATGTTTTATGCATTAATCTTTCTTGTAGTATCGTTATTTATTCTAGTACCTCACATATTCTAAATTCAATAATATCACCTTTCTAATTATATTATTTGTTATTTTATTTTAGAAAACCAAATAGTAAACATTGAGAAGCTTAAGTTCTCGGCTCTCAAAATAACTGGAGCAAACTGCATAACATAGGTTACCAATATGGAGCTTTATCTAGAATCGAGAATTTATCCGACGCGATAAAAGATGAAAACACATCGTCTGCCCAAGACAGGGCAAAAGCGATAATCTTTCTGAGGAAGCATCTAGATGAAAATGTGATGCATGACTATGCACACATAAAAGACCCAGCAGAGTTGTGGCAAGCTCTGGAAGAAAGGTTTGACAACCAGGAGGATGTAAATCTCCCTCATGCTCTGCAAGAGTGGAAAAACCTAAGGTTTCAAGATTTCCAAAAAGTTTAGGAATATAATTCTGCTATCATGAGGATAGTTTCACAATTGAAATATTATGGTAAGCCAACCACATAAGCAGAAATGCTCGAGAAGACTTATCTTACTTTCCACAAGGAGCACTTTGTCCTGCAACAAATATATAGTAAATATGGATACACAAGATGTTCTGAGTTAATTGTGACATTCATGCAAGCTGAGAAGAAAAATGAGCTTCTCATAAAAAACCACAACTCCTTACCTACGAGAACCAAATCATTCCCATAAGTGAATGCAATGGATGTAGAATATTCACAGAATAGTCAAACCTATCGGGGTCGTGACCGTCGATTTAATCGCGGACGTGGGAGAGGTTACAACTCAAGAGGGAGGGGATCAAACAAATGGGTTAGATCTGAAATACATTCCAAAGGAAAGGAAACCCAAGTAACTCCCCCAGAAGCGTGAGGATGTATGTTACATATGTGGATGCAAAGGACATTGGTCCCGCACATGTCGAACCCCTCTACATCTTTGTAAGTTGTACCAAGAGTCCACAAAGGGCAAATGGAAAGAAGTGAACCTCATGGAACACTTCGAGGGTATATCGTACCTCGAGTCTCCTGATTTTGCGAATTATTTCGGTGATGCCGATATCGGGAATAACTGAAATGCTTGTAGTGAGACTGCTGAATAGTCTCCAGTAATGCCATGTATAGTTATTACGTGTCCAATTTTAAAACGAGTATGTTGCTTTTGACAACAATATAATGTATATTGTGTGTTTTTCCATTAATAGGAAATTTACTTTGGATTTATTAATGTTTATGTTAATTACAGAGATGAATCACAATACGAATGAAATAATATCCAAGAAAAAGATTCAAAAAACTTGTATACCAAATAGTGGATTGACGCACACTATTCTGAGACAAAATAGAATTTTTTCTAGTCTAAAATCGATAAACATCATTGTCAATACAATCTCGGGTCCTGCAGACTTGATTGAAGGAACTGGTAAAGCAAACTTTACGTTGCCTAATGGGACAAAAATTTCCATAAATAACGCTTTGTATTCTCCAAATTCTAAAAGGAATTGTTGATTTTCAAAGACATATACCTTCAAGGATATGACACTCAGTCTGAAACTTAGGATGTAAAGAAGTATTTGTTCATAACTTCTAATACTTCAGCCAAAAAGCTTATTTTGGAAAAGTTCACATAAATTCCTTCGGGTTTGCATCATACTTATATAGATGCAATAGAATCGCATCTCGTGATCAAAAGAAATCCAAATGATTTCATACTATGTCATCATCGCCTCGATCACCCATGCACCTCAATGATGCGCAAAATCATAGAGAGTTCACATGGTCATTCACCGAAATTCCAGGAGATATATCAAAGGGAATAAAATTACATTTTCTGCATGTTCTCTTGGAAACTTTATCATAAGGTCACTACCAACCAAAATTGATAAAGAATCACCAAAGTTTCTTGAACGAATTCTAGGAGATGTTTGTGGTCCAATACATCCACCATGTGGACCATTCCACTTTTTCTGGTACTAATTGATGCATCCAGTAGATTGTCACATGTTTGTCTATTACCGTCTCAAAATATGGTATTTACGAGAGTTCTAGCTCAGATAATCAAACTCCGAGCTCAGTTTTCTGATTACCCCATTAAGAGAGTTAGATTAGACAACGCTGGTGAATTCACATCTCAAGCATTCAATGATTATTGTATGATAACGGAAAATGAAATTGAACATTCTGTAGCTTATGTTCATACGCAAAATGGTTTGGCAGAATCATTGATTAAACGTATGCAATTAATTGCAAGACCATTGATCATGAGATCAAAACTTCCAACCTCTGTACGAAGACATGCCATTTTTCATGCAGAAGCACTCATTCGGATAAGGCAAGTGTGTATCCTAAGTATTTCCCACTACAGTTAGCATTTGACCGGGAGCCAAATATTTCTCATCTAAGAATCTTTGATTGTGTGGTATATGTGCATGTAGCACCACCACAACGCACAAAAATGAGACCAAAAAGAAGGTTAGGAATATATATTGGTTGTGATTCTCCTTCAATTATACGATACCTAGAACCGCAAACAGGTGACGTCTTTACGGCACGATTTGCCGATTGTCATTTCGATGAAAATGTATTCCCGATTCTAGGGGGGAAAATAAAGAAATGGGAAAGGATATAAAATGGAGTGTACCAACACTATTAGATCTTGATCCTCCCACTAAACAGACCGAACTAAAAGTTTGACGAATTATGCATTTGCAGAGTATAGCAAATCAACTGCCACATGCATTTGCAGATACCAAAACGGTAACTAAATCTCATATAACAGCTGTATATGCTCATGCTCATATTGAAGTACCACAAGAACGTGGAAAAGCAGATAAAACACGTGAGTCTAGAACACGCTTGAAGCGTGGTAGACCGATCAGTTCTAAGAAAAGAAATTCTAGAAAACAAGAGGAAGCTGAAATGGAGAACATACCCAAATTAGCCAAAAATATTTTGGAGGAGACAAGTCATGAAAATAATGATAATGTAGAGCATCATGAACCTGAAATAAATCATGAGATCTCTATCAATTACATCCATAATGGAAAGAAATGGAATCAAAATGCAATTGATGATATTGGTGACGTTTTCTCATACCTTGTTTCTAAGGAAATAAATGAGAAAAATGAAAACCAGAACCTATGTCTATGTATGAATGACAAAAGAGGCATGACTAGATAAAGTGGAAGGATGCTATACAAATCGACTAGATTCGCTTAATAAACGAAATGTATTTGGACGTATTGTGCTCACACCTATAGATGTGAGACCGGTTGGATACAAATGAATTTTCGTTCGAAAACGAGATTAAAAAAATGAGATTATGTGACACAAAGCTCGCCTTGTTGCCCAAGGTTTTTTTCAGAGACCTGCAATAGATTATGAGGAAACATATTTTCCTCTTATGGATGCAATCACATTTCAATTTCTGATGAGTCTAACAGCAGATGAAAATCTAGAAATGCATCTTATGGATGTCGTTACAGCATATTTATATGGATCCTTAGATACTGATATTTATATGAGGATCCGTGATGGATTTAAGATGCCATCAACATTAAGTTCCAAACCCCAAAGAGCTATGTGCAATAAAATTCCAAAGATCATTATATGGGATAAACCAATATGAACGTATGTGGTATAATCGTCTCGGTGAGCATTTAACGAAAGAAGGATATGTGGACAATCATATATGCCCATGTGTTTTAATCAAGAAAACAACATTGTGATATGTAATAATCGATGTATATGTTGATGATCTAAATATTATCGGAACTCAAGGGGGAATACAAAAGGCATCAAATTATCGAAAATGAGAATTTGAGATGAAAGACCTCGGACAGACAAAGTATTGTCTTGGCCTACAAACTGAGCATTCTCAGAATGGTATATTTGTGCACCAATCCACATATACCCAAAGAGTGTTAAAACGTTTTAACATGGATAAGGCAGCTCCTCTAATTACTCATATGGTCGTTAAATCACATAAGGTTGAAAATGATCCATTCCGACCACATGAGGAAAATAAAGAGATACTTGGTCATGAAGTACCGTATCTAAGTGCAATTGGAGCCCTTATGTACATTTCAAATTGTACGCGACCTGATATATCATTTGTCGTTAATCTTCTGTTTAGATTCAGTTTGTCCCCTACACGAAGACATTGAAATGGGATTAAACATGTCTTCTGTTACCTTAAAGGAACTACTAATTTAGGTTTTCTTTATCCTAAAATATTAAAAGGTCAAATGGTTGATTTTGCAGATGCATGATATTTATCAGATCCACATAAAGACTGATCTTAATTAGGATACGTTTTCACTATCGGAGGCACAACTATATCTTGGCATTCTCATAAACAGACGCTTGTGGCCACTTCTTCAAATCATGATGAGATCATCGCACTCCATAAAGCAAGTAGAGAATATGTATGGTTGAGATTAATAAGCCAACACATCCGATCAAGTAGTGGGATTCATGTAAATACGGAGCGTACTATATGAAAATAACGTTGCATGTGTTGCCCAAACGAAAGAAGGATATATCTAAAGCGATATAACCAAACATATCGCTCTGAAGTTCTTTTCATACACTCAAGAACTCGAGAAGAATAAATAAATCGAAGTAAGATATGTCCGATCTTTTGACAATGCAGCCGACCTCTTCACAAAATAATTACCCACCACTATGTTCAGGAAACATGTCCATAACATTGGAATATGTCACCAACAAGACCTAGAAGATAATACCCTGCTCATTCGAGGGGGAGCTTGCGTAGTTGTACTCTTTTTATCTGGTTATGGTTTTTCCTACTTGGTTTTCATAGAAAAGTTTTTAACGAGGCAATAAAGACGTTAAGCAAAAAGTGATAGTGACACTGGTCTCCAAAGATGAGTGTTACAAAAGTCAGGAAAACATGACGACATCAAAATCATCAAACCAGGTTACGAGTAAAACATGGTAAATTATTATGGAGCCCACCGTCATTATGCGTAAACAATAATTTATTTTTTCACCTCTATATAAAAGAGAGCCAACTCTCTCCCTCAGATTGACACGTCAGCGCCTCAGAGAGTGTCATGGGGCATTTATAATTAAATTTTCAAAATTTTATTTTATTTGTATTAAATTTGAACCAAACAAAATATTTGTATCCTCTTATTTGCATTCATGCTGATACAATTATTTTAAAAATTATTTTTTTTTCCATTATGCTATGGATACTTTTTGTCTCTTTGACAACATTCTCTAAGAACTTCTGATATTATTCTATATTTTTCGTATTAAAATGCAAGCACTTCTTTAAACAATTATATGTATATCAATTACAAACTTCGCAGTTAAGACAATTGTTTTTAGAAACATCAAGTAAAATAAATAAATATTCAAATATTTACAATTAGCTATACATAAAAACTATTAAATTTGAATTTAACTGTTCAAAAATTATTATAAGTAGATAAAATTTAAATTTAATTTAAAAATAAATAAATATGTAAATCTTATATAATACATAATTTTAAATATATCATTATATTATTTTCTGTTGAGTGATTTAATCCTTATTTTCAAATAAATTAGGATAACTAAAACTTTGGTACAAGTGAAAAACAATTATGATATTGAATAAATTAAAAAGTTAACTACAATCTATAAAATCTTAAGACACGATAAAATATTTAATAAAAAATAGAAGATAAAAATTATAGAAAAAAATATAGAGAAGAAACATAAAAAAAAGAATGGATACAAAATATACAAAATTTTAAAACATGAAAAAATACATGGATTCAATGCAAGATATGTAAAAGAAATCCTCGATAAAATGCAAAATAAAAAAATATTATAATATTAATATTTAGACAAATGAAAAGAGTATAAAAATTAAAAAATAAATAAAGATTCGTAATGTATAAAAAATATTGCATAGATCATCAAGAAAACAAAATTAGAAAGTTATCAAAAAATTTTAAAAAGATAAAACCAATAGTTAAAATATAGATCTAAAAATATATTATTTAAAACTCAAATTAAAATAAAATTCGTGTATCGCACGGATTCTCTCCTAGTCCATATAAAACTTCTCTCTCACTTCTTTTATTATCAGTATCTCTTTTTTCAACATGTATAAATTTTTTATCTTTTTTATACTTATCTATACAATACTTATTATAATAATATAAACATTCATGAAAATCCATCATACCGACTGCAAAACAGTAACTTTTGAGATTAAATTGTCAGCGACCAGCCACATTGCACTCTCTTACTTTTCAGACGACAAATAATGTGTGGACATGTTTAATTTACACGTTCATGGTTCTAATTTCGTATTTTTTTTTCAATCGCATATTTAAAAGAGAGAATTTCAAAAATATTATTTTGAAGATATCAGTTTTTAAAATATCAATATTTATTGTTCGTTTTAAAAAAAATTATGTTTTATAAATTTTTTATAAGATTCTGAGAGTTAATTATCGCTATTTCAAGGTGATCTCGCTATTTCAAGAAGTATATTCTGAGAGTTAATTATCGCTATTTAAAGGTGATCTCGCTGCATAAAATCTACATAATCAATATTCTTGTTAATCGGAGTTAAATATCATCAAAAAAATGTGATATAGTAATTGGTAATTGAGCAGTGAAGACACGTGAATGGTGCATATTAAGAGAGAAGATCAACGGCTGAGATCAAAAAGGAGCTTGAGTCCAAGCCTTAAAAGGAAGCTGTTGAGAAATTACATTAGCTATTCAGAAAAATTGTTGTTGTTCATTTTCTTTTTTCAAACTTCTCTCTGTGTTACGAATTTGTTCATCCTCTATGGAGAATCTTTTCTTCCTTTGATTCTCATAAGGTGAATTTGAGTTTCTTTGTTTCATGAACATTGAAATTCAGCAATTATCAATTTGATTTGGATTTACGATTTGGAGATACGGTTTTATTGTATCAAAGGTATCAGAAGTCAAGCGATTCTCGGAAACAATGGTGGAAACTCGATCACAAGCCCTAACCACGGAGATAGAAGAATTGATGGGGCCAAGGTTCGATCAAATGATCCAACGCACTCAAGCACTTGAAGGAGTCGTCGCCGCGCAAAACGAGAAGATCGCCAAAACCACCGCCGACTTATTCGAGGCTATTCGGCTAATGTCGACATCGGGAAATCATCAACCATCACCAAGTATATCGAATCCAGTAACGAGTACCGATCAAGGTCAACATGCGCGATCAGGTATGCCTTCTAACTACACGGGAATTACTCGATTGGCGAAATTGGATTTCCCTAAGTTTAATGGAGACAAATTGAAGGAATGATGATATATCATGGTTTTCCGTGTTTTTGACCATGATATAGGCTTTGTATATAGAGTCTTTTCCGTGTTTTTCGAGTCTTTTAGAGTCTTTGTAGGATCAGGAACGTTTGGAGCATAAATGGAGGATCTGAAGCTATTTGGAGTGTTTTGGAGAAGTAGCTGAATACGTGAGTTTAGATTAAAGAATTTGGCCTAGTATCGATCGACACCAGGAGGGTGTCGATCGACACCGATCGTGGAACGAGAGTTGGACGCGAAGTTTTGAAAACTTTCTGGAATTACAAATTTAGCCCAAAAACTTATTATTATTTGCAATTTAGTCCTTTAGTGTTTTGGGGATTGTTTATGTTTTCTAGGGCATTATTTTGCCTTTATCTTATTTTCCATTGAGGCTGAGAGAGAGATTGGATCCAGAGCTTTTAGGGAGACAATTCTGCACTCTTCTAGAGAAGATTTCGAACCCTTGTATCATTACTCTTTCTATTTTTATGCAGTATTATTCAGCCATGATTTGTGTTTCAATTTCTATGTCTGAGTAATTTGCTAGTTAGGTTAGGGTGATTTAGGGTTGATGAGGAGTTTGTAGATTTGCTATATTTTTAGGGAAAATCAATTGGTTCTTCACCTGGACTTGTGCTTATATTGATTTCTTGATTGATCACCTAGAAATCAAACCCTAGGTTGTTTAATAGATGCGAGAGCGTTGTTAATCACCAGAACTAGTGTTAGGTGAGCAAAATTTCTATTCGCAAAGAGATTTGGTTTAGAGATTTTGTGAACAATCGAACTTGTTTCTAATGCTTGCCTGAATTGATAGGATTTACAAAGAGATTTGGGATTCTGAAATTTAGGGATAGATAACTTCTGCAACGAGAGTTGATTGGTTTTAAATCTGTGTTTCGAGTTCTAGACGGATTTAAACTAATTCCCTGCAAATATACATTCTGCATTCTCGGATTCAACCTGCGAATCATCCTTATCTAGCGTTTTGTCTCATTGAATTTTAAGAACTTTAAATCAATCACTCACTACTTTTTAGTTTAATCGTTTCGTTTTACATTCTTCTGAAATCGACTTAGCATAATTTGAATCTAGAAACCATAGTGTAGCTCATACTTCCTTTGGGATTCGATAACCCTTTGTACTTCAACTGCATTGCTGTGCACTTGCAGTATTGATTTATTTGGGTAAAACTTTGACCCTATCAAGTTTTTGGCGCCGTTGCCGGGGAAGTAATAGCTGCCTACGGAATCTAGTAGTAGAATTTTGACTAGGTTTTGTTTTGTTTTTGGTTACTAACGTTTTAGTTTCTTGATTTTGGTTTCAGGTGCATGCCCAGCCGCGGTACCAGAAGCAACAAAGAAAAGGAACTACTTGGATTTGACAACCAGGAGCTCGGTCGTTTAGAAAGGACAAATCGAAAACTCGCGAAGGCGTCGATCCACACTCCTAGCATCGATCGACACTCCTCGCGAGCAGAGATGACTGATCCTGTTATTTTGATCCGAGACGGAGCTGGTAATTTGCATGATGAAGAAGGGAATAGGAGAGTGCTCGAGGCCAGAGATTAGATGAGAATGGGAATCCAATCGTCGAGCAAGCAGTGCAAGTAGTACCACCTGCGAATGGTGGACGTGGGAGAACACTAGGCGACTACAACAGGTCTGATCAGTTCTATGCAAACAGAGATGCGATTCGCCCACCTCCTTTTCAGAGGCATGATTTTGAGCTGAAGCCTGCGTTCTATACTTTGGTTTCTCAGCACCCTTTTCATGGCCTTCCCAATGAGCACCCTATGGACCATATAGAAAGGTTTGAAGACTTGGCATCCAGTATAAAAGCCAATGGAGTGTCTGATGATTACCTTTTCTGCAAGCTTTTTCCATACTCTCTTGGAGGAGATGCAGCGTATTGGTTGAAACAATTGTCACCGGGATCACTGACTACTTGGGAGGACACGAAGAACGCATTCTTGTGCAATTTCTTCGACGATGCAAGGTCCGAAGAGCTTAGAACAAATATTTCTGCATTTTCTCAAGGACCAACTGAAGCATTCAAGGCTGCTTGGGTGAGATTCAGAGCATACCAGAGAGATTGTCCACATCATGGGTTTAGTGAGGTACAACTGCTTGGTATTTTCTTCAGAGGAATAGACTGGAGGTACTAGATGGCTTTGGACGCTGCCAGTAATGGGAACTTTAACACCAGGTATCCAGAAGATGCAATTGTGCTTATAGAGAATTTGGCTTCTAGCAACAGTACAAAGAATGCAGATTTTGATAGGAAGAATCATGCTGGTGTGAATGATGGGAGTCAAATTGCAGAAGTCAAGGCTAAGTTAGACAGTGTACACAACCTTCTAGTTGGGAAAAAGCACGTTCAGTTTTCTGTTGAGGTAGAGACATTCGAGCCTACTGAAGAGTATGATGAAGAAGGTGTCAACTACATCAATGGAGGTGGCTTTCAGGGCCAAAGGTATGGAAATCAGTAAGGGAACATAAGCTTCAGTGGTAACAATCAGAGGAGTAGCTACACAGGAAATCAGAACACTTCTGGTTATCTTCCAAAACCTCAGTACCAGAGAGATGAGTACCAAAAGCCTTACCAGATCAACAACAACTTCACAATGAGCTATGGTTCCTCTTCTTATCAAAATCCACCAGCAAAATCTGCAGACAGTGAGATGAAATCTATGCTAGAGCAGATTCTAGAAGGACATCAGAAGATGACAGTGGACTTTAATGGGAAGATGGATTCATTGTACCAAGATTTGAATGGGAAGATAGAGAGTTTGAACATTCATGTGAAGAAGTTAGATGTTCAAGTTGCCCAAACTGCAGGAGCTGTTAATAGGCAAGAAGGAGTTCTTCTTGGAAGGACTGATGCTAATCCTAAGTGCCACGTCAATGCCATCACATTGAGGAATGGAAAGAGTCTTCAGCCAGTGCAGAAAAGGGGTCTAAGTGCTGAAGAAATCGATGAACTTGAGGATTTTGAAGATGAGAATCGTGCTGCAGAGCCAGTGTCGATCGACACCAATGATGGGTGTCGATCGACACCAACAGAAATCCTCGAACACTCAACTCGACACGAGTCGAAATCGACCAAGCTCGACACGGAGGTCGATACGAAGAACAAGTCGACTTCAGATGCTGGTGTCGATCGACACCAGGAGGGTGTCGATCGACACCCTACCCAGAAATCCCCAATTCGACCTGTAACTTCGAAAACTGCAGAAGAGAAGCTGTATAAGCCGAAGATACCTTACCCCTTGATACCGAAAAAGTCTAAGCAAGAGCTGCTCGATGCTAGATGCAAGGCTATCATGGACAGATTGATGATTGAAATTCCTTTGATAGATGCAATCAAAACCAGTCCTGTGATAAGAAGGTATATGAAGAGGATGATGAGCAAGAACTTGGACCTTGAGCAGGAAGTGATGCTGATATCCGAACAAGTCAGTGCTGTAATCCAGAACAAAATTTCAGAAAAACTTCCAGATCCTGGGAGCTTTGTTCTGGATAGCACAATCTTTTCAGACATGTTTGGGAGATCTTTATGTGATTTGGGTTCAAGTGTTAACCTTATGCCTCTTTTAGTTGCTATCAGACTTGATATGACAGATTTCCAACCCACTACGATCTCTCTAGTCCTAGCGGATCGCTCTGTAAGGATTTCTGAGGGTGTCTTAGAGGATGTTCCTATCAAAGTAGGAGATTGCTTGATTCCCACTGACTTTGTGGTTCTTGAGTATGGTGATGAACCCAAAGACCCCCTCATCCTTGGAAGACCTTTCCTAGCCACAGCTGGAGCAATCATTGATGTAAGGAAGGGAAGAATAGCACTGAATGTTGGCGACTTGGTGATGAATTTTGACATGGATAAGCTGATGAAGAG
>JAHZTW010000001.1:427369534-427511635 GCA_020283515.1 Alliaria petiolata
CTTGAGGATGAGACTAAGTCATCTATTGAACATCAAAGGAGGCTGAATCCAAACCTGATGGAAGTAGTCAAGAAAGAGATCATGAAGCTCTTGGAAGCTGGGATCATCTATCCCATTTCAGACAGAGCTCGGGTCAGTCCAGTTCATGTGGTTCCTAAGAAAGGAGGAGTCACAGTTGTGAAGAATGAGAAAGATGAGCTGATTCCTACAAGGACTGTGACTGGACACAGGATGTGCATAGACTACCGGAAGCTGAATGCTGCGACCAGGAAGGATCACTTCCCATTGCCTTTCATTGATCAGATGCTGGAAAGGTTGGCGAATCACCCATATTATTGCTTTCTAGATGGGTATTCAGGATTCTTCCAGATTCCTATCCATCCAGATGACCAGGAGAAGACCACTGTTACATGTCCCTATGGTACTTTCGCTTATCGCAGAATGCCATTTGGACTTTGTAATGCTCCTACAACCTTCCAGCGATGCATGATGTCTATCTTCACAGACATGATTGAGCAGTTCATGGAGGTCTTTATGGATGATTTTTCTGTTTATGGATCATCCTTTAAAGACTGCCTAGAGAACTTGTGTGCTGTACTGCAGAGATGTGAAGAGAAACACTTAGTGCTGAATTGGGAAAAATGCCACTTTATGGTCAGAGATGGTATTGTTCTTGGACATCGGGTTTCTGCAGATGGTATTGAAGTGGATAAAGCGAAGATTGGTGTAATGACAAGCTTGCAAGCACCTGATTCTGTGAAGTCAGTGAGAAGTTTTTTGGGTCATGCTGGGTTCTACAGACGGTTTATCAAGGATTTCAGCAAGATTGCAAGGCCACTTACTGCTCTTCTATGCAAAGATGTGAAGTTTGATTTTACTGCAGAGTGTCATTCAGCCTTTGAACAGATCAAGCAAGCTTTGGTGAGTGCTCCGATTGTCCAGCCTCCAGACTGGGAATTGCCTTTTGAGGTAATGTGTGATGCCAGTGATTTTGCAGTAGGAGCTGTGTTGGGACAGAAGAAAGACAAGAAGTTTCACGCCATCTACTATGCCAGCAGAATATTGGATGATGCCCAAAGAAACTATGCAACTACTGAGAAGGAGTTATTAGCTGTGGTCTTTGCCTTTGAGAAATTCCGCCAGTATCTTGTTGGTTCCAAGGTGGTGGTTCATACTGATCATTCTGCACTGAAGTACTTGATGCAGAAGAAAGATGCAAAGCCAAGGTTGTTGAGATAGTTTCTACTCCTTCAAGAGTTTGACATTGAAGTGAAGGATAAGAAAGGTGTTGAGAATGGAGTAGCTGACCATCTTTCAAGGATTAGGATTGATGATGACGTTCCCATTGATGATTTCCTACCTGAAGAGAATGTTTACTTCATTGAATCCCAATTACAGGCCTTGACTTCAGAGAAGTTGCAGGATTGCGAGGCCAGAACACTGGTGTCGATCGACACCAGGAGGGTGTCGATCGACACCCCCTCTGCAGACTTCGAAAATTCACTCGACACGAGGCGATATCGATCGTGGTCGACACAGATGCTCGACACAAGCACTCAACACAAATCAGTAGTGTCGATCGACACCCTTGTCGAACTGACACAGTTCTTCAGCGGATCCTACATGACTTGTTCCAACAGCCCCTATTTGCTGTTAATGCTTCTTCTCGACCATGGTATGCTGATATTGTGAATTACTTAGCTGCTGATGCCGATCCTACACATCTCAAAAACTATGAGAAGAAGAAATTCATGAGGGAACTTAGAAGATATTATTGGGATGAACCTCATTTGTATAAGCATTGTTTAGACAATGTATACAGAAGATGCATTGCAGAGACTGAGGTTCAAGACATGCTTTTTCATTGTCATGGTTCTGAGTATGCTGGACACTTTGCTACTTTCAAGACAGTGTCCAAGGTTCTTCAAGCAGGCTTTTGGTGGCCTACCATGTTCAAGGATGCTCAGGTTTTCATAACGCAATGTGATGTCTGTCAGAGGAGAGGGAAATCAGCAAGAGACATGAGATGCCACAAAACTTCATCCTTGAGGTTGAAGTCTTTGATTGCTGGGGCATCGATTTCATGGGTCCTTTTCCCTCATCTTATGGAAATAAGTACATATTAGTTGCTGTGGACTATGTGTCCAAGTGGGTGGAAGCAATTGCTAGTCCAACCAATGATTCTGGAGTGGTGTTGAAGCTGTTTCGCACCATTATCTTCCCCAGATTTGGAGTGCCTAAAATTGTTATAAGTGATGGTGGTTCTCACTTCATTAACAAGGTATTTGACAAGTTGCTGAAGAAGCACGGTGTTCAGCACCGTGTGGCTACTCCATATCACCCTCAGACTAGTGGACAAGTCGAAGTCTCCAACAGACAGATCAAGCAAATTCTGGAGAAGACTGTGGGTAAGACAAGTAAGGATTGGGCTGCGAAGTTTGATGATTCACTTTGGGCTTACCGGACTGCTTACAAGACGCCACTTGTGACTACACCTTTCCATCTACTCTATGGTAAGGCGTGCCATCTTCTGGTGGAATTGGAACACAAGGCGCATTGGGCTATCAAGAAGATGAATTTCGACTTGAAGCCAGCTGGAGAGAGGCGTTTGATACAGCTCAATGAGTTAGATGAGATTCGACATCATGCATATGAGAGCTCAAAAATCTACAAGGAGCGCACCAAGGCTTATCATGACAAAAAGATCATCTCGAGAAACTTCGAACCAAATGATCAGGTACTTCTGTATAACTCTCGTTTGCAATTTTTTCCTGGTAAATTGCGTTCACGTTGGTCAGGTCCTTTCACCATCAAAGAGGTCAGACCATACGAAGCTATTGTCTTGACCAATTCCAAGGGCGAAGAGTTCATTGTGAATGGACAGAGGGTAAAGCACTATTGGGCACAAGCCGAGATACCAGAAGGACACATCGTGTCTCTGGATAATGCATCCTCCGCCTAAACGCGTGAACAGTCAAGCTAATGACGTTAAACGAGCGCTTGGTGGGAGGAAACCCACTGGTAAGTTTTTATTTTCGTTTTTGTATTTTTATTTTAGATTTTACTAACTATTTTAACCCAAAAAAAAAACAGGTCGACACGAGCCAATATCGACCTACGTCGACACTCGGCTCGACATGGGCTAGTGTCGATCGACACCCGGTGTCGATCGACACCACTTACAAAGACAGGTAAGTTCTTTAAAACTCCGAGTCTTCTTCTTCTTCTTCCCAAAGTCTAAACTCGCGAGACCTTGAGCAATTTTTCACAAAATCATAACTTCTCCGTTTCTTAACGGATTTGAGTGATTCAAAGCTTCATTCTGTGCGGATTTTTGTTCTCTTTCTCAATCTCTTACCCATTTGTCTGATCTTCAAGGTATGTTCTTCTAAATCCCGATTTTCAGTTTCGACCCTAAGGTTTGATTTCTCGAATTTGGCCTTTTTTTCTTGATTTCTTGTTCGAATCCAGCTTTTTTAGGTTTTATAACATGATTTCGACCTTTACCCATTAGATTATATCCCCTAATTTTCATGAATTTGAAATTTTCGAATTAGTGATAAAAGTTGCGAATTTTGGGATTTTAATTGAGAATTATGGTTGAAACTTGTTGGATTCGTGGTATTGAATGTGTTTAGACAGACAATTGATGCCAATTTCGAGCTGCATTCTTGAATTTCGAATTTTGAGTCTTGAGCCAAAGTTTTGTATTTTGGGTTTTGAATGTAGTTTTATTTTTGATTGCAGATGCCTCCAAGACAAAAGAGAGCTCGACCAACTGAAGCGTCCTTTTCTGGGACTTCTAATGATGCCCCTACCTCACGCCCTCCTTGGCCTAGAAGAGAAGGAACGAGAATTCCAGTTGGGAGAAACTGGGATGATACACCGGCCGAAGAAGTGGCCAATGACGCATGTGTGAACCGCGACATCGAAGAAGATTGGGATGAGTACGACACGCTGTTCTACAACGCGTGGTTGTCCGTCGAAGTCGCACCTACTCGGTAGCTGACCCGAAGACGCTCCCGGAGTTGGGCATTAAGGATGACGTCTTGCGCTTATTGAAGAAGGCGGAAATGGGGTCTATTGCTACCAAGCAGTACGATCTTTTTCCTGATTTGGTGCGACAGTTCCTCGCCACAGTTCGTGTTTACTATCGGAACGAGGTGGTGAGGAATGCTTTGGTAGGAACCTTGACTTTCCTCATCCGCGGTGTTCGCTACAGGATCCCCATTCCTGATCTTTGTGGGATCTATGGCTTTGAGCGAGAGCGCACCGGTGTTTCACTTCCACCGTTTCCAGACATTCAGGAGTTCTGGGAATACTTCGGGAACAGGAGGTATGATTCGAAGGACTCTACACAGACATACATTCGTCATCCAGTTCTCCGCTACATTTTTCGTCTATTTGCTACTACACTTTTGTGTAAGCATGAGCCGGGGAAGATGAGAGTTTCTGAGATGTTGTTGTTGTACATGGCCATTTGGGATGTGATCACTGATGAGTCTGAGCTGGATGAAGACGTCAACCTTGGCGCTTTTTTTGCTCATCACTTGGTTTCGCTGAAGAAGAAGCCTTTCACATCATCCAGCAATAAGCCGGAGACTGTTGGCAGCTTGCTTACTCCCATTTTCCAGCATTGCGGGATTGACACTACCAGCTGCTCCATTGTGAGCAAGCGTGCTCTCGTTGATATGGACTATTTGCAGAGAGCTACATGGATCAAGCCACAGAAGCTCTGGTTTTTCACCGATCCGCAGGGAGCGAAGTATATGGTCCAGTTACCAGAGAGGGAGCTCACTCACATCACTACTGATCCTGACTGCCTGCGTTTTCAGCCTCATCCGAACTTACTGCGAGATGCCCCAGTTACCCGACGTAGAGGAGCATCTTCACGAGCTGCAGCCTCATCAGCAGAGGATGCTCCAGTTAGGTTTCGACCTTCCTCATCCAGACGCAGCACAGCAGCAGCCATTCCAGAGCCTATTGGTCCTCATTTCCTTCCTGATGCTCCAGAGATCCCCATGGAGCAAGCTGCTTTCCAGCGATACGTGGTTCAGATTTTCCAGGCTATCTGGAACGCCATCACGGTTGTGTCCAACTGTGGCTGCTTCCGTCCCCCTACACCACCGCACTCAGATGATGATTAGTACCTTCGACGTTCCTGGTTCTACTTTTCTTTTCCTTTGAGTCATTTTTCTTTTTCTTGAGTCAGTTTTTGTTTTTGCTTTGATTATGTATTTTGATTTGAAACTTCTTGGAACTTATGAGATTATGGATGATGTTGTTGCTTTTAACTATTTGTTTGAAGTTGTCTAACAGTTTGGATGACTTTGACAACACTTACTTAGCAACATTCACGTTTGGTGTGTTGGAACTCTGTTTTCGGACAGAGTGTCGATCGACACCACCATGGTGTCGATCGACACCCAACACAGAATCAGGTAACGTCCTTTTCTCTTACTTTTCAAGTTGTTTCACACATTTTTTTTTCTATCACTCTCAAGCTTAGTAACACTGGGGACAGTGTTGTTTAAGTCTGGGGGAGGTAGTTACTAACATTGGGTCTTGTTTTGAAGTCTTTTAAGTTAGTCAAAAATCGGTTTTATTGAGTCAAAATTTGGTTGAAATTTTTAGCATCTCTTGGAACTAGTCACAGAACATTGATACTTGATGAACCATTGCCATAGTTGTTGATTTCGGGTTTAACTAGGTAGAACACTATAGGTGGATCAGTCTATCTGAGAAAGTTTAGATTCCTAGAGAGTTTATAAACTTTGTTGTTAACTCCGCCCTAATGAACTTAATATTTCTCATCTTGGGGCTTGGTATGCATTGAATTTGACTTCTCTTTTAGCACTAGCAAGATAAGTTAGGTACAATCTTTCTTTGATCTTCTCTTGTGGAATCTAAGAACGGAAACCTGAGTCCCTTAAAGGATAATGATGGGAGCTTACACTCATGAACACATTTCCTCACAAGGAACATAATTAGTGAGTGGCACCGTTCTTGAACTTTGATGAGAAAAGAAAAGAAAGTCGATAAAATAAAATAAAATGATACCCTAGAAAAGTAGGGAGAAATCGACTAAGAGAAGAGAAAATAAGAGAGTTGTGCTGAGATTATCTTTGTCTAGGAGCTTGGAAGGGATAGAGTCTAGAAAGTTCTTTGATCGATATTCCCTCGATGAGACCGCACCTAAATTAATGAAAGGGGTTAACAATAGAGGTTCTGGATTTTTCAAAGGGGTTTAAATCGTATTTGGAAGATTGCTAAGCTTGTAGTAAGTATACCGAAATTCTATTTGAGGTTGGCTCTATGATATGTGGATTCAAGGGTATTGGTCAATGTGGCGTTCTTAAGATTTGCTAATTGTTTCTGTTTTCAAACCTCGACTCCATTCTAGTTTCTGTTTTGCTTGAGGGCAAGCAAAAGCTAAGTCTGGGGGAGTTGATATATCATGGTTTTTCCGTGTTTTTGACAATGATATAGGCTTTGTATATAGAGTCTTTTCCGTGTTTTTCGAGTCTTTTAGAGTCTTTGTAGGATCAGGAACGTTTGGAGCATAAATGGAGGATCTGAAGCTATTTGGAGAGTTTTGGAGAAGCAGCTGAATACGTGAGCTTGGATTGAAGATTTTGGCCTAGTGTCGATCGACACCAGGAGGGTGTCGATCGACACCGATCGTGGAATCAGAATTGGACGCGAAGTTTTGAAGACTTTCTGGAATTACAATTTTGGCCCAGAAGTTTTTAATATTGCAATTTAGTCCTTTTCGTTTTTTGGGGATTATTTATGTTTTCTAGGGCATTGTTTTGCCATTATCTTATTTTCTATTGAGACTGGGAGAAGAGATTGATCCAGAGCTTTGAGGGAGACAATTCTGCACTCTTCTAGAGAAGATTTTGAACCCTTGTATCAATACTCTTTTTATTTTAATGCAGTATTATTCAGCCATGATTTGTGTTTCAATTTCTATGTCTGAGTAATCTGCTAGTTAGGTTAGGGTGATTTAGGGTTTATGAGGAGTTTGTAGAATTGCGATATTGTTAGGGAAAATCAATCGGTTCTTCACCTGGATTTGCGCTTATATTGATTTCTTGATTGATCACCTAGAAATCAAACCCTAGGTTGTTTAATAGATGCGAGAGCATTGTTAATCACCAGAACTAGTGTTAGGTGAGCAAAATTCCTACTCGCAAAGAGATTTGGTCTAGGGATTTTGTGAACAATCGAACCTGTTTTTAATGCTTGCCTGAATTGATAGGATTTACAAAGAGATTTGGAATTCTGAAATTTAGGGATAGATAACTTCTGCGACGAGAGTTGATTAGTTTTAAATCTGTGTTTCGAGTTCTAGACGGCTCATAATAATTTCCCTGATAGTATACATTCTGCATTCTCGGATTTAACCTGTGAATCATCCTTGCCTAGCGTTTTGTCTCATTGAATTTTAAGAACCTTAAATCAATCACTCACTGCTTTTTAGTTTATTTGTTTCGTTTTACATTCATCTGAAATCGACTTAGCATAATTTGAATCTAGAAACCATAGTGTAGCTCATACTTCCTTTGGGATTCGATAACCCTTTGTACTTCAACTGCATTGCTGTGCACTTGCAGTATTGATTTATTTGGGTAAAACTTTGACCCTATCAAATGGCTCTTTAAGGTTGAACAATTCTTTGAAATTGATCACACACGAGAGGATATCAAAGTTGTGATTGCATCAATACATCTAGATGACTTTGCGGCTACTTGGCATCAATCACTGGTACAATCTTAATTGGGAGTACATAGTCTGAAAGATTGGGTGACTTACAAGTTGTTGTTGAAAGAGAGATTTGCTGATGTATGGTAAGATCCGATTGCTGAGTTAAAAAAATTAAAAAGAAACCGAGGGGATTGTGGATTATCACAACAAATTTGAGCTGCTAAGGACTCGTGTGAATCTATCTGAAGCGTATTTGGTGAGCCATTATTTGGCAGGATTAAGGATGGATACTCAAATGCACATAAGGATGTGTCAACCTCAAACTGTGCGCCAATGTTTGATGTTAGGAAGGTTATACAAAACAGCTCATCCACATAAGGTTTCAACTCCTTCTTGGCCGGCTCCTAAGGTTACTCAAGCAAGCAAAGGGATGTTAACTCTCAGAAAAGACACAGGGAATTATCAGAATAAAGAAGCACGACCAGAGAAACTTCCAATTTTAGAACCTCAATTACAGAAATTCCTATCATCTGAAGAAATGCATGATCGAAGGTCAAATATATTATGTTATTACTGTGATGAAAAGTATACCCCTGGCCACTATAAGGTTCACAAGAAATCTCAACTCTTCTTGTTGGGAATGGAAGAGGATGATGACGTTGATCATTCAGATGAGGAAAAGGAGAACTATGAACCTAAAGGGATAATTGCACAAATCTCTATCAATGCTATGACGGGTGTATCTGATTATAATACGATGCGAGTTAAAGGAACTCATAAGAAGATATCTCTATTCATCTTGATTGATACATGATCTACTCATAACTTCATTGATTCATCAGTAGCTGACAAACTGGGATGTCTTATGTTGCCGGGAGGTAATTCTAAAGTGTTGGTGGTTGATGGTAACAAAGTGAGTGTAAAGGCCAAAGTGGAACAATTTCAATGGGATTTTTAGGGTACAAGCTTCACCGAGGATTTCATGGTAATACCTCTCAAGTGTTGTGATATGGTTTTAGGAGTACAATTGTTGTACAAGCTGGGCCCTATCACTTGGGATTTTATAAAGCTCATGATGAAGTTCATGTGGGGTAACAGAAAAGTGGTGCTTCATGGTATTCATCCCGGTTCTGTGGAAATAGTGAAAGCAGAGAAGTTAAATAAACTTCATGAAGACTCGATGCAGTTATCGATGTTATGTATTTCTAATGATGAAATGGAGAACTCTGTGACTTGCTTTTCATTGGCAGCTGAGCCAACCAGTGAGCAACAATTACCATCCATTGAGAAATTACTTGATGAGTTTGCAGATGTTTTTCTGGAACCAGCGGGGCTACCTCCATTCCGAAAACACCACGATCACAGGATTCAGTTGGTGGAGGGTGCTAATCCTGTGAATCAAAGACCCTATCGGTATACAGTGCATCAGAAGAACGAGATAGACAGAATTGTCCAAGAAATGTTAGAAAGTGGGACAATACAAACAAGATCAAGTTCTTTTGCATCACCGGTGGTCTTAGTAAAAAAGAAAGATAAATCATGGAGATTATGCGTGGATTACAGAGGTCTAAACGGGTTGACAGTCAAAGACAGATTTCCTATTCCATTGATAGAAGATTTGATGGATGAACTAGGCGGTTGGAAGATATACTCTAAGATCGATTTATGAGCCGGATATCACCATGTCAGAATGTCTCCTGCATATATCCATAAAACAGCTTTTAAAACACATGGTGGTCATTTTGAATATATGGTTATGCCATTCGGATTAACTAATGCTCCGGCCACTTTTCAAGGGTTAATGAATGATGCCTTTAAAGACTTTTTGAGGAAGTTCGTGTTAATCTTCTTTGACGACATCCTGATATATAGTCGTTCTGAAGAGTTGCACATTCAACACTTACATTGTGTTTTTGAGGTGATGAGAAGCCAGCAGTTATTTGCTAAAATGAGCAAGTGTGCTTTTGCAACGTCAAGGGTGGAGTACTTATGCCATTTCATCGAAGAATAGGGCATTTCTACTGATCCTAGTAAAATCAAGGTTGTAGCTGATTGGCCAACTCCTCAAAATCTGAAACAGTTTAGGGAATTTCTAGGTTTGGCAGGGTATTATCAACGCTTTGTAAAGAATTTTGGTACCATTGCTCGCCCACTAACACTCTTAACCAAGAAATATTCCTTCCTATGGTCTGACGATGCCAACTCAGCTTTTGCACATTTAAAGATTGTGGAGACACTTCCTCTATTTGACAGACCATTTATTGTGGAGACACACGCTTCAGGACAAGGCATATGCGCAGTTCTTATGCAAGAAGGTCATCCACTTGCTTATATCAGTAGACATTTGAAAGGTAAACAGCTTCATCTCTCAATTTATGAGAAAGAGTTATTAGCAGTGGTCTTTGCAGTCCAAAAATGGCGGCACTATCTGCTTAATGGTCATTTTGTGATTAAAACGGATCAGCGAAGTCTGAAATATTTGCTTGAGCAACGATTGAACACTCCCATTCAACAACAGTGGCTGCCAAAACTTTTAAAGTTTGATTATGAAATTCAGTACAAGGAGGGTAAAGAGAATGTAGTGGTCGATGCTTTGTCAAGGGTGGAGGGTTCAGAAATTCTACACATGGCTTTGTCGGTATTAGATTGTGATTTGCTTAAGCGCATACAAGAGGGATATGAATCTGATGGAGAGCTTAAATCTATGATCACGACGTTGATCGCCAAACCAGATTCTAAGGAGCATTTCACCTGGTCTCGGAACATTATAAGGAGGAAAAGTAAGATTGTAGTTCCAGCTGATGTCGCTTTAAGGAACACGATTTTGGAATGGCTTCATTTTTCAGGTGTTGAGGGACACTCAGGCAGAGACGCAACTCATCAACGAGTCAAGAGTATCTTTTACTAGAAAGGTATGTCTAAAGACATTCAGTCTTACATACGTGGTTGTTCTGTGTGTCAACAGTGCAAATACGACACATCAGCTTCACCGGGTTTTAGTCAACCTCTCCCAATTCCAACTTCCATTTGGACAGACATTTCAATGGATTTTATTGATCGACTTCCGTTATCATTTGGTAGATCTGTCATCTTGGTTGTTGTGGATCGTCTTACAAAAGCAGCTCACTTTCTTGCTTTAAATAATTTGTACATAGCTGTATCCGTAGCTCAAGTGTTCCTTGATCATATATTCAAGCTCCATGGATTCCCCAGTTCAATAGTCAGCGACAGAGATGCAGTGTTCTTGAGTGAATTTTGGAGAGAGTTATTCACTCTACAAGGAGTTTCGCTCAACTACTCGAGTGCTTACCACCCACAGAGTGATGGGCAAACTGAAGTTGTGAATCACTGTTTGGAAACTTATTTGAGATGCATGTGCAGTGATAGACCCCATTTATGGAGTAAATGGTTACCTCTTGCTGAGTTTTGGTATAACACAAGTTTTCATTCTGCCGCTCAAATGACACCGTATGAAGCTGTCTATGGTCAACCCCCTCCTCAACATCTCCCTTACTTGCCTGGTGAATGTAAGGTGGTTGTAGTTGCAAAGCGTTTACAAGAACGGGAGAATATGTTGTTGATCGTAAAGTTTCATCTCTTACGAGCTCAAAATAGAATAGAGCAGGTGGCTAATCGCAGACGTTCTGAAAGAAGCTTCAAGATTGGTGATTTTGTTTATGTCAAACTCCAACCTTATTGACAAGGGTATGTGGTTCTTGATATATCATGGTTTTTACCCGTTGTTAGACCATGATATAAGTCTTTTTATAGAGTCTTTTGGTATTTTTAGAGTTCTATTAGAGTCTTTGCAGGTTAGACTACGTTTGGAGCATATTTGGAGATTCTGGAACTTTTTGGAGCATTCTGGAAGAAGCTGAAAAGTGATAATGAAGACCGACGCATTGTTCGGATTTCCATTACAAAAAGGAAATCACAAGAAGTTTCAAGTATTTACAAGTTTGCCCCTGACGCGAGTTTGCCTAGATTTTCAAGGCATTGTTTAGCCACCAACTATTATTCTTATTTTCTGTTTGAGACTTAGAGAGAGATTTTTAGAGAGAGATTTTGGAGAGAAGAATTTGGCTCCTTGAGAGCAGATTTGGAACTCCTTTGTTTCTATTGATTTCTTTTATGCAATCTTATTTATTCATGATGTTTTCTTCATTCACCATGTCTGAGTAGTTTGCTAGTTAGGTTTAGGGTTTTTCAAAGGTGATTATGAATTGTTAGGTCGAATTAAATTGTTATGATAAAATCATTAGAGTTCTTCATCTGGATTTGTGTTTAATGCTGATTTTAGCTTCATGACCTAGAATCTGATCTTAGGTTAATTAATAGATGCGAGAGTGTTATTGATTGCCTGAACTAATGTTAGATGAGTAAAATACCTATACGCAAAGAGATTTGGTTTAGGGATTTTGTGAACAATCGAACCTGGACTTTAATGCTTGTTTGAATTGATAGGATTTGCAAAGAGATTTGGAATTATAGGGTTTAGGCATAGATAGTCTTCGCAGCGAGAGTTGGTTGATTTTACATTAGTGTTTCGAGTTCGTGAACAGTTCTTCATAATTCCTACAATTCTGTCTAGACCTGCAATTTAGATCACCTGAGAATTTCCCTGAACCTAGCGCCTTAGTTTCCTGATTTTAAGAAACCTATTTCGTGATTTCTCGTTTACTTCCTGCTTTGTTTTACTTTAATTCTATTTGACCTGGCATAATCTGAACTTAGAAACCTTAGTGTAGCATCTACTTCCCTTGGGATTTCGATACCCCTTATACTACGATTGCATTTGCTATGCACTTGCAGTAGTTGATTATTTGGATAAAACCTGAGCCTTATCAAGTTTTTGGCGCCGTTTCCGGGGAAGTATTAGCTTCCTACGGAATCTAGTATTAGGATTTTGACTAGGTTTTGTTTTATTTTTGTTACTGATTTAGTTTCTTAATTTTTTGTTTCGGGTGCATGCCCAGTACAAGAAGCAACAAGGACAACGAACTAATCGCGTTAAACCAATAACTGGGTCGTCTCGAACACAAGAACCGAGCATCTACCCGAGTGTCGATCGACACCATTGGCATCGATCGACACCAGTCGTACAACGCGATGACAGATCTACGAAGAAGGCAACTTGGTTGATGCAGAAGGACGCAGAAGGAACAACCAAGGCCAGAGACTTGATGATAATGGATATGTTATCATTGAGCAACCAGAGCAAGTCGCACCTGCAGAAGATGGACGTGGAAGAACACTTGTCGTGTACAACCGCCCATACCAGTTCTATGCCAATAGAGCTGCGATCCGTCCTCCTGCATTTCAGAGGAACGACTTCGAGCTGAAGCCTGCCTACTTCACGTTGGTGGCTCAGCATCCCTTACATGGACTCCCTAATGAGCATCCCATGGACCATATTGAGAGATTCTAGGACTTGGCATCAAGCATCAAGGCTAATGGAGTGTCCTATGATTATCTCTTCTGCAAGTTTTTCCCTTACTTGCTTGTTGGAGATGTGTCATACTGGCTGAAGCAGTTGGATCCAGGATCCTTGACCACTTGGGAAGAAACGAAGAATGCATTCTTATGCAACTTCTTTGATGATGCAAGAAGCGAAGAGTTGAGGACGAAGATCAACATTCTCCCAAGGACCCACTGAAGCATTCAAGGCTTCTTGGGTGAGATTCAAATCTTACCAAAGGGATTGCCCACACCACGGGTTCAGCGAGCCGCAGCTTATCGGAATCTTTTACCGAGGGATCGATTGGAGGTACCAGATGGCTTTGGATGCTGCAAGCAATGGCAACTTCAACACCATATATCCAGATGACGCGATTGTGCTTATAGAGAATTTGGCCTCTTGCAACAGTACCAAGAATGCAAACTTTGAGAGAAGACAACGCGCTGGAGTGAATGGAGGAAGCCAAATAGCTGAGGTCAACAGAAAGCTAGACAGCGTACACAACATTTTGGTGGGAAAGAGGCAAGTTCAGTGTGCTGCAGAAGTAGAGACCTTTGAGCCAAAGCAAGAAGAGGTTAACTACATTAATGGAGCTGGTTTTCAAGGTCAAAGGTTTGGCAATAGGCAAGGCTATGGTTCTTCTTACCAGAAGCCTTTTCAGAACAACAACTTCCAGAGAAACTATAATTCTTCTTCTTACCAGAAGCCTCCTGCTCAAGACAACAAAATGGAGTCTATGCTAGAGCAGATTCTGGAAGGACAGCAGAAGATGACAGAGGATTTCAATGGGAAAATTGATGCTTTGTACACGGATCTTAATGAGAAAATTGAGTCTCTAGGTACTCATATGAAGCAATTGGATGTTCAAGTTGCTCAAACTGCTGGAGCTTTGAAGAGACAAGAGGGATTTCTTCCTGGAAAGACGGATACAAATCCAAGACACCACGTGAATGCCATCACAATTCAGAATGGAAGGAGCCTTCAAACAGAGCTGAAAAGGGGTCTAAATGCTCAAGAAATCGTGGAGTTTGCGGCCGAAGAGGAAGAAACTCGAGTTGCAGAGAAGGTGTCGATCGACACCACTGCTGAGTGTCTATCGACACCAGTAGAAAAACACGATTTTTTAGCTCTGACGGACCTAAATCGAACTCGATCAGCACGAGTCAGTCGACACAAAAATGTAGTGTCGATCGACACCAGCTGGGTGTCGATCGACACCCTTCCCAGAAATCACGTGAAACGTCCACAACTGCAGAGGAAAGAGTGTACAAGACCAAGGTTCCATATCCTCCTATTCCCAAACACCTAAGGCCGCCCATTAGTGCGAAAGAACTGGCTGGTTTCAACAAAAAGGTGAGAAGGATCTCCAATGCGATCTCATTTGCTGAAGCTTGGGAGGATTATCATTTGGGTGTTTTCTTTAAGAATTGCAGAGAGAGTCTTCAAGAAATTGAAGAACTCTTCAACAAAGCAAGGGGTACACCACCTCCAATGAAGCAGATGCTGAAGATTGAAGATCCTGGGATGTTTGTAGTTCCATGCTCCATTGGAGGAGTTAAGTTTCAACAATCTATCTGCGATTCTGGTGCTAGTGTTAACCTCATGTCAAAGGACATTGCAGAGAGGCACCACAGTCCCATATGGTACAATTCCAGACTTGCTTGTCAAAGTGAGGAATTGTCTAGTACCTACTGATTTTCAGGTGGTAGAAGTGAGCAAGAATTCTGTCATGTCTTTTATTCTTGGAAGACCATTCATGGCCACAGTGGGAGCAGTTGTAGACATGCCGAATAAGAGAATATCTTTCTCTAATGTTGACAAATGAGTCTTCTGCAAAGCTATTCCTACTACTGACACATCAAAACACATCTCTTGCATTGCTGTGATTGCTGGAGAAGAGCTGGATTCTAAAGAGCAAGTAAACAAACTGGTTGTTCAAGAGGCATTGGATGGAAATTTTGAGAAAGTTGTGGAGCTTGAAGATTGGAGTGGAAACAATCATCTCTTCAGGACTTTGGGCGAGGATGAAGGTCTAAACAATGCCAAACTGATAAAGGAAGACGTGTTCATCATGGAGACAAAGATTGCGGAGCTGAATTGCAGAAGGAGTGCAGAGATTCGAGCTGCAAAGTTGGTGTCGATCGACACCACTACTAGTGTCGATCGACACCCTACGCGAAGCACTCCAGAAGTTGTTTCCAATGCTGCAAATCCATCATTTTTGGTCAAACAGATGTCTCCACATCCTACATCCCAGAAACCTCGAAGGAAGCAAAGGTACGCATTTCCTGAAATCAATTCCAAACCCCCTGATCTTGTCAATAAGAACATTAAAGGTTCAAAAGGTGTTTCACGTTTAGGCAAGCCACGAGATTCTCGTAGAGGGCTTGATGTTTCTTTTGATGATTCTGCAGGAAAACGAAGTGTCCCACCTGAACTCAAGTCCCACCATGCTGCTGTTCCTCATTTTCTTGGTCATTTTCATGCACCTAATGCCTATACACCGCCATGGATGAGAAGACATTCGTCTGGGAAATATTCGATGCCACCCTCTGATCCACCAGACGTCTGAACCCCGACACAGTCAAGCTAATGACTGAAAACGAGCGCTGAGTGGGAGGCAACCCACTGTTAGGTAAGGTTTTTCTTTTTATTTCGTTTTGGTTTTACTAAGTCCTAGTTTCAGTCAGTTGAAAAAAGGCGACATTGGACTCGACACAGACCAGTGTCGATCGACACCAGGTGGGTGTCGATCGACACCACGCGCAGACGAAGGTAAGTCTTCTAACTGGTCTTTTAAGTTGTTTCTAATCGTTCTTTTAGCCAACTTCGGACTTAATAACATTGGGGACAGTGTTGTTTAAGTCTGGGGGAGGTGATTACTGACTTTGTGTTTTGTTTTGAGAGTCTGTCTTGAGTCAAAAGTTTTGAAATTTTTTTGTTTTATTGAGTCAAAATCAGTTGAAACTTTCAGTTTTTCTAGGAACTAACCACAGGAAGTTCACACTTGAAATAACCATTGCTATAGTAGTTGACTGCAGGTCTTACTAAGAAGAAAGCTCCAAGTGGAATCAGTCTAACATGGCGAGTTCAGGTCCCCTTATAAGAACTAGGTATGCGCAGAACTTGATTCCTCTTTCAGTCTGAACAGATAAGCCATTACAGTCTCTCCTTGATCTTCCCTTGAGAAAAGAAAGAAAAAGAGTCTAAGTCTGAGAATAGTGCAAAGAACCTCATGAGCCTGTCTCCTCACAAGGAACAATATTAGTGAGTGCTCTTGAACCCGTCTCCTCACAAGGAACACAAGTAGAGAGTAGCACTATTTTCCAAGATTTCAAAAGAAAAGAAGAGTCAATGAAAAGATCTTAGAACACCCTGAAAATGGGTAGCAGTTGACTAAGGGAAGAGAAAATAGGAGAACTGTTTGGAGAATATCTTGTTCAGACAATAAGGAAGGGAAAAGAATCTGTAAAGTTATGTGACAATACCACTGTTAGAGTTCGAAATTTTATCAAGGAAAGGATCTGGATTCAAACTGGGAGATTGCTAAGCTTCTAGTAAGTACACTGAACTTTCCTAAGGTTGGCTCTATATCATGTGGATTCAAGAAGTGTTAACGAGTTGTGGCGTTCTAAAGGATAGCTGGAAGTTTCTGTTTTCAAACCTCTACTTCATTCTAAGTTTCTGTTTTGCTTGAGGGCAAGCAAAGGCTAAGTCTGGGGGAGTTGATATATCATAGTTTTTACCCGTTTTTGGACCATGATATATGTCTTTTTATAGAGTCTTTTGGTATTTTTAGAGTACTATTAGAGTCTTTGCAGGCTAGACTACGTTTGGAGCAAAGTTGGAGATTCTGGAACTTTTTGGAGCATTCTAGAAGAAGCTGCGAAGTGATGAAGTTGGGAGAGTGGAATTACACGCAAGGTGTCGATCGACACCCTCTGTGTCGATCGACACCAATGAAGATCGGCGCATTGTTCGGATTTCCATTACAAAAAGGAAATCACAAGAAGTTTCAAGTATTTACAAGTTTGCCCCTGACGCGAGTTTGCCTATAAATATAGATTTTCAAGGCATTGTTTAGCCACCAACTATTATTCTTATTTTCTGTTTTGAGACTTAGAGAGAGATTTTTAGAGAGAGATTTTTAGAGAGAGATTTTGGAGAGAAGAATTTGGCTCCTTGAGAGCAGATTTGGAACTTCTTTGTTTCTATTGATTTCTTTTATGCAATCTTATTTATTCATGATGTTTTCTTCATTCACCATGTCTGAGTAGTTTGCTAGTTAGGTTTAGGGTTTTTCAAAGGTGATTATGAATTGTTAGGTCGAATTAAATTGTTAGAATAAAATCATTAGAGTTCTTCATCTGGATTTGTGTTTAATGCTGATTTTAGCTTCATGATCTAGAATCTGATTTTAGGTTAATTAATAGATGCAAGAGTGTTATTGATTGTCTGAACTAATGTTAGATGAGCAAAATACCTATTTTCAAAGAGATTTGGTTTAGGGATTTTGTGAACAATCGAACCTGGACTTTAATGCTTGTTTGAATTGATATGATTTGCAAAGAGATTTGGAATTCTAGGGTTTAGGCATAGATAGTCTTCGCAGCGAGAGTTGGTTGATTTTACATTAGTGTTTCGAGTTCGTGAACAGTTATTCATAATTCCTACAATTCTGTCTAGACCTGCAATTTAGATCACCTGAGAATTTCCCTGAACCTAGCGCATTAGTTTCCTGATTTTAAGAAACCTAATTCGTGATTGCTCGTTTACTTCCTGCTTTGTTTTACTTTCATTCTATTTGACCTAGCATAATCTGAACTTAGAAACCTTAGTGTAGCATCTACTTCCCTTGGGATTTCGATACCCCTTATACTACGATTGCATTTGCTGTGCACTTGCAGTAGTTGATTATTTGGGTAAAACCTGAGCCCTATCAGTTCTGCACTTGATTCAAAAACTAGCTCCCAAGTACTATGGCCCATACAAGGTAGTGCATATCTGTGGAAAAGTGCCTTATAAACTGGAATTTCCTGCTTCAAGTCGAATACACCAGGTTTTTCATCTTTCCCAACTTAAACTCAGAGTTGGTGATCCATCAGTTAGTACTCTATTGCCCTCTATTATCCTTGATGTCTTGAGAAAAGAACCATATTGTATCTTAGAAAGGAAGATGGTTAACATACAGGGGAGACCAGCTACGAAGGTTTTAGTGAAATGGTCTAATGAAGATGCTAGTTTTTGTATGACTTGTTACAGAAATACCCGACATTTCAACCATGAGGACTTGGTTGCTTGAAAGGGGAGGATTTGATATAGTAATTGGTAATTGAGGAGTGAAGAGACGTGGAGGGTGCAGATTAAGAGAGAAGATCAACGGCTGAGATCAAAAAGGAGCTTGAGTCCAAGCGTTAAAAGGAAGCGGTTGAGAAATTACATTAGCTATTCAGAAAAATTGTTGTTGTTCATCTTCTTCTTTCAAACTTCTCTCTGTGTTACGAATTTGTTCATCCTCTGTGAAGAATCTTTTCTTCCTTTGATTCTCATAAGGTGAATTTGAGTTTCTTTGTTTCATAAATATTGGAATTCAGCAATTATCAATTTGATTTGGATTTACGATTTGGAGATACGGTTTTATTGTATCAAAATGCTTTGTAAGTTAGACCTGAATCATCAGAACCGAGTTTTTCAGAAAACTAGTTTCAATACAGCGCTTTCAAGGGATAGTTTGGAGGCTCAAATGAAGTCTGCTCGAGCTGATATTGTGTGGCCATCATAGTGGCATATCAGACTTAATAAGCAAGATCTGGATTGAGGAATTTACGGTTAGTTTGATATTTATTCATGTTCCTTCCAAACCTGTTTGATTCAATGTAAAACAGTGTGACATGTATGATCCGGTTTAGAGTTTGGGCATATAGAGAAACATGCGGTTGAAGTTAATGTATGTTTAATTTGTTAATTAGTTGCGAGAGTTAACTATAATTAGGTTGTTAGATACAAGTAATTGGTACTGCGAGAGTAAGTTAATGATTTTAAGTGATTTGAGTTCTAAAACTTATCTATTAGATTTACTAGGTAATTATCCGCGTTACGCTGCGGGATATTTTTTTATATTTTTATATTTTTTAATGTGAGAAGTTAATTTTTATAGTTGGTTAAAAATTATCATCAAAATTGGTTAAAATCTTACAGTAATTGAATACACATGCACATATCTCTGCAAGTTTTTCAAACTCAAATTATAAATTTTATTGGAAAATTTTTAGTGCTTGCTAAATCAAACTCTCTTTCTTCTCACTTTGATGAAACACTTCTCACGGATATCTTTCTATGGTTCATAGAACCGATGACATACAATTGAATAATCTAATTAATCATGATAATTGCAAAATAAACAGAAGTCAGTGGACCAAAATAGACTTTCTTCGTGGGTATATTAGCCATGAATACTAATAATCTTTATCCGCCTTTCTTAGCTGATCGGTTGTAAAGGAGAGAATTTACTTGGATTATTGTGAGGTGGGAAATATTTTTTACTCAGTGGACCACGTACATGTATCCGATTCGGGCACGGGGTCTTTGGCCTCGAGCCACAACAGTCTTTGAGAGAACCTCTTCAAGATATTCACAACGACCTCTATGGTGATCGATCCACACACATAATCTTATTGCTTCTCTTTTCTCTACTCCAAGTCCCATCAAAGACTCCTTCATTGTCTCCTTCTTCTTTACCTCTTCTCTTACTTTTTCTCCAGGGTTCTTTATTTTCTCCTCTTTCTTCATTTTCTCCTTCTCCTGATTCCTCTCTATAATCCAATTCGTCGCAGTCCACAGTATTTTTGAAGCCTCCATTACCGTTTTCTCACACTTCCCATGTTTCTCCCTAAGTTTCTCCTACATTGATTGAAACCCATAAGGTGTTTTGTTCACTTTCTCTGCTATCTCTTTTATCATACCTCGATAAGTCTCGTGTGCCACTGTAAGACTTTTCTTAAGCAATGGTTGCTCCTCTAAGTGCTTAGTTTCTTCTCTCCTGAAAGCTTCTTCTTACTCTGTTAGTACCTGTTCGGGCTGGTTCATATGTTGGATAAGCTTTGAAGACTTGTCTCCTAAGAAATCCATAAACAAGTTGGTTTAGGATAAGATAGAATTAAGGAAATTGTCTAGTTCTTCTTGTAATAGGAAAAGTGTGTTTTCCTAATTACCATAGGATTAGAAAAGGAAATCTAGTTCTATAAATATGGTTGTTGAGTTGTGACAATCATAAGAGAGAATTAGAGAGCAATTTGTGTGTTTAGTTTTGAGAAGTTTCTAAACATATATATTAAAGAGAGTTATTCTTTAAAAGTCTTTTGTTCTTGAAATCCTTTATTTGGTATCAGAGCACAAGGAGATCCGATCTAGAAGGAGACGTGATCAAGAAGTTCGATACAACAAGGAGTTTGACGAAGCCGAGCCATGGCGGGAGTCGATCCTCCTACGCGACCGAGGGAGGACAAGACGATCCCAATCGTCTGCCCTATGTTTACATCAACAAATTACACGGTGTGGGCTATGAGAATAAAGGTCCTACTGCGAATTCATAAGGTTTGGGAGAATATTGAACCAGGTTCTCTAGCCCTCGACAAGAATGATATCGCAACGGGATTATTGTTCCAATCGATCCCGGAAGCTCTTATCTTACAAGTCGGTGAACAAGAGTCTCCTAAAGGGATATGGGAAGCAATAAAATCACGCAATATGGGTGCGGATCGAGTCAAGGACGCCAGACTACAAACCCTAATGTCAGATTTTGAGCGCATGAAGATGAAGGACACAGAAGCTATTGATAGCTTCACGGGAAAGCTATCGGAATTAGCTTCACAAGCTGCTGCACTTGGACAAACAATTGACGAACCCAAGATCGTCAAGAAGTTCCTCAATAGTTTGCCAAGAACGAAGTATATACATCTAATAGCCTCGTTAGAACAGCTATTAGATCTCAACAAAACGAGTTTCGAAGATATTGTTGGGAGATTCAAAGCTTATGAACAAAGAATCCGAGACGACGAGAATCACGGAGATTCGCAAGAGAAGCTGCTCTATACGAACTCCGAGGAAAGAAACGCGTCTTCTTCACGAGGGAGAGGTCGTGGAAGAGGTAACAAAGGACGAGGAAGAGGCCGATCAAATACACAAGACCGATCAACAAATCAAGCGGATAAAGACAAACCGAAAGAAAAGAAAGATAGGTCGCATGTGATTTGCTATCGTTGTGACAAGCCTGGTCACTTTGCTTCTGTGTGTCCGGACAGGCCAAAAATACAAGAAGCAAACAAGATAGAGACAGAGGAAGAAGATCCGGCTCTGTATATGCACGAAGTAGTATTCTTAAACGAAGAGAATGTCATACCAAAGAACAACAAAACCGAAGAAGGAGAAGGAGGAATTTGGTACCTTGACAATGGAGCGAGTAACCACATGACTGGCCATAAGGAGTTCTTCTCGGAGCTCAACGAAAACATAAAAGGCAAAGTCAAATTTGGAGATGGATCGTGCATTGAAATAGGAGGGAAAGGTTCTATACTATTTCAAAGCAAGACGGGAGAACAGAAGCTAGTTACGGACATCTACTACATTCCTGACCTTAAGAGCAACATCCTAAGTCTAGGACAAGCTACTGAGGCTGGTTTCGATGTCAGAATGAAGCAAGACTTCCTCACGGTTCATGATCCAAGTGGAAGGCTTCTAGTAAGAGTCACAAGAACGGCGAATAGACTCTACAAGATAAGCCTCAAGATTGGGAGACCGGTATGTCTAAAGACGAGTATGGAAGAAGACTCATGGAGATGGCATGCTAGGTTATGACATATAATCTTTAAGACGATGAAAGCTATGTCAACGCAAAAGATGGTCCATGGTTTGCCGGAGTTCAAAGAAGAAAACAGATTGTGCGAGTCGTGTTTGGTGGGAAAACAAACACGACAATCTTTTCCTAAAGCTATCATGTATCGAGCGTCTAAGCCTCTAGAGCTACTACATGCAGATTTGTGTGGCCCGATCTCACCACCAACCATCGCTCATAACAAATACATATTTGTTATAATAGATGATTACTCAAGATACATGTGGTCTATCTTGATAAAGGAGAAGAGTGATGCTTTTTCTAGGTTCAAAGAATTCAAGAACCTAGTAGAGAAGGATCTCGAGTAGAAAGTCTTAACTCTAAGGACGTACAGAGGAGGAGAGTTTACTTCAGGGGAATTCAATGAATTTTGCAACACGAACGGGATCAAGAGGCATCTCACGGCACCTTATACACCTCAACAAAACGGAGTCGTGGAGAGAAGAAATCTGACTCTATTGGGAATGACAAGAAGTACTCTCAAAGCGTTGAAAGTACCGAACTATTTGTGGGGAGAAGCTGTGCGACACGCCACTCACATAATCAATTGAGTTCCAACAAAAGCTCTCAAGAACATGACACCATACGAATGCTTGAGAAACAAGAAACCGAATCTTGAGCATTTAAAAGTATTTGGGTGTTTAGCTTATGCTAAGATTGAGACAACAAACCTCAAGAAGCTCGACGATAGATCAAGACCATTAATACATCTTTGTTTAGAACCCGGAACCAAGGCGTATAGGCTTTACAATCCAACGCAGAAGAGGATTGTGGTGAGCCGCGATGTAATCTTCGACGAGAAGTCAAGCTGGAATTGGAGTGAAACCGGAGAAGGATCAAGCAGAGATCCAGGAATGTTTCACTTGACTTGGGGAGATATTGTAGACACAGGAGAAGGTCCTACAATAATCGGGAATGATCATCACGATAATGAAGATGATCATCACGAAAACGAGGAAGAAGATCTAAGTGATCATGGAGATGATGACAATGCACACGGAGAAGAAGTTGCACACGATCAACCAGCTCAACAACCACTAAGGAGATCAACTCGCCAAGTAGGTAAGCCGACCTATCTTAAAGATTATCTCCTTCAAGCATCCATAGAATGCGAGAGACTTTTACTCCTAGTAAACGATGAGCCGAGCTGCTTCGAGGAAGCAAAGGGGTCATTAAAGTGGAGACTAGCATGCAAGGAAGAGATCGAGTCTATCAACAAAAACAAGACATGGTTTCTAGTTGATAGAACGGGAGATATGAAGGTCATTGGTCTCAATTGGGTCTTTAAACTCAAGAAGAACGCGGACAATACTATCAACAAGCACAAGGCGAGACTTGTAGCAAAAGGATACGTACAAGAGTCAGGCATTGACTTCGATGAAGTGTTTGCACCAGTTGCACGTATTGAGACTGTTCGGCTCTTGATAGCATTGGCAGCATCCGAAGGATGGGAGATCCATCATCTGGATGTAAAAACCGCTTTCTTACATGGAGAGTTAAAAGAAGATGTATATGTTGCACAACCCGAAGGTTTCGAAATAAAAGGAGAAGAACACAAGGTATACAAGCTTTCAAAAGCATTGCATGGCCTAAGACAAGCTCCACGAGCCTGGAATACAAAGCTGGATCAAATCCTTAAGAAGATGGGATTCAAGAAATGTGCAAAAGAAAGTGATGTCTATCGCAAAGAAGAAGGAGAGAAGCTTCTCATTATTGCGATCTATGTGGATGATTTGTTCGTAACCGGCAACTCTCTCAAGGCTATAATTGAATTCAAGAACGGAATGTCAAATACCTTTGAGATGTCGGATCTCGGATAGCTCACATATTACCTTGGTATTGAGGTATATCAAGGAGAAGATGGAATCGAGATAAAACAAGAAGGTTATGCTCGACGGATCTTAAAGGAAGCTGGTTTAGAAACTTGTAATCCTACTCAAATACCCATGGAGTTTGGATTAAAGTTTTCTAAGGCACTAGAAGAAGAAGAAATAGCTCCCACGAGCTACAGAAGAAACGTAGGATGTCTACGATACTTGTTACACACGAGACCGGACTTGGCATTTTCTGTTGGAGTTGCTAGCAGATATATGCAAAGCCCTCGAAAGTCACACGGTGAAGCAATGAAACACATTCTGCGTTATCTNAATTATCCGCGCTACGCTGCGGAATATTTTTTTATATTTTTATATTTTTTAATGTGAGAAGTTAATTTTTATAGTGAAAATTATCATCAAAATTGGTTAAAATCTTACAGTAACTGAATACACATGCACATATCTCTGCAAGTTTTTCAAACTAAATTTATAATTTTTATTGGAAAATTTTTAGTGCTTGCTAAATCAAACTCTCTTTCTGCTCACTTTGATTAAACACTTCTCACGGATATCTTTCTATGGTTCATAGAACTGATGACGTACAATTGAATAATCTAATTGATCATGATAATTGCAAAGCAATAACAAAATAAACAAAAGTCAGTGGACCAAATTAGACTTTATTCGTGGGTGTATTAGCCATGAATACTAATAATCTTTATCCGCCTTTCTTAACTGATCGGTTGTAAATGACAGAATTTACTTGGATTATTGTGAGGTGGGAAATAATTTACTCAGTGGACCACATACATGTATCCGATTCGGGCACGCGGTCTTTGGCCTCGAGCCACAACAGTCTTTGAGAGAACCTCTTCGAGATATTCACAACGACCTCTATGGTGATCGATCCACACACATAATCTTATTGCTTCACTTTTCTCTACTCCAAGTCCCATCAAAGAGTCCTTCATTGTCTCCTTCTTCTTTACCTCTTCTCTTACTTTTTCTCCAGGCTTCTTTATTTTCTCCTTCTCGTGATTCCTCTCTATAATCCAATTCGTCGGAGTCCACAGTATTTTTGAAGCCTCTATTACCGTTTTCTCACACTTCCCATGTTTCTCCTACATTGATTGAAACCCATAAGGTGTTTTGTTCACTTTCTCTGCTATCTCTTTTATCATACCTCGATAAGTCTAGTGTGCCACTGTAAGACTTTTCTTAAGCAATGCTTGCTCCTCTAAGTGCTTAGCTTCTTCTCTCCTGAAAGCTTCTTCTTACTCCGTTAGTACATGTTCGGGCTGGTTCATAAACATAGCTTAACCTCGATGTTACTGATCTTCTCCATGGGAGTTTCTATCTCGTATCCTTTCATTTCCAGCTCGTTGCGTAAACTCTCCATCGTCTCTTCATGACTTGCGATTGCAGAATCTCTGGATGTTACTTCCTTTAGGTCAATAGTAATAGAAACTATCGATTGCAGAAACTGTCCACGTAAACTCTCCATCATCTCGTATAGTGTTGATTACCATGTCAATAGAAAATTATTCTTTTTCTATGGATAAGAAATGTTTGTTTCATATATTAAATCAATAATTAATTAAAAGTTATGTACTCTATCTCAAAACATAAAATGTTCTAAATAAAAGCATAAAGATTAGAAAATTAATTTTTAAAGAAAACATCACTTAATAATTAGTTAAAAACATAACTCAACTAATCGTAAAAAATATTTTAGAATTTCAAAAGTTAAAAGTATCAAATCTACTATATGAAAGCTGAATGGCTCTCTCCTGGAGATGCCACGTCAGCATCTCAGAGGGTACCACATGTACTTTATCATTTAAATATAAAATGTTCTAAATAAACCGTTTCATTTGTATTAAATACAAACCAAACAAAATATTTTAATTTCCTTGCATCTAGGGAGAATCCAAAATAAAAAAACCAATTTGGCAGACACATAAAAATACTTCATATTCTTAAAGAAACGTCTACATAATTTAAATTCAATAATTCAATTATGGCTCTACATTAAAAAAAGATGTTTTCAATAAGCATAAGCGACAAACATGAAATAGTTTGTCTTTCAATCAAATATAATTTTTAAAGATATTTAAAATAACAAAAAATATGTACGTTTAAGTTATTTTGCAACAACAAAAAATATAATATGCAAACCTTCAATTATATATATTGTTTTCTGCAATTTACAATTTTAAAAAGTATCTATTTGTTTTGAACCAAAAAATATATCTACTTGTTTTGGGCTTTTAAAGAATGTCATTTGTTTGGGTTTTGATTAATGAATTTAGTAAGAAAATACAAAAATTAGCATATGATGTGTATTATTGAAATGTTTTGATTGGTGTTTAAAAAGCTGAGATGTCACTCCCAAAATGATTTAAAAAACTGATGTGTCAAGCCATGGAGAGACTCTTCTCTTATTATAGTATTAATTATTGCTAAATTCCTTGGTGAATTCTCCGAGGCTCAACACTTGTTGTTTTGATTTCTATTTGCATTTTTATTGCTTTGCTTTTTAGTTTTGTTTTCATTTGTATCCTATACAACAAATCTAATATTATTGTCTGAGCTCTTTTTTACTCTCACAGGGTTGAAGTGCAACTCATGAGTTATTAGTGGATTTGATCTCTAAGTATTACTGCTATTGCATGTGCACTTGGATAAATATTTTTGGTTAAAACCGGACACCCATCATATCACGCTTGTGTAAAGATTAAGAATGGTAAACTGCAGAAAACATATGACTTGTTTTCACGTTACATTATGGTTGGTTCACTCGATTGTGTCTCTCATGCATATCAAATGTATTAGGGACTATGTATAGATTATTGGGCTATTGTTCATAATTTTTAGAGAGTGTAAGAAATATCATATATCGGAAGTTGAGAGAGACTTTGAGTAATATATAAGAAACTTGTGTCACTTAATTCATTGCCAATTGATTTTGAGTTGGAAGCCTATGAAACTTAACATGGTATTAGAGCATTAGGGAAAGTCCAATAATGTTCATGATATACAATCTTTATATGGACTAAAGTTTAAGACATATGGGCGTATATTGTATATGGGCACATATTGCAGAAAACTCATTCCCATGTGGATTAGGGCTGAGGCAGTTGGAACTTAGTTGTGTCATGGACAAGGTGTTAAAGAAATGTATGTGAATATAATATGGTATAGGGTTTGATGAGACATGATAAAATGCTATTCGGTTTATATACAGGTGAGTCTTTTGAGAAATTGTTGCAAATTTTGTTTTTAATGATATTTCTCATATTCAATCTCAAATTTAATCAAATCATATATGCTGATTTTAAAAAGTGTTTTAGTTTCGAATGCCATGCGAAAATCGAAACTATTCATAATGGATCGGAATGTGTCTCCATTTAGCAACGAACAAATGTTCAGTATATGATAGATGGTTTTAAAAATTGTTAGAGTTTACCCTAAATGGATGATCTACAGCAATATCTATTTGGTTATATTTTTTGTTCACTTAAAAGCTAACAATGGTTCAAAAACAAATGAACGATGTGTGTTATAATAATTATTTTTACATAAACCTTTATGAACTGTGTACACAACAACTCATTCAACATGTTTCTATCCAAGCAGAGCAGTTTCAGATTTACATTAAATAAAAACAAATACTCAAAAATACCATTAACATAAGTTTTTGTTCCAAAAATACCTTCACTAATTTTTTTATTCCAAAAATACCATTAAATGACATTTTTACAAAAATAACACAAACTCTAAAAATAATTTTTAAAGAGATTATAATTTAAATATTTGAGTTTAGGTTTAATATTTTGAGTTTAGCGTATAGTTTTTAGGGTTTAGGGTTTACTTTGACGGTTTGGAGTTTAGTTTTGAAGGTTTACGGTTTAGTTTTAGTTTAGGTTTTAGATTTATTTTAGACGGTTTAGAGTTTAGTTTTGAGGGTTTAGGGTTTAGTTTTAGTTTAGGTTTTAGATTTAGTTTAGATGGTTTAGAGTTTAGTTTTGAGGGTTTAGGGTTTAGTTTTAGTTTTGTGTTATTTTTGGGAAAAAAAAACTCATTTAATGGTATTTTTGGAACATATATTTTTGGAATAAAAACTTATTTTAGTGATATTTTTGAGAATTGACCTTAAATAAACAATTGATAAAATGTAATAAAAAGTGGTAAAAGTATCAAATATATAGAAAATGAAACATTTATGAGTCTGATTTGAGCTAATCCCGGATGAAAACATATATGAATTTGATTTACCTCTGGTCCATTTAAGCTTGTAAATCCTATTAACCATTGTTTCCATCCCAGTACGAGTTTTTCAATTAACGTACATTTTGTTTAATCGGTTTCCAAACATGATCTTACCGGACAAAGCTTTAGACTAGTGAGTGAAACCTAGCTGATGATCCCCGTAGCGGACGAAAATGTGCCATAGTCAAATGATACTGATCATTCCATTGTTGGTTTCAATTGATTTATAGACTTCAGTTGAGTGTTTGTCTCTTTGGTCGTCCAAAACACTGACTTGTTAGCTTCAAATCTGTTTGATTGTTTGTCTGTTTGGTTTCTCCATAAGTGCTAAATACAAGATACGAGGTCTTCCTTCTCAGATCAATGATACATGGGTTACAATGTCAGAACCCAATCTCATGTATACATCAAAATCTCCAAGTTGTCCCCATTACTTTGGAACTGAGGATTGACATTTACCAAAAGAAACAAAGAGTTGAAGTTGGTAATCCAACTAAACCATAAGAGAATACCATAAAGCAACCATCAAACCATACATAAGAAGATGATTGAAGAGAGAACGCAAAATCATCATCAAACCATACATAAGAAGATGATTGAAGAGAGAACGCAAAATCATCATCGAACCTAAAAAAGGTCTGAGATTTATATTAAAAAAAAAAAACACAAGTGTTCAAAAAGAAACGAAATTTTCCAGAGAGAAGTTTTTGTCTTTAGCCTTGTTCATCATTCAATGTCTTTTAACTCTAAAAAACCAGACACCTTCAAAAGATTTATTACGGCTGGGAGACTCGTATGAACAAAATACGGTGAAATACATGTTCATAATAGTATTTCCATCAAGATCAAAATGGTGTTTGATTCAGGATTTACCGCACAGGCTGTTGGTTATAGTGGTTCTTCTCCTTCTTCTTTGCAGCGGCCAGCTTTGCGCGTCTTGCAGCTGCCTCCTGTGCAGCGGTTTTTGCTGCAGCATCCATCTCTTTGCTTGATTTCTTCTTCCTCATGGATGCAATCTTTTTTAGCCTCTCTTTGACATCCATTGCAGATTCTTCCTCAGTCGGCTCAGACCCAGTAGCTTCATCCACAGCATCCTGTTTGCTGTTTGCTTGCTGTTCTTGAGATTCTTTCACCTCCTTTTGTTTATCCTTCTTTTTCTTCTTTTTCGACGCCTTTGATTCCCCACCTGCTGCATTCTCCTTCTTCTCTCCCTCTCCATTGAGCTCTTCTTTCTTTTCTTGTTTAGCCTCTGTGAAAGAAGAACGCACAAGGTATCGGTATTAGCAAAAAGCTAGACAGATCAGTTGTGTGCAACAATCAGTTGCAGTGGCTGTGCCAATAATACATGTGATTAGAACTATTAAAGATGTCAGAATTGAAAACAAAAAGTACCTTGAGAGTCCTCTTGGCCATTATTCTCCTTGGGGGCAACTCCAAAATCTGCCAACAAAGCCTCAAGCTCAGCAAGTTCCTTCTTTTTCTTCTCTTTCTTGGAAAGTTGCCTCTCTGCCTCTTTAGGAGGTGCAGGAACTTCAGGAGCTTTCTTCACCTCAGGCTCTGGTTCCGGATGAACTTGTACCTCTGTTTCCTGTTCCTGCTCTTCTTCCTCCACATCATCATCACCTTCATCAAGAATATCTTCCTCACTTTCACTTTCCTGACAATCAAAGCGAGAGAAACCCATCAGAAACCATGAAAATCACACATGGAATCTGGACACAAACTCACACTAAAAGCAAGTCAACCTGAACCAAAAAAAGAAAATCTGAAGCCTATATATACTACATGCCAATGCAAGCAAATGCTACCACAAAAATGGAAAACAAATAGGTGAAAACATTCCGGAGGGAGAAAGCAATAACAAAAGCTCTTTTCTCCAAGCCAATACAAGCATCGAACACAAAACTGGTACGTTTGCAATAATCAGCAGAACAGAAGTCAGTACGCAGCAGAACAGAAGTCACAAAGAGAATCGTTAAGCAATAGACAGAGAGACTTTTTACAGCCAGCAAGTCAAATGCCAATAGGCATACTGCAAAAATCACAACCAATTTCAGGAAACAGTGAGGCAAAAACAAACTCATTAGATTTGACTTCTGACCTCAACGTGAGTGTCTTTTGCATCAGTATGGGATGGCTGGGAAGTGCTCCAACCAGACTGGATAGGAGCAGTGGTGGCATAATAGTCATCATCCTCGTCGTCATCATCGATATCAGCCCAAGACTTAACTTTCAACGGCGTAGGTGCCCAGAAAACCTGTGGCTCAGGCTCCTTCTCTGGCTCTTGCCTTGACGATGACTTAGATGACCCTTTGCTCTTATCAGACTTCTTCTTCTTCTTGCGAGTGTCCAAAGCTGCGAACAAGTTGGTGCTCTGAATCGTAATCGATTCTTCGTCTCTCTTGTTTCCACCTCCAGCCATCTTACTTCCTCTCAATCAAACGCGATTCAGATTAAAACAACAGCAAAAAACCGAGATCGAGCTTCTGATAAACCTAGATTACGAATCCCAGATTTCACCTGAAAGTTTCGACGGATAAACAAAGGGAAAGAGACCTAGAAGATGAAGCAAACAAACAAAAAATACAGAAACAAATAAAAAATGAAATCTGAGCCGATTTTCTACGCAATAACAAATCTTTAATCGAAAATCCTAGACTCGTGACTAACCACTGATTGCCCAAAAGATAGAACAGCACTACCCGATGGATTGAAAATTAGGGTTCGAGATGAGTAATCATAAAATCCACCGGAGGATAAACGGAAACGAGCGAGAGAAGAAGAGAGACTCGATTGATAGGAGCGTTTTCGTTATGGGAGATAAAATTAGGGTTTTGCGTCTTCCCTGTTTAAGGATGAGGAAATCTGGGTGTAGCAGCCGTATAGGTTAGGGCTGAATCGAGAGAAGGAGGATAACGAGAGAGAGAGCCATTAACAAGCTCGTGTCCCTGAATTTATATGGGTTATGTAAATTTACCTTTTGGTACCTAATAATTTTGGTTATTTTTTTTTGTTCAATGTGTTTTAAAGTTTTACAGTTTAGCCCAAAGGTTTTGGAGGGTAAAAGACTGTTCGGGTCGGATTTTGGATCCTTTGTAGCCATTGGAATTTCGGTATTCGGAACGTTATTTACGGGTACGAGAAGGAAACGGATAATTTAAAATTTGGAAACTCAAAAAGATATTCGATAGAAAAAAAGTTCTTATCCGGAACGAGTTTGGAAAATTTCCTTACATTAAAATCTATTTCCCAACTCTCAATAATTTGGTTAAAATTTGGTGATTCTGATGTCTTGCAACTCGACATTTAATTTTTTTTTTTTTGGAATCGGAAGATATATTTGAATAGTAGTAACTAGTAAGTAACCTTTACATTTTTTTGTTGGTATCATTCAACTCTCGTTTAGTCTTAAACTCATTCACAAAATCATCAGTTGTCTTAATTTTACTAAAGAGAACGATCCACAAAATCTGTCAAATAACATGTAAAAGTTTCGTTGTAAGATCTCAAAATTGTAGTCACACTTACTGTTTACCGCCTCATATATCTTCTAATCACAACCTTGTACACATATTTCTGATATTTTCTTACTTTCAAGTTTATTTAGTTGAGAGAATGATCTTTTCACTAACAACATACTTCTAAAATATTTTGTCAAAAATAAAAAAATACTTCTAAATTGCTTTTCTACAATTTGCAGAGCCAATAATATAACTAGATCTACCTCACTCCTCATACCAGAGCCTCAAGAGAAAAATCTATCACCAATGTAACTAGCTCCACGGTCTTTTTTATATTAAGTATCACAAACATGGTACACTGATTTGCAATCAAAAGAAACCAAACTAATGCAGTTATTACAACGCACTCTTGAGTAGTTCAATGAAGTTTTGAATATTTTTTTAATATCAAGGTATAAAACACAAAAAGCCATTCGAAAGCACAGAATTAGAATAAGAAGATCGAAGACCTTCAAGGATGTTCATCGGATTGCGTCCGTCCGTAGAGGAAGCACGGCCGGCTTGACCCTTCCGTAGTTCCTCAACCACAAAACCACATACAAAACAATCCCAGCCACAAAGCCTATGGCAGCATTTGAGCCTAAAGACACAGCTGTGCAAACAAGCATCACAAACGAATCTCCCTTTGTGTTCATTTCCCTAGCAGCCATTGCAAGCTCTATACCAGCAAATAGCAACAAAGCTCCAAGAACACCAACCGGAAACTTCTCCATTATACCAACCAATGAACTTCCCAAGACCAATCCTAACACCAATTTAGCTACTCCCAACAGTGCTACGCACCCACCACTTCTCCCACCAAACTTGTACTGACCCGCTAACCCGCCGGCTCCATGGCAAGTAGGCATTGCACCAAACCAACATCCCACCATATTCATCAGCCCAACAGTCATCGATACCGATGTAGCCGAGAACTTCTTCTCAGGGAACAGATCATACGAGAGCTTACACACAGCCACAACAGAGTTCAGAACAGAGAGAGGTAACTGCGGAATCGTCCCTTTCAAGAACCCGTTCTTCCACACTTCTTTGCTCATCTTCACTACCTTGATCTTCGACGGCCCGAACTTAATGTCATGTACAATACTCGGCTTCCTTATAAATGCCAAAACAACACCTAACAAGAATATCAACAGAGCAGATGGTACATTAGCTATAACCTTCCTTATCGAAACTCGTCTTCTTCTTCTTCTCGAAACATCTCTCTCTTCTTCCTCCTCCTCTTCTTCTTCTTCTTCTTTTTCACCATCTCCATTCACAAGAACTATGAAAAGAACACAAGCCAAGGCTAAAACCAAACCATCTAACCCTAACCATGGCCTATCACCAACACTCTTAGACTTTGAAAAGTTCTGTTCTTTCCTTATATACTTAACCGCAGACATCGCAAAGGCTAAGCCTTGTGACAATTGAATCCCTCTAACAACCGATAAAGGAATGACATTGAACACGAACTGCATCAAACCAGAGATCCCCAAGACGAACAAGATCCCTCCGGTGCAGATTCCGGCGGCCATGATCTCCGGTATGCCGAAATCCTCAGCGGTTGATGAAATCGCCACCGCTGCTATAGATTTCATCGGTTGAACCGGCATCGGTACGCCGTAGACCGCTCCGGTTATGGCGTTGTAAATCCCGGTGAATATCAGCGTTGTCCCTAAATCCAAATCCTTGGCGAGAGTTAAAGCGAGGACGATTGGTATGTAAGTGCCGAGATCACCCATTGCACCGTTTACTTCGGCGAGCTTTGATCGGAAAACAAGATTGTTCTTCAGTTTATGGAACATTCCGGTGATCGGAGAACGTTTTGGAGTTCTGGGTTGACTAGTCTGAGACTGAGACTCCATTGTTCTGAGTTGATACAAAACTCACAGAGCAATGCGTATCTCTTTATATCTTATAAAAGATCAAAGCTTTTAACAATAAATAAAGAAAATGAAAAGCTCGATGGTGATAGTATCTGATTCTTTTGTGTGTTAAACAAAATCTCTTTTTAATAAAAAATATGTTTAGGATTTAATTTATTTTTGGTCAACTAGTTTGTTAATGAATTTAATGCTGGCACATATCTTTATGTATTTAGTTATCGACCATTTGCATTTGCATGTTGCAGCAGGTCCCTTCTAAATGTCAACAAAAATATATTATGTATATATATTTAAGAAAGAAAACTACTTTAATTCACAAAAATATGTAATATAATAGTTTATGCTATTGTTGTTATTTTGTTATTATACACCACATATGTTCAAACCCTTTTAATTCATACTATTGACAAATAAATTATATGACCTTAATTTTATGAACATTCATAAAATATGTAATTTACTCATTGTCTAGTTATTAAGATATGTGAATAGACAAGACCATACTTTCTAATAAGGTAATAGCACATTAGCCCTGCAAATTTCGGGACGGATCCGGTTCTCACCCGTACTCGTTTCAAATTTTCCGTCCTATTCCGTTTCCGTTCAAAAAAATTCCCGTTCGGGACTATTTATTTTTTTCAAACGGATACGGAAAAGGTAAGGGAGAGAACGGGAATGAGATCGGGTATCCGAACTTCCCGAATTTATCAAATTTTCCCGAAATTTCCTGAATTTTCCCGATTTTTTCCCGAATTTTTCCGAATTATCCAAAATAATTACATGTTTGTGAAAAGATTTTACGTAAGGGAATTTCCCGAACCCGTCCCGTTCCCGTCCCGTTTTTATGGATTCCCTTTTGGAAATTATTTTTTAATTCCCAAATTTCTCGTTCCCGTCCCGGATCTGTAAATTCCCGTCCCAATACCCAAAATTTTCAGGGCTATAGCACATAATACCCAAAACACCTAAATCTAAATGATTATAAGCGGCCATGGAATAAATTGGTATATTATATTATAGCATTTCCCTTTAACAACAAAAATAACATAAATTAATGATTTTTTGTTTGACAAAAAAAAAAAATTAATGATATAACATGATGTTAAACAATATAATTAATCAACAACATTTTATAAGTTAAAAAAACAGTAATTGTATTTAGTAAAAGAGTTTTTTTGGTTAAGAATATAATAGTTTACACGTTTTTTGGCTATGTAGTATTATAAGAAAAAAGAAGAATAATGTGCTGATATTATTGCTGAAAACCAATCAGCCTTCGTTCCAGGCCGTGCTATATCAGATAATGTGTTGATTACCCATGAGATCCTCCACTACTTGAAAACAACAACAGCTGAAGTACACTGCTCAATGGCGGTTAAAACCGATATGAGTAAAGCATACGACAGGTTAGAATGGAGTTTCATCAGAGGAGTGTTTGAGAGGCTAGGCTTTCACCCCAAATGGACTAATTGGATCATGCAGTGTGTGAAAACAGTATCATACTCGTACCTGATTAATGGAGCTCCATATGGTAACATATTTCCTGAACGTGGGATCAGGCAGGGTGACCCGTTGTCTCCGTTCATCTTCATCCTTTGCAGTGAAGTCCTATCGGGTTTGTGTAGCCAAGCCCAAAGAAATGGAAGGTTGAAAGGTATTAGAGTTGCCAGAGGAAGTCCCCAAGTCAATCATCTACTGTTTGCGGATGATACTATGTTTTTCTGAAAAAAGCAAGTAAGAAGAACAGCCAATCACTGAAGAATATCTTACAGCAGTACGAAAAAGCCTCGGGTCAGTGCATAAATAAAGCCAAAACTGCTATTACATTCTCGCATAAAGCTCCTAATGAGCTAAGAGAGAGTATTCAGCATGAAATGGATATCCTAAACGAAGGAGGGGTGGGAAAGTACCTTGGTTTACCGGAGCAGTTTGGCCGAAGGAAGAGAGATTTATTCACTGGCATAGTAGACAGAATCAAGCAAAAATCTTCAAGCTGGTCTACAAAGTTTCTCTCTCCCGCGGGGAAAATGACAATGTTGAAAAGCGTCCTTTCCTCTATGCCGTCACATGCTATGACGTGCTTTAAACTACCAGTATCCCTCTGCAAAAGGATCCAATCAGCGTTGACACGTTTCTGGTGGGATACAAAACAAGATGTGAGGAAAATGGCCTGGATAGCTTGGGATAATTTGACTCAAGCAAAGGAAGCGGGGGGCCTGGGTTTTAGAGATATACCTAGTTTTAACGATGCCTTACTGGCAAAAGTGAGTTGGACGCTCCATACAAATCCTAACTGCCTCCTTGCTCGGGTATGTTTTGGCAAATACTGCCAAGATTCTTCTTTCCTCAAATGCAACCGAACCTCAGCCCTGTCGCATGGATGGAGTGGCATTTTGATTGGCAAAGATCTTCTGGTTAAGCAATTAGGTTGCGCAGTGGGGAATGGAGAATCTATCCATGTTTGGCAAGATCCATGGATATCCCTGACTCAGAAACAAAAACCTATGGGCCCATCTCCTGAAAACTCTTCACAACTCAAGGTTTCTGACCTCTTCCACCCAAATACAACGAAGTGGGACATACAAAAAGTCCAACGGATCCTCCCTTATCACGCAAGCGAGATCTTCAATCTGAAACCAAGCAAAGCACGAGTGCCTGATAAGTTAGTGTGGCTAAAGACAAAATCCGGCACATACTCTACAAAAACTGGATACTATACAACACTAAATGAAGACACAACAGAGATCATCAACAATCCGAATAATCTACAGTGGATACCTGAGGTTTGGGCGGTTAAAACGGCTCCGAAGCTACAATTGTTCATCTGGAAAGCAGCGAAAGGTGCACTCCCAGTGGGAGAGAGACTAGCCTCAAGACAAATTCTGCTCAATCCGACGTGTATCAGGTGCGGAGATCTGGAAACAATAGCACATGTGCTATTTCACTGTCCGTTTGCCAAACAGGTCTGGGAAGCAGCCCCATTTAGTGCTCCATTCACCCCAAGGCAGGAATGGGATTTTGCTGCTGGATGGAGAGTGGTACGACGGCTCATCAGTCTCCCACCGACGGGTATATCCTCGACTTCGTTGGCAATTTGGATTCTCTGGAATCTGTGGACAGCCAGGAACAACAAAATCTTTAATGATAGACAGTTCACAAAGGAAGAAATCGTTGACAAATCCATCACAGCGGCAAGAGAGTGGATTGAAGCTCAACCGGGGAAAGTTCAAACCCAAATCCCTAAAGGTTTAAACATCAGAGAAAGAGACTCTACCTCTATCACATGCAGAACAGATGCTGCTTGGAGAGAGGACTGCAAAATTGCCGGTCTAGGATGGGTATTTCTGGATGATCGGGATCGGATTTTGGAGAAACAATCGGAGGTGGCCGCTTGCGTCAGATCACCTTTGATGGGAGAGACACTTGCAATCCAGGCGGCACTGGAAGATGCGCTAAAACGTGGTTACACAAGGCTCCGATTAGAATCAGACTCAAGCCAAGCGATTGGATCTCTGAGAAGAAAATCAGAATTTTCAGAACTTTACGGGATTTCAGCTGACATTTTAGAAATGTCTAATGCTTTTGATTTCCTTAGTTTCGATGCTATCAGTCGAAACTGTAATACTGAAGCAGATGGGCTGGCCAAAAAAACCTTATCTTTGTACCCATACCCAGTTTAAATATTTTTTTCTAATTAAATTTGGACAAAAAAAAAAAGAGAAGAAAATCAAATTTAACTATTCATTGTCTTAGATATAGGATAATAATTGGAAATACAAGTTTAAGAGGTTTACACAGAAAAATATTAAATTTAAATTTAAATAAAAGTATATAATCTTCTATTTTTTCACCAAAAAGTATATAATCTACACTTGCATTTAGTGTGGACATCATCTAGTAGTTAAACGTTACAGTATTTAAACCTTATTGTGTAGTAAGAATTTCTTTTTTCTAATTTATCAAAAGTTTCATCAATTTTGGTGGCACATATTTTTATTTTTTAGTATGTTCAAGTAACATCTATTGCGTGTGCAGCTGTTCTATAAATGTCAGCAATAATAAATAGTAATATTTATAATATGTTTATATAAAAAAAGTCAATGCTCAACCAGAAAAATATTGTGTATTTATTTTATTTATATTCAACCACGGACCCATAAACATTTAGAACAATAATACATATAGAACTCACAATTATACAAAAGGTACAATCTGGATAATTTTTTTTTTTTTTTTGAAAGAGACAATCTGGATAATTTGCAAAGTATAAAATGACGAACCACAAACCATTGGCCTTTCCTCCAACAAAACTATATTGGCACCCATCTTGTATTGTCATTATTATCAACCGAATTCATTGCCTAACTCTATGCACAGTCATGAAGACTTTCAATACAAACCATCGACATCTTCTTAATCGCGAGATCATATTGCAAGATTTTCCCATAACGAACATGTCGAATCCACATCCATTTCTCTAAATACACATCTTTTGAATCTAGTTCTAATACCAATCGTTAGATTGTTCAAATTTATATGAATTTTTCATCAGTATAATATCGTGCGCTTTAGGTTAAATGACAAAACTCGCACTAATTTGTTTTTTGTTGCCTTTTTTTCAAAAAAAATATTCAAATTAATTAGAGTTGAATATTCTTTATAAATGGCACAATTATTGTTTAATTTTCTGATGTGGAACTTTGAACTGATTTTCCAATATTATCCCAAATGAAACATTTCGATTATACTATTCGAAATAAAAATATTTGCGTTGCAATATTTACTATAAATATATACTATTTTTTTTTGAAACGTACAATAAATAGTTTTAAGTCATAATAAGGAGGGTGGCTTTATTTAAAGAGATTATTTAAGAACATATGTGTCTCTATACGAAGACGTCTCTTGGTGTCTCTACGCAAAGACTTCTCTCGGTGTCTCTACACAAAGACGTCTCTGCATGGAAACTACTATTCTATTTGGAAGATTAATGTATTGTTGTAATATAATTGGATTGAATGATGAGATACTTGGAGGAATGTACCAAATTAATGTAAGAAAGAAAATTGGTAAACCCCACTCCACTATCTTGCGAGATGAGAGGTCAATAGATGTCGATGATTTTGGACCGTTGAGTTTGGAGGCATTTCACTTCTCAGTTCTCACTATTATGATTCCCCTTCGTTTTCTACTTTTTTGTTTTCCTTCCAATATATTTGTTTAGAATGCACACAATATTTGTATTACTTGTCCATTTAAAAAATACATAAAATTCCTGAATTTAAAAGTTGTGTAACAATCTTCCAAGTCTTTGAATTTAGTAACGAAAAACCAGGACAAGATTGTTTTGCCTTTAATTTCATTATCTTAATTGATTAAAGTATTTTACCTGATTTACAATTATGAATGCATTTACTTAATTGTAAAACATGTTTTTTTATATCCATATACAGTAGAAAATCTATAAATTAATAATGTTGGGAATTTGATATTTTATTAATTTATAGAGTTATTAATTTATCGGTTTTAAATAAAATAAATTATATTAATAATTAATTAAAAATAGTAATTTCTTTACAGTTTATAATATTTTTTTAATTAGAGATAAGTTGTAAAAATATTTTAATTTTAATAAAAACAAACAACAATATATTTATATTTTAATAGAATATCAAAGTTATTTCTTTCTATAAGGATTATTTTTATGTCAATTATTAATTTATGATATTAATGGGACTATATATTTACATAGGTTTCTAAAAAAAACTATTATCTTATTATCTTATCGATTTGTATTATATTTTGAACCGGCCCAACTCGGGACCAGATAAATTTATTAATTTATAGAGTTTATTAATTTATCGAATATTAATTTATAGAGTTTCTACTTTAGGTTTGCAAACTATAAGTTATTGGTGTTGGTGTTACTCCTAATAGGGATTTCAAACGGATTTTCGATAGATAAGAATTTCGTCAGAATTTTGTTCAAAATCTTTTGACAGAATTTGGTCCATCGGAAAGTTTCCGTTGGGGTTTGTAGTCGATCAAAAATCAATCAAAAAATTCTGATGAACCCCTAGCTGTCAAAAATTCTGTCGAAAACCCGCCTATTTTCTTGTAGTAAAATTATTGTCCATCATTTGTATTTTATTTCAAAAGAAATACCAAAACTACAAAAAAAAATCTAACTAGTAATGTAACACTCAAAATATTAAAATAATTAGCCTATGCATATTTCCATCGTGTAGACATTTTTTTTTAAAACCAACAATCATAAAATCTATCATTCATGAAGAGTGGAGGATCCATAACAAATTTTAACTGGGGCATATATAATATTATACAATTTTTTTCATGAAAACAATTCTGAAAAATTAAATTATATGTGTTCAAAAATCAAAGTTAATTATGTATAGTAACGACAAAAAATTTAGCTCAAAGTTAGAGTTGATGTTAATTAAGATGCCCTTGTTAATGTTTGAATATGGGATCCACACAAAAAAAAAAACAAAAAAGGGGAAAAAATACCTAACTGGAAAGTAAAAATTTAAGTGGACTGGTTCGAACCAAAACTCTCCAAAACTCTTGTGGTTCAATGGAGCAATTAAAACCACTGGGAGACTTAACTTTAAATATCAAGCTGAATAGGAAAACTATATATATTTAACCGGGGGCACGTGCCTCCATACACATCAACGTGGGTCCCTGATATGCATATTATTTAAAATAATACTACTAAATATTTTAAATTACAAAATAATACTACTAAATATTTTTAATTACTTTTTTCCTTAAAAAACATTTTATGTCCACGCATGAGTAAATTATTAATTTCTACAAATTCAAATTACTAATGGCATTATAAGGTTTTTAAAATAATACTAGACAAATTCTTAGATTGTTGCCAACCTAAGTTTTATCCTAAGAAAGAACGATTATAGAGAAATGGATTGATTCAAGGAGAAAAAAAATAAGAGCAACACAAGTTACTCTTCCAATGAAATCTATTTCTTAAAAATGTCATTGTAAGCAGTTTGTTCTACGGCGTAAAATGCTAATGCTTCATATATAGGATTTAAGATTTAGGATCTAGATTTTACGTTTTAGAGTATATATTTTAGATTTGTCTTTTAAAAGTAATTAATTTAGACTAATCATGGGGTTTGAGTTATAGAACTATTTAGAGAGTAAATTATTATCAAAAGAGTTTATGTAACAATCTTCAAAGCATACTAACAAATAGTGCATTCGTCCATGGGTTTAATAACGATGCAACGACCATAATACAATCACAATGATGTGGTTTAAAATATACAATAACCAGTAAATCAAATCATGAATGCAAAGCATAGAACAATTAAATCAGCGTTTATAACATTCAAGACCTACCCATATCTTTTGAAAAACTTTTACTATCAATATAGACATATATATGAACTCTTAATTGAGTATAAAATAGGATAAACATACAAGAATAATATTCTCAAAGAAAGTTTATCAATTACAAACTATTCCAAAAATTATGATGCAAATAAAACAAGATGGTTGTTATCCGAACGTACAAAGGAAAGAAAGATCATAATCAGTCTTCAAAGAATGACCAATAGATGATTGGACAAGCAACCAAAATGCAGAAAAGAATCTCATAATCTAAGCAAAAAACATACAGAAAACAATGTTATCAACAAAATGATAACACGGTTTTGCTGTGTTTTTCAAAACCTTAGCATGCTCATGTCATTGTAATACTTAAGGGTCAATCCAACTTGGAAATTTTGAAAGGATACAAAGAATACAAAAACTTTAGATAAAGCTAAGCAGATTCGGTTTAAATGGGTGATTATTACGAATTAAACTACTTACGATGATCTATTAAACTTGAAAACTATTTTAAAATCCCGACCAAGGGGTTAAACAACTAGAAAGCTACTTCTAAAGAATTAAAAAGCACGAATAGTAATTTTAGAAAATGCAAAACTAAAGACAGACAAAACTGAAAATTACTAGCTACTTGGAACGAATTTTAAAAACTAGAAATAAAAATCTACTGACTCCTAACTTCTACCAAGGTGCGAAATATGATAATAGGGAATTTTTTAAAATACTAGCAAGACACAGAACACAACTTTATGAAATTAAAATGCTTTAATACAAGAAATAAGCAACTAGATGGTTTTGAGATAAAAGATCGAAACTTTGAACTAAAGGAAGATGATTTTTATGTTTTCAGATGATATGAAATGGATTCACGGTTGGGGATCAGCTTAAGAGAGTTCAAGATTTAAACTTTGTTGTTTTAAACCATAGATCTACACTTTTGTGCTTTCTCTAAGCCTTGAGAAGCTAAGGCTAGCTTCATCCATGCTGTGTGGTATGAAGCATTCCTCATCCCTTCCTCCTAACCCATTGATCGTGGTGGAAAGAAAGGATGAAGAGCATGATGCAAAGATCTGAAATAATGGCTTAACTAATCCCCTAAGCAACCATGGCGTTTGGGAAAGGGTGGATTAGTCTCTTGGATTTGGATTTATAGGATCTCCTAAATCTGTCTAGGACAAGAAAATCCTTGGATCAAAGATGTCTCTCTCGAGATTCTCTAGGCCTTAAACGCCCAAATCCAAGAAGAGAATGGTTTTAAGAACAAGAAAAAGACCAAAGCTTAAACCTTTAAATCCCTTAATCACCCCAAACCAAAAACCCAAAAGATTACTACTCACTATGCATGATTAAAATGCTTGAAAACGTAAAAGGAAGAAAGTTAAACATGATTAAACGATTAAGCAAAGAGATTAAAGATAAGTACTTAAGATTTAAAGAAAAGATTAAGGTTTACAAAAACTAGAAAAGCTTAAAAGACTAACAATGGAGGTTTTGCTCAAAGAAGGAGGAGACAAAACGTGAGTTTTCGGATCCTTTGCCAAAAATAGGTCAAGGACCTTTTATACCAAAAGGGAAATGGTCCCCTCACTAAACTCCAAAATGTGAGCTGTCCGGATAAGGTTAGAGATTGACCTTGGTCGTCGATCTCTTGCTCGATCGTGTGGGTAGAATGCCTTCCTTTACTCGATCGCCTAGTCGTTCCAATCGGGGAGATCGGGTGCCTCTGTCGATCGTTTACTCGATCTTTGAATGATCGAGTCTTGAGCTCGATCTAGCTCTCGTTCTTCTTCCGCGTCCGTGCTCGCGCTCGATCATCTTGGTCGATCTCTGACCTCGATCGTCTTCCTTGGAATGGCCTCGTGACTCGATCTTGTGGTCGATCTTCTCAAGATCGACCTGCCTGACTTGATCCTTAGCTCCATCTCGGTTCCTTTGCTTGATGCCCGAGTTCTCCCAAGTGTCCATAGACTCCATTTTGATCCTCAGCTTGTCCACGCACTCTCCAAAACTCTAGTGTATCCAAAACAACCTGAATATGATGCAAGAATGCAAGAAACATGCAAATACTAATGCAAAATGTCTTAGGATCTAAAATGGAACAAAAGCTATAATTTCCTAAGTATGAATGCATTATGTATGCAATTTATGTCCTAAATGCAAGATAAATGTATGAAATATATGAGTACATCACAAAACTAACATCAAAATTCAAATTGTTCATTTTAAAGAAAGAAAGAAACAAACAACAATAAATATTATTTTTTTGAAAAGTTACATGTGGAGTAAAAACTTCTCTGCAAGATATAATAGATCTACTGAAAAGTTACAACTGAATTTATTTGTAATAGCCACAATGCGTAGTATGAACTTACTAAACGAACCTTAGAGAGTCAAAAACTTAATAGATTTCCAAGAAAGATCATAGAAAGATCCACTGCACATTCTAAATAAATACACCAACAATTTAATAGATTTTCAAGCTACATCAAAGAGACCAAGTGACAAACACTATTTACTACCATAACAGAGATATCATTGTATTGCAAACAACTAAAATCAACGGGTACAATTTATAAAATCTAACACAATAATCATCAATGTAAGATACATGATGCATATTGTTAGTACTTCTAATTAGGGTTGTTAAATCCGGTAAAACCAAACCGAATCGAACCGAAATACAACATGAATATATTATATTAACCGTACGGATATAATAATTTCAAAACAGTAAGATGCGGATATGATTTGGATATTAACCGATAAAACCGATAAAACCGATTAATTTTAAATCATAATATAATAGTATATAGTATACAATATAATAGTATATATACAATAAGTATGTAAATTATGTAACCCTGAAAACTTAATGTCGAAACAAATTTTTTAAAAAAACAATATAATTAACCTAATCTTAAATTATTAAGAATAAAAAACAACTTTATATGGAACCATAAGAAAGATATGAACACTAAATCATTAACCGAGCCATAAACTATAATTCATAGAGAATTTGTTACCATTTCTAATGTTCTATACAAAAAACCGAAATCCACATTATACCAAACAAAACTTTTAGTTTTTGGTTAAAAACTGAATAAACCAAAAACCGAAGATATCCAAACCGAACCAAACCAAACTAAAAATGGTATTAAAATGATAGCTATTTTTTACTAACCGAAAAACCGAGAAAACCGAATCAAAACCGAACCGAGATTGAACAGCCCTACTTCTAATGTACCAATCAAACTAGGTGATAACTTGCGCAATGCGCAAAATAAAAAATTTATAAATAATTTTATTAAAGATGATTTTAAAATTTTTTAAAGATGAAAAATCTATAAATAATTTTATTAAAGATGATTTTGAAATTGTTTAAAGTAAAAATAATTTAATCATTTTACATATATGTGAATAATATAATTTAATATTTCAACTTTTTGACATAATATTTTTAACTTGTTTTCAAGTTTAAATATTTATATTATTTGGTTAATTTATATGGTTTTATTAACAAACCATATAAACAAAAAAATATTTATAAATATGGATATCTATTAAAATCACACATATCGAAGTATTTTTTATAGTAACCTAAATTATAGTTTTAATTTGTTATAATTTTTTTTTTATTAAAATCACACATATCGAAGTCTTTTTATGGTAAACATATTTTCAGCCTAATCAAAACAAAGTATTGTGTATATCATAAATTGTGTATAAATTATATTTCATTAAATAATATTTTTTTAAACTATTGTTTTATTCATTTTTAAGAAATGTATTGTGTAATATGATGTATATCATAAATCATCACATAACCTAAAATTCGATTTTAAATAATCAAAAAATTAAAACATAATTTCTGGTTATATTAAAAGTAATAAATGGATAAATGCATATAATATAATTAGTCTAATAAAAAAAGGAATTTGTATTAAAATAATGGGAAAATAAGTGTGGTGGTGACACATCAGCAAAATGACATCATTGTAAATATTTCAAAAAATAAGCATACTCTCTAAAAAAGTTTCTCAATTAATATATAGGGGATTTAAATGTAAGATCGCCAAAAGGTTTAGACTAGAACGCAAAACAAATACATTCATGATTCAAAGAATTTTTTTATCATAATATGCATGAATCCTGATACTCTGCTTATTGTCTTAATAAATAAAAAAGGAGATATGTTTTGGCAATTAAAAAAAAACATATTTTATCTTCCAATTAGAAATTGACACGTGGAGAATTAGGGGTCTTAAGTGTCTCTCCACAGACACCCTCTCTCTCCTGTTTTCTTCTTTTTAGTATTTTTAAAAGTTAAGACACCTTCATTTAGTGTCCAATGGAGGTGGTCTAAGATATATTCATTTTGTAAAATGAATACCAACATCAAAACATAGATAATAAGTATTTTCTAGTCAAAAAGAGATAAATATATAAGATTTAAAGAAACTACTATAATAATCTGCAAGAGATTCTCTTACATTCAAAATAATTATCTACAGATACTCCAAAACATTTCATAAAATGAATACAAACATAAAAACAGAGAAAATAAGTATATTCTAGTTAAAAAGAAATAAATATATACATTCAAGATTCAAAGAAACTACTACCATAATCTTCAAGTGTCTCTCTTACATTCAAAATAAATATCTACAAAAGATTCCAAGATATATTTTATTTCATAAAATGAATACAAACATCAAAACATAGATTATAAGAAAGAGATAAATATACACCTTCGACATTCAAAGAAACTACTACCATAATCTGCAAAAGTCTCTCTTACATTCAAGTAATAAACTACACGATATATTCATTTCATAAAATGAGAATTCTTACGATGCATACAAACACCCAGACATAGAAAATAAATATTTTATAATCAAGAGAAATATTATTGACACTATAAACATAAAAATGTAACGTACCAATACCAAATGTAAAATCTACTACTCTTTTAGCAATTGATATTAGCAATAAGTTTCTACTTTATCAAAGGGTAGATAATCATATTGTCAAGACAACTATTTAAAATATATTTCTTTCTAATTATAAATGGCACTTGCATTTTTTAGTTTTTTTAAAAATTATGTATACCTCGCTTAATTTTTTTTTTTTTTTCATATCTGCTAATATCAATGTATCAAAGAAAAGGCTAGAAAATATACTATCTGAGCAATCAACTTTAGTCTTTATACTTCAAGCTGTTACAGAATATGCTAACACTTATAAACCTCCTCAAATTTTGTATGCTTACTCAAGTACATATCCTGTGGAAACTAAAATTAGTCTTCAGTCTTCATGTATATTTCTTCTACTTGTGAATTTCATAAACGAATTACAAGCAAGTTTTGAAAAGAACATACCTGTCAATTACAAGCAAGTTTTGAAAAGAACATACCTGTCACAAAAGTCTGTTATACTTGAAATCTTCTCTGAGTCTATAACAATTTAAACACCTTCTGAAACACATACCTGAAAAAATCAGAATTAATTAGTCTTTACTTCACGTAGATTGGTGGTATTTTTCATCCAACGAATCAAAAGATAGTCTTTGTCTAAAGACTGATTTCAGACAATTAGTCATTCATCCATCCACCAAAATATAAACCCACCGATAGTTTTTGTCTTAAGACCTTTCAACCATTGTTGACTTTTTGGCTACTTTTAAGCCTCGTGGTTATCAAACCAAAATAGTTCTCGGTTCATAGTTTTTTTTTTTCTCATCCAACAAGTCTTCTTTAAGCCATTAGTCGTTTGTCAAGAAACTTTAACCTTATGGCATCTTTAAGACGCTGGTCTTTTTTCCACCATACAACAAGTCTTTTTTACCATCTAACAAGTTTAAACTGATCCATAGTTTTTGTCTAGAGACTTCTAAGCCGTGTGGTTAAGTAATCTTTTATCGATTCATGATCTTTGTCAAGAATCTTTGCCTTATGAATTCTTTAAGCCGTAGGTGTTTTTTCCATACAACAAGCCGTTAGTCGTTTTCACCATCTAACAAGTCTAAACTTATTATTTGTCTAATAAAAGAACTTGTTTTTGTTTCAGTGTCTGTCTTAAGACTGATTTGGTCACCTTTACATCCACCAAAATATAATTCAACTCATAGTCTGTCTTAGGACTTTTTTCAGCTGTTGGCAGCTTTCTTAAGCTATTGGTCGTTCCTCTTTATCTACTTTTAAGCCTTGTGGTTATCACAAAAACATAGTTCTCGGTTCAGTCTTTGTCTTAAGCCTTGTAGTGATTTCAGACAATTGGTCAGAAATATAAACCAATTCATAGTCTTTGTCTCAGGACTTTTCAGCGCCATTGGTCGTTCTATCCATCCAACTCATAGTTTTTGTCTATTTTTAAGCCTTGTGGTTCTCACTTCAGTTTTTGTCTCAAAACTTCTTTAAGCCGTTGGTTGTTTTTTACCATCATACAAGTCGAAAACCGACACATAGTCTTTTGTATTACCGACACATAGTCTTTTGTATTAGAATGTTTTCTATCCGCTGGTTATTTTTTTCCATCCAGCATGTCTAAAACTGACCCATTGTCTTTGTCAAAAGACTTTTTCTAAGCCGTGGTAGTTTTTCCATCCAACAATTCTAAAACCAACTTGTCTTTGCCTTTAGAGCTTTTGTAAGCAATGGGCTGTGGAAATAAGGAACCTGTTTTCAGTTTATAGTCTTTGCCTTAAGACTTTCTTAATCCCTCGTTATCTTTCATTTGATAGTCTTTGCTTTTAGAGCTTTTGTAAGAAGTTGGTAATGAAAGTAAGGAACGTGTTTTCAGTTTATATCTTTGCCTTAAGACTTTCTTAATCCCTCGTTATCTTCCAATTCATAATCTTTCTTTGCCTTGAGTATTTTTCTCTTGGGACTTTTCAGCACCGTTGGTGACTTTTTTTCCAGCTATTGGTCGTTCTATCCATCCAACTCAAAGTCTTTGTCTAATTTTAAGCCTTGTGATTATCCCAAAGACATAGTTCTCAGTTCAGTCTTTGCCTTGAGACTTCTTTTAGCCGCTTGGTTGTTTTCTTCTGCAACCTACAAGTCAAAAACCGACCCATAGTCTTTTTGTAAGAATGTTTTCTAACCCGCTGATCGTTTTTTTCCATCCAACAAGTCTAAAACAGACGTATTGCCTTTGCCTTTAGAGTTTTTGTAAGCCTTTAGAGGAATCTTATTTCAATTCATAGTCCTTACCTTAAGACTTTCCAATCCCTTTGTTATCTTCCAAAATATAAACCAACTCATAGTCTTTGTCTTAGGACTTTTCAGCGCCATTGGTTCTCACTTCGGTCTTTGTCTCAAAACTTCTTTAAGTCGTTGGTTGTTTTTCACCGACCCGTAGTCTTTGTATCAGAATGTTTTCTATCCGCTGGTCGTTTTTTCCATCCAACATGTCTAAAACTGACCCATTGTCTTCGGCAAAAGACTTTTCTAACCCGTGAGTATGTTTTCCATCCAACAATTCTAAAACCAACATTGTCTTTGCCTTTAGAGTTTTTGTAAACCGTGGGTAGTGAAAGTAAGGAATCTGTTTTCAATTTATAGTCTTTACCTTAAGGCTTTCTTAATCCTTTAGTTATCTTTCAATTCATAGTCTTTGCCTTAAGACTTTCTTAATCCCTTAGTTATCTTTCAATTCATAGTCTTTGCCTTAAGACTTTCTTAATCCCTTATTCCCTCGTTATCTTTCAATTCACAGTGTTTGCCCTAAGTCTTTGTCTAGAGACTTTTAAGCCGTAGGTAGTAAAGTGAGACATCTGTTTTAAATCCAGTCTTTGCCAAAGACTTTAAAGTCGTGGGTAGTAGTAGTAAAGTGAGGCATCTGTTTTCAATTCATAGTCTTTGCCTAGAGACTTTCTTAATTCCTTGTTATCTCCCTTTAGAGTTTTTGTAAGGCGTGGGTGTAAAGTGAGGCAATCTGTTTTCAATTCATAGTCTTTGTCTAGAGACTTTCTTAATTCCTTGTTATCTCCCTTTAGAGTTTTTGTAAGCCGTGGGTGTAAAGTGAGGCAATCTGTTTTCAATTCATAGTTTTGTCTAGAGACTTTCTTAATCCCTCGTTATCTTCCAATTCATTGTCTTTGCCTTTTAAGTCTTTGTCTAGAGACTCTTAAGCCGTGGGTAAGTAAAATGAGGCAACTGTTTTCAATTCATAGTCTTTGTCTAGAGACTTTGTTAATCCTTTGTTATCTCCCTTTAGAGTTTTTGTAAGCCGTGAGTAGTGGAAGTAAAAAATTTGTTTTCAATTTACAGTCTTTGCCTTAAGTCTTTATTAATCCCTCATTATCCCTCCTTTATTAAGTCTTTATTCATTGTCTTTGCCTTATAAGTCTTTGTCTAGAGACTCTTAAGCCGTGGGTAAGTAAAGTGAGGCATCTGTTTTCAATTCATAATCTCTGCCTAAGACTCTTAAGCCGTGGGTATTATTAAAGACATTCTTCCTTAAAGACATGCACTACCAACCCATATATCCCTCGTTATCTCCCAATTCGTAGTCTTTCTTTGCCTTAAGTCTTTGTCTATAGACTCTTAAGCCGTGGGTAGTGAAGTGAGGCATCTTTTTACAATTAATATAGTCTTTGTCTAGAGACTTTTAAGCCGTGGGTAGTAAGGAACCTGTAATTAGGCCTGGGAATTTGGTTCATTACCCGCGGGTCCCGCCCCGTTAGACCCGCCGCGGGACGGGTGCGGGTCAAAAAAAAATTTGTTGACAAAAATGCGGATTTTGCGGGGCGGGTACTTTTAAAATGCAGGGCAGGTGCGGGTGTTCCAATTTTTTTTTGCGGGTTTGCGGGTTATCCGCTAATATATATATATATATATTTTTAAATGTTATTTATTAAAAAATTTATTGACAAAATTCTTAAAATTTTAAAATATTATGTAATATATGTATAAATTCGCAAATATTTTTTTTTTAAATTTTTAAATAAGTTGTATAGTTGTATATTTATATTTTGGATTTTTTTTATTAGGATTTTTTTTGTTAAAATTATATAAAATATATTTTTTATTTTTATTTAAATATTTGCGGGTTATCCGCGGGTAACCTGCGGGTATTCTTAAATTCAAGCGGGGCGGATGCGGATCAGAAAAATTTTATTTGTTTTTTTTGCGGGTCGGGTCGATGCGGATAAATTAAAGTTCAAACCCGCTGCGGGGCGGGTCGGGCGGGGCGGATCCGACCCGCAACCCAGGCCTACCTGTAATCTTTGTCAAAAGACATTCTTCCTGTGACATGCACTACCAACCCATATATATATCGGTTCAATTCGCAACCTTGCAAGGGACAATGTTCCCAAATAAGAATCTGACAGAACACTATTAGATTAGTGTCTGCCTATGATCTTTTTTGGGGTTGAAGGGAAAAACAAAAACGCCAAACAAAACCTAAAGTATAAAAGCATACATAATAAATATCCCAAAACAAGAATCGGTCGGACATTAGAGGAATGTCTACATAATCTCTTGGGTTTGATCAAACAAAAAAAAAAAAAAAAAAAAGCTTTGAAATCTTGTTAAAAGAGGAGTTTTTTGTTGTTGTAAAAAGGAATCCTGATTTCAAAATCACATCGACAGAGAGTTTGTCCTCAAAGACAGAAAACAAAACCAAAAACAAAAGAAAGCAACAAAACGGGAAAACTTTAGTATAGACAAAGAATTTACCAGTTTCATGCGGAGTCAAGCTTCAAAAGAAACACTAACCAAGATCACTGCAAAAATCAAACTTTGAGCAATTAGGAAATGTGACAACCCCAAAACAAAACCACAATTCAACATAAGAGCTACTCAGGCAATAGCTCCGGTAGCAACAGACGCCAAAACAAAAATCATGTTCAGACATAACTACGGGACCTGAGTGACATCATCATACAAGAGAATGAATTTGAGAGATTGCCTGGGGAATAACGATGCGTGGATCAACACTCCTGTGACAAACCATAAAGGTGATGAAGCCATTTGGATTCCTTAAATCTAAGATTTACACACAAAACATACGGATATTTCCACCAGAATCAGGAGTAACTGTTATGATAATGACTATGTCTGTTTTAGATAATCTCTCACAACAGATTTGATTTTATAAGTTATACTCTAGATAGACTCAAATCTCATATACTTTGTGCATAAATGCTTGTACATCTCTTCATTATCAATATACAGAAATCCTACGCTCTACAGTAACAGAGAAAGGGACACTGTATGTGATCTGCACACAAAACAGAGTAATGGACAAACCATCATCATCAATCATCGGGTGATACGGTGTCTTTGGTTCGGTAATCTTCTGCCTTACAGGTTTGTTGGATTCGATTTCCACTATATTAGCTTCATCCCATTGTACACGTCCCCTGCCATAGAAATGAACATACTTTTAATGCTGCACACGAGAGAACATCTCGGTTTTGCTAATAGCTAAAGCAAGCATATAGACAGTCTGCTGCAGCCTAAACTGTATATAGTAAACATCCCGAGATAAACTAAAACTTCATCACCTAAATGCCATTTCTATTTATTCAGAAGCCAATACATGAGCCTTAAACCAAGACAAAAAGTGAAAGATTCTCCGACTCTTACTAGAATAGGGAAATCCATGAACATTAAGAATAAGTGCAATCCAGGATTCTAACAAAGAGTCCAACTACTAGACACAAGCTGAAAGGAAACTGGGAGAAGGAGACACATACTTCATCTTGAGCTGATTTTATGCTCTTTCAGGCAAAATATGATAGCTCACCTGATTGCAACATTAAAAAGAAACAAAAATTACACAAAAATTAAACTATAAATGCAGGGCAAGAGATACAAATTAGGCAGCAACCAGATTCCATTGACTTTTATCATGTACAAGCAAAACAACTCGTTAACGCTAAGATTTCCCCGAGGCACGGAATCAAGAGGAAGCTTCGAAACGAAAAGGGAAAAACAAACCCTAACCAAAGATCACTGCCAAAATTGAAACTATGAACGATCAGGAAAACTGAATACGCTAAACCAAAATCGCGATCAAGTACGATTACACAAAACTTATAAACCCTAAAATAGACGGAAACGTACCTCGACGGCGGAGCGAGAAACCCAGCCAAATCGGTTCGGTTTCATGCGGAATCAAGCTTGTAGAAACTCTAATCAAGATCGAAAAAAATTGAAACAAAATCGCGAATCAAAAATTACACGAAACCCAGAAATCCTCAAACGAATTCACGATTTACAAATAACGAAACACTTACTAATCTAAGAATGTAAACGGGTTTTCCGTTTTTGCAAATCTTCGAAGGTCGACCGAGAGCGAGAGACACAATTTGGGAAAAATGGATTTTGCGAAGAACTGTGGAAATAATAAAGATTTGGGAGAAAATGTTTTGATTTATCGTTGCGTTTGATAACACGCGTTTTCCTAACGGTTATATTTTTAAAACGGTTTGATGCATAATAGCTGCGTTTGACAACACGCGTTTTCCCAACGGTTATATTTTAAAATCTGCATTTTCAGAAAGAAACCTTAACCGAACCGGTTTTGTCTTTTCCAACTAAACCGCTTTTGCGACGCCGTTTCGTACCAAACTCTTGTACACTGTCGTCTTCTCCAATTATGCATCTCTTTCTCAGTTCTCTCTCACTCGCCGACGCAGTCAAACGTCGCCCAGGTGCATAAAATTCTCTGATTCGATTGAATTTTTCTGTTTGATCCAGACCCATGGCGTAAAATTAGCAACTTTGAAACTGTAGGAGTATGGTTTTGCGACTTTTTATTGGTGAAGTTGTTGTAGTAAAACTCTCTGTCTATGTTTGAGTTTTAAAGAGTATGAGTTTTGTATTAGGGATTGAATTACTGTCGGATAAAATTGTAGTAAAAAACTCTCTTTTTGTTTTGAGTTTGCGTGTCTGCCGGAGAGCATTGAGAGTTTTCCTTAATTTTGTATATGTATTTTGACAAGTTATTAGCTAGACTCTTATGTGGAGAGCTTCGAAAGAGTGAATCCAGTGGAGTTTACTCTTTGAATTAATGACCCAGGATTGTAGCAGTTTTGATAAGACAATCTGACAAATTCTCTGAGTACGGCGAGATCCTTGCTCATTTGTTTTTCTTGTTTCTCTCTGCTCTACTGATGTGTAATTTGATTTCAGGTGGTCTTACCCGTTGTAGAATAGATAAGCTTTTTTTTTTCTTTTTGTGTGTGTTCACAATGTATTGGATTATGTATGTGCAACGCTTATGTAATTGAGATTGGTTGTCAATGGAAATGCAGCCTGATAAAGAATTGACTGAGAAATATGAAGGTATGATTGTGGTTTACTCTCTGATTACCTTACTTTTGCATTACGTTGCTTAATGAGCTTATGTGGATCAGGATGACATTAAAGTACTTTATGCTCGTAAAACTTTCGATAGGCATCATATACCAAAAGATGACCTCTTGCAAAAACTATAATCTTCATATCTGTGTCTATCGACATCTTACTCTACTTATGAATATTAAGTCCTTGTGTTAGACTAGTGCATGAGTATTGTAATTAGCGTAGGTGGCTTGTAGTGGATTGTAGGTGTGTTGACAGCTCAGCAACGACCGGTTATCAGGTTAAAAGACTTGTGGCAGTAGAGATGCCCTCGTTAGTCAAGTCGCTATATTGTGTGTAGCGTAAAGGAGTTTATGGGTTTGGATTATATCACTCTTTGTCTTGGAAAAGCCGTTCCAGGTCTACCAGAGACTTGGTGAAGAAAATGTAAAGTCTTTATAAATAACATTCTCAGATTTCTTTAGTTTCACAACTCTTTATCAATGTTTCAGTTATATCATCCAGAAACCGAGTGATCCAGCTGAAGCTTGAAGTGATTGTCAAAGCACTTAGATGGCTAGAAAATGGACATCGATCTTCGACAAGGTTTCTTCAACATTTCCGTCCCATTCATCTCTGTTGATTACTAGAATGAATTCTGTAAACTCACAGTTCCAATGTGTAGTGACGATCTTGATATACAAAAAACCTTGTGAAAGGCTATTTGGCACACAAGAATAAAGTGGTAGTTCTAAGCAAGCACACAAGATCCTTTCCCTGAACTAAAACGGGAAGCCTGTTGGCTCATAGATACATATATCCTTCTTGTTGTATAAATCTATACAAAATCTTTAGAAAATAATGTTTAGTTATTTAAAAATCTCCAACTTATTTATGGAAAAAGGCGCTTAAAAGCTAAATAAAGGAAATCAGTCTCTGCAATGCGTTTGTTCCCTGAGATGCCTTAGCTAGTCTTTATGGGGCTTCAAGCGTCCAAATGAGGGTCATCTGAGATTGTTGCTTGGTTGCATTTATGTCTCTATCGGCCCCGATCGAGCCATCTAGACTTTGGTCGATTGGTAGCCGGTCTGGTACTGTCTCCAAGTGGTTCATAATCATCTGAGATGGATCTACATGAACCACCAAATCAAGAACAGTCATTTCCCCCTTCGTTCTTGACGTGGCTTCCAAGAACGGTCGTCTTCTTTCCTTTGTTCTTGGTGTATTTTCAATCAGATTTCTTGCACCCGAAGGTACTCTCGTTTGTTGATAAGTTCCTTTAGTTAGCCATACCACTCTCTGGACTTGCCTGGCCAGTTCAGGAGTAGTCATAGATCCATCCTGTGCGAATGTGATCCAAAATTCCTTGTCTTGGCTTTGGTTCTGGTTCGATGGTCCTCATCAATACAATTAATCTTCATAGTTATATCACTTATTTAATTAAAATCTTTCATACAAACTTATGAGCCCATTCATAGAGAAAAACCCTAAAAACATGACTCAAAAAAAAAAAAGGAGTGGTCACAAAAACCTTTTCTTGCACCCAACCCTTTCTCTTTATGACTTATTCGGTTATGATCTTAGTAGTAGTATTCTTCCACTTCGATATCCAAGCCAAAAAAAAAAAAAAAAACCGAAACCCATTACAGAATATACAATACAAAAAAAGAAGACCGGCCGATCCATCCGTGGCTGCTGCAGCTTGCTAATAGATGCGCATAAACACAGCTCTTTGTAGACGGATGAACCAGATTAGTGCCAAAATGTTACCTACCATTGGCATGACACTAGTCAATACATATATATCATAAGTCTTTTTTAGGTAGGGTTACTAGACAAATGGTCGGGTCTATAAAAGCTCGTCCCATGGCCATCGCCTTATTAGCTTCCTTCTTGTTCAGAAGAGCTTCTTTAAAGATTCGTGTGGAACTATGCACGAATCTTCCAAGTCCTCCTCATCCATCATCATCATCTCCTCTGAACGACACTCTTCGCTGCAAAACGCTTTCTCTCTGCAATTCATCACCACACAAACATCACAAGTTTCAGATTTTTCGAAACCCCTATAGCTTTTCGGTTCTTTGTATTTTAACTTAGGAACCATTCTCCTCATACTATTTATGCATCTGAAATTTCGAATCATTACTATAAATCCTATAAGTATATTGGAAAAGGAGCACGCACCTATACATATATATGTCTTCCCCAACTTCAAGTTTCTTGTTGCAGAAGTTACATACGCTGAGGAAGTTATCCATGGGAAACATGGAATCTAACTCTGTCTCAATTATCTTCTCTTTGTTATCAAACTCATTCTTATGACACTCTAAAACTCGGTCACCATAAATATGAGTCGTTTTCGGGTTAGGACCATGCGCAGTGATACAAGTGTAGTCCTCTGACATCTCCATCTCATTCTCAGATAGACAACAGGAGAATGTAATGTCTGAGTTCCCTTCTGCGCCGAACTTGGATCTAGACAGATCTCGGGTTTTTCTCGGCTCAGTCTCACCGATTTCGAATACAACACCAGATCTTTCCTCCTTGATCTCCAAGGACTTAGGCTCTGGGAACAACTTGGGATGTTTGTCCCTAATCTCAGAAGACTTGATCCTCAAGGCTGGTCCAAACACAACATCTGGTGATAAAACCCGATCATCATCGAGAGAATCCACAATGCTTAACCCAACTTTTACAGGGCCACAACAACAGTTGAGATGAGCAGTGAGTGATGATCTAGGAGATCTGAGGAAAAACGGCTCAGCCATTGTAGACAACACCCTGAATTCAAGAGGAGATTTAGGGCTCCTGACAAAATCAGAATCTGAGATGCACTTGTTCTTGTTCATACCGATCAAGAGACTCAGAGCCAGTGGGTTAGTGATCGCTTTGGTGTTGTTGTGCCCGATCTGATCTGATTGCGGATTCACAGACTGAGACATTGTTTGATCTTTGTGGCGAAAGTTTGCTCTTGTCTTCAGCATTTTTACGGTTATGGTTCTTTAATCTGTTCGTAAATCAGAGACAAATATAACTTTAGGTTTTCATACCAAGATTCATACAAACATGTATATATGTATGTATAATCACTTAATTATGCCGATAAATTAGCATCAGATTAGTTTAAATCAAAAGTACCGTACTTTTTGGTATTCTGGTTACTCTGGTTTTTAGTTTCTTTTTACAAGAAAAACATATATGAAATATTTAGAAGGATTAGGTTCCAAGAATATGCCAAAATATTCTTTAAAAATGAGGATTAAGCAGCGGAGAAATATTTGCAACGGACAAAAGAAAATGGAATTTTTTGGTGATAATTTTTAGCCTATAAATAAACCTTAAAAAATAAATATTAAATAACCTCAAGTTTTTTTTTGTTTTTGTTTTTGTAAATTTTTTTTTTAAATAACCTCAACTTATTCCAAGGAGAATTAAAGAAAAAAAAAATCCGGAAAAAAGCCATGCAAACTTTATTTAGACAAAAAAAAAATTCTAGAGAAACAAAATCCAAAGAAACTACAATTAAACACTAAGCTTTTACAAGCTATATATCAAACAAAAACTTTCTGATTAAGACGGGAAAATTAGCTTCTGGTTAATCGAAATTTAATTTCTGAGATGGGTTTCTTACATGGATCTTGCAATCTCTCTCAATCTATAAGGATAATTTTTGGGAAAAAAAGAAGAACCAAAACCAAGAAACACCAAGAAGCAGAAGAACAAAGACACTGATGAAGGAGAAATCGGAGAAGAAGAGATAGGGAAATTAAAATAGACTGACCCGAGAGGATATTGGATTCGGATCTTTAGACGGGCAGGAGAAGGATCCGAAAGCGCGTGAGAAACTGAGTTTCCGGTGAAGAGCTCTTTTCTCTCTCTCTCTCTCTCTCTCTCACTCAAGTTCTTGAAGAAAGAGAAAGAGTGAGCTTTTTGAAATACTTGGCTCTCTTCTCACTCTTCTCTATACCATTTTTTGGTCATTTATGCACTGTTTCTTCTCTGTTTTTTTTTTTTAATAATAATATTTAGTTTTGTCTCAGAGGTGTCGGTTTCATACGCTCTTCTTTCAAAAAAGAACCAAGAAAATTAAATTACTAAATTAACAGTGCCTTTTTTTTTTTCTACCAAATATGAATAAATTAAAGTTAGGTGAAAAGTGTCTATCACAATTTGGGCCTTTAACCCACTTTGAGAGCCGACTTGAAGAGAGAGAGGGAAACAAACATTACATTGGAAACTAATGTTTCAATAGAAGATTATGCACATATGTTTGCCGAGCTATAGCAGCATGTGGTGAAATGAATATTTTCAAACTTCTACATTTAGCATTTTATGTTTGTAATGATCGTTTGCATATGAAGATTAGGTACTCTATTTTGAATTGTGTCCAGTATGGGATTTGATTGGTAACACAAAGCGTTACTAAAAAGCTGCGATACAACTTATACCGCTTTAATAGTTACCAATCACAAAAGCAGTACGAAAAGCGTTACCAACAGTATTATACTCAGTTTTTTTGTACAATTTTTGGTTACATCTTTTTTCTTACAGTTTTCAACTATTTTATAAACACTTATCACTCTAGCTTACCGCTAAAAGATTCAGCTTACCGCTAAAAATTATGTATCCTTTTTGGTTACCAATCGGACATGATCTTCATATCTCAACCCGTTTTTAGTTTGGAAAACTGGAAATAAAATATGTTTTTTTCTATAGTTTTGTGGCTCTATACCTTTATTTATATAAATATAATTGTGCTTAAACTATCCTCAAAATCGTATATTTTAGTATTTTATTTATTTTCAAAAATTATTTTAATACCAATTTAAGTACTAAAAAGAACAAATGTATTTATAGAAACACAAAATTTCAAATATTCCAAAAAGTAACAAAACAAATATTTACAAAATCTTTTTAATATGTAATGCGAATTTTAGAACATGTCTTCTGCGCTTTCTCTATGTTCTGCGAGTTTTATAACGCGTTTATTCTGGCTAATTTAAATGTTCTACAAGGTTTCGAATGTGTTTTCTGCGCGTTTTAGAATTAAAAAAAAACATGTGTTCTTCATTTCTCCAAGCAATCTTCTTCATTATACTCTTTGATTATTTTTTCACATCTTTGTGAAAATCAATGGTCTAAATCAAAAATTTTGGGAGACATTTCACATGTGTTTCGGTGAGTTTATCGAATTTGTTGTTTATTTTGCCACAAATTGATATGTGCAAATTCTATTTGAAAGAATTTATTGTATATTTTTGTGTATCAAATAAAAATATGCTGAAATTTATGTGATTTACGTTGTTTGGAGATGTCTTGACAACAATGAGTGGAGACTAACACGACAGAGAGGGATATGGATATGTTTTTAAGAGGATGTTTAAGAATTTAAAACAATCATCATATATATATTTTGTGTGGAGAAAACCTTTGAATAATCTTTGTAAATCTCTGAAAATTTGTAACTAACCAAGAAAACGAGGAAAATATTTTGGCGAGGAAGAAGAAGAAATTGTAAAAGAATTGGTTTTGGTTTTTTTTACTCATAATTTAAAGGGTATAGTTGGATTTATATTAATGTAAAGCCTAATTCACCAAGAATGACTTAGGGGCATATTGGATCAATGATTTGAGAGAATTTGGAAATCATCTAAATTTAAGGAAATTTTGAAAAGATTTGAGATTTTAGTGTTGTGAAGGTTATGAATTCGTGATTCTTTATTATGACCATAAGGTCTCTTTATATAGGAGTTACATAAGGGTAGAAAATGTAATATCCTTTTCCTACATGAATAAGGAAAACATCTAATAGACCGTCTTAAGGTATTGGGCCTTCACGCCATTGGGCCTTTGTCTTCACGCCAATGGTCTGATGGACTGGGCCGGTTATGGAGATCGAACCTCAATGATTTATAACACTCCCCCTTGATTGACATAACCGGTCGTGACGAATGGATCATAGTAATACGCTTGGGGATGCTGCCTCATTAAAACCTTACCAAGGAAAACCCAGTGGGACAAAACCTTAGTGAAGGAAAAAGAGTACAGCACGTATTACTCCCCCTTGTTTTAGACATCACTGAAGGTCCCTTAATCGGCGCATGCCGATCGGATACATGAGCTTCTTGAGCGTGGAGGTTGGAGGTGACTTTGTGAATAGGTCGGCTGAGTTGTCACTTGAACGTACTTGGAGCACTTTGATTTCACCGGTCTTCTGTAGATCGTGAGTGAAAAAGAACTTCGGTAGAATGTGCTTCGTTCTGTCTCCTTTGATGTATCCATCCTTCAGTTGAGCTATGCATGCGGCATTTTCTCTGTACATGCTGGTCGGTTCTTCTTTCCCTTCTGTCATCCCACAATCTCGTCTAATGTGTTGAGTCATTAACCTCATCAATGAAAATGACCGTTGTGTGGATCCGAAAGGTAACCTGCATCAGCAAAACCAAACTAATCCTTCTTTGTTAAGGTTAGTATAAAAATATATCCATATCGAAATATGTGTTTAATCCCGTTCCAGTGTCTTTGGATCGGACAAGAACTGAATCTTGAAAGAGGAGGTTCACGTCAAAACATATGTCTGGTCTAGTATGACTAGCCAAGTACATTAACGCTCCTATAGCACTGAAATATGGCACTTCGGGATCAAGGACCTTTTCGTCCTTCTTTACTGGACCGAATGGATCGTTGTCCAGACCAAGGCTTCTCACCATCATTGGGCTAGTCAGTGGGTGAGCCTGGTTCATATTAAAATGCTTGAGTACCCTTTCTGTATATGCCATTTGATACACAAGGATTTCATTATTGACGTACTCAAGTTATATTCCCAAACAGGACTTAGTCTTTCATAAGTCTTTCATCTCAAAACTCTTTCTTGAGGTATTCAACTGTTTGAGATATTTCCTCAGAGGTTCCTATGATGTTCAGGTCGTCTACATACATCGCGATGATTACGAATCCCTGTCAAGTATTATGGGATCGTTTTATAGCCCTCTATCACATGCGACCTGACTATTTAATCCATAGAGCGATTTATTCAGCTTAGTACAATGCTGGTCTCGAGAACTTCTTTCAGCTCTATCACCTCTGGGATTTTCATATATATTTCTTTATCCAGTGGACCATAGGCTGCTTATATGTCCAGACATTATAAACTTTCAAGTTTATAGCAGCACCAACCACATATTCCTTAGTCCCTGTGAGTATCCTTGTGTAATCAAGCTATCTCGAAATGCTTGTAAAACATGAACACTTTAGGTCATGTGGTCTCACGATTTTCTTTTCTCACAGGACTTATTTATCCACTGGTTTAATATCATGAGGTGTCCGTGATATGGGACCAAAAACCTCTCTCTTCTTTAAAGAGTTTAACTCCACGTTTATAGCGTCTTTCCAGTTAATCCAATCTGGTCGCTGAGTGCACTCATATATTGACGTGAGTTTTGATCCTCGCATTTTTCTTTCAAGTGCTACTATATTGTACGCGCTTTCTTATACATTTTGGTGTTAACACACTTATATAGTTCCTATATTGATCCAGACATGATATGATCGATCTGAGATTTCATTATCCAGGACCTTTAATGCCTTGCAGCTTGGCGTCCCAAGCTACATGGAATGGTACCTTAGATGTTCAGCTGGCCAGCCTTTATATCTCAATGTCTGGTCTGGTTTCCTTAATAAACCCGGATATTATGCACCATTTTCCGCGGTTTCTTATCTTATGGAACTTATTGGTCTATCTTGTATAGACTCAGTAGCAACTTGATTGTGTCTCTATGACATCAATTTCGTGGTGCTTAAGCTGAGATGACTTAGTCATTCTTTTCGGGTTCATGTGTCTGGCATCTAATTATTTGGACGTCATTAAATCTTTTCTCTAGTCCGAGGATCATGCCAAGACACCGATGGTTTATACCATATCAATTCTCTTATCAGCTTATTACGTTTCTCCTTATAATGTTGGATATTCGGATTTACTTAAAACTCATGTAATCCGTGTTCCTTGGCCACTAAATATATCACCCATATTTGGCTCAAAGGTTTCTTTAAATTCGTAGGAGAAACGTTTCTTATCCAACATATATATATTCCCACTCTCCAATCTCCTTATGAGATTCCATCTTAGACGGCACATATGTATGTGGTGGTTTTATTCAAAAACTCTTAAGATGGTATATGTCTGGCTCATAACCCGTATTCAATATGAGATGGGAATATCTATGCTCACTCATATGGCCTGATGCATATTGATCTTATATACATGTAAAACTTGTGATGTCTCCAAGCTGATAAACTTTAGGCAATGCCTTTGTTTATAAAATTCAGCCAAGTCTTATTATGATCATCGAAATTGTAGTATAGTCATGGACCACGGGTTTGTCCTCACTTCCCCTCATGAATATACTATAGTTTCGTGATGCTTGGGACAATAAAACTAATGAGTTTCCCTTGTGTACATGTAACACAACGTGAGACTTTATGGGATAACTCTTTGTGCCGTTTTATGATCAATCTATGCATCAAGTTTTGGACTTGGATGGCTAGTCCAGTCATGCCATATAGTGTAAATTTCGTGGGGTATACCAACTGTGGTTACCATGGCTTTTGCCTCTATCATACTGATCTTTGGCATAGTCTAGATCAGTAGAGTATAGTCTCAATCATTTTCTTTTGTGCCCATTGTTTCTATTTGGAAACCATTTTCATAACTCAATGGGCTTTATATGGGTGAGAGACTCATGCCCTTTAGGCGTATTATCTAAGCAAGGAGTCTTGCAAATGCCATATTCCGTGATGACAATAAGCATACATGTGACCATCTTGTAGATGCGTCAATGAGGACCATAAAATATCGAAATGTCCCACAAGGTGGGTGTATTGGTCCGCATATGTCTCCTTGAATTCTTTGGGATTACTCTCCTTTCTTTCAAGGCGTGCCTATAAGTATTGGCAATCAATTTTCCCATCATATTCGACCCGGGATGTCCCAGCCGGTCGTGCCATAGGTTGAACCTATCCGTAAACTCTTGGTTTGCGGTGGCATTGGCCTCAATCATATTGACCTTAGTACAATATATGCCAGTGGCTATAGCAGGTATAGTCTCTAGGACTTTCTTATGGCCTTGGGCGTTTTTAACTATCTGAAGAAATTCTCTATTTCCTCCGCCCATTGTTTTCACATGAGGACCATTCATTCGAATGTCTTTAAAACTCAATAAGTTACGATTTGAGCTAGGTGAAAACAATGCATCCGAGATTTCTAGATGCGTGCCTTTTAGGTATTAAAACATTAGCCTGGCCGTGGCCTTCTATTAGGCTGGCCTGTCCTGCTATAGCACTTATGTTTGCCCTTTTAAGTATAAGATTTATGAAGTATCAATCAAGCAAACATAAAAGCAAACATAAAAGCAACAAAGCAAATAGAACTCTAAGTCTAGAAATCATTTTAGGAAATCGGATGTCTCATACTTAGTGAGATCATCATCATTTTCATGATCAAAATCGCCCTCATCATCATGCTCATGTTCATGCTGGATCATATTGGCCTCAGGATTCTTCCCTTTAACACTCTCTCTATAAAGTTCAATGAGATGTTTGGAAGTCCTGCATGTCTTGGCCCAATGATTATCCATCCCACACCGATGGCAAACGGACTTGGTCGGGCCGGACTTGTGTCCGGTTTGGTTCCCATGACCACGTCCTTGGTCACGTCCTGGACCGCGGTTAGAATTGGATCCGCGTCCATTTCCTCGACCATACGGGTGGTAGCGACCACGCCCTCGTCCTCTTCCATGTCCATGTCCTGGTCCGCGGTTAGAGTTGGATCCGCGACCATTATGCTTTTGGTATCTATGGACATAGTTTGCCTCGGTTTCTTTTGTTTCAGCGGCCACGTGGGCTTCAGGTATTGGGGTTGATCCAGCTGGTCTCATCTCGCTGTTGGCCAGAACAAGACTATTGTTTTGTTCTGCAAGCAACAAGCAAGCGATCAGATCTGAGTAAGTCGCGAAGCCTCTCTCGCGATATTGTTGCTGTAGCAACACATTACTCGAATGGAAGGTAGAGAAGGTCTTTTCCAACATATCCTTCTCAGTGATGGTCTCGCCACATAGTTTCAGCTTTGAAACTATCTTAAACAAAGTCGAGTTGTACTCCTCTACGGATTTAAAGTCCATGAACCTTAGGTTCAGCCAATCGAATCTGGCTTTCGGCAGTACAACCGTCTTTTGATGGGCGTACCTCTTATTCAATTCCTTCCATAGATCCAACGGATCTTCAATTGTAAGATACTGATCCTTGAGACTCTCAGTGAGGTGGTGGCGTATGATGAGAATCGCCTTGTATCTGTTTCTCACGGACTCATTGTTTCCGTCGACGATACATTCACCAATCTCTTTCGAGTTGAGCATGATCTTGGTGTCAAGCGCCCACTTTAAGTAGTTATCTCCGGAGAGATCAAGGGCTGCATAGTCTAAGTTGGCAACCTTAGACATCTGAAAATATGCACCAACTATCTCTTAGGGCTTTTAACAAAATCAAGACCTTAGAACAATGGTCGATTTAGGGCTTTTAAATAAAATCAAAACCTTAGCAAGATGGCTGATTTATATTTCCGATTTTATGCCATTAAGTTTCCAATTTAATCCTAACAAGGAATTCTATGTGATAAAGGAAACAAGAAAATCCAAATTCTAAATAAGGAAACTTCCTATGCGATTTTCTATGTGATCAAGCAAAAAGGAAATTTTCCAAATTCAATCCTAAAAGGAAAACTATGGTTTTCGGTTTCTACCAACAAAATTTTAATGGTCCGAAAATTCTTCATTCAATTCCTAGTTCAATTAGGATTCCTAATTCAATTAGGGTTTTATCTAAACAATAGAAAAACGTTTTAGGGTTTTCCTAATTGGAATAGGATTAGGGTTTTATGGAAAAAGGAAATTTTCTTCTTCTCTAGTTCTATCTAGGGTTTATGCGAATTTTAAACAATCAAACAATCAATCACATGAAACAATTTTTTTTTTTTTAGGGTTCATGTAAGTTTAATGTTCAATTCGGTTTTAGTAAATAATATGATCATGCGAATTCTAAACATTAAACATGAAGCTAAGAAATCATGCAAACAAGTTATTCAATCAATCCAAGTTTTAGGGTTTCATATTTTCTTAGATTCAATTCGGTTTATAGGTTTTCAAAGATCAAACAAGTTTAAACAATCAATCCGAATTTTAGGGTTTCATAAACATTAGGTCAGATTTCGGTTTTATGGTGTTCTTGAGTTTTAGGGTTTTAGAAATTTGTTTATACCTTTGAACCTTCTTTTGGGTTGAATGGAATGGACCGGGAGCTAATAGACCTCGGTAAACTCACGCCTGGATTGCTCGGAACTCGCGGCTACTCGTCGGATCAGCTACGCGGAACTCGCGGCTGCTGCGGGAAGAGGATCACGCGGCTACACGGGATCGTCGGGTAGGATCGCACGCGGCTAGGGTTTGCGCGGCTGGATCGTCGTGCTGCTTCTGCTCGGGATGAGATCGAGCTGCTGCGGTAAGGGATCACGCGGTTGGATCGCGATGATCTGCTGCAGAAGTTCGGGTCGAGCTGCTGCGAGCTGCGGGAGTTGCGCGGCTGTTCCGGAAGATGCAGCGTGAGGAACGCGTGGCAAGGAGAAGCTCGGATCGCGTGGATGCTCGGGCTAAGGATGCGCGGCAACACGGGATCGGGAAGCTGCGAGAGATGCGCGGCTAGGGTTTTCTCCGGGTAGGGGAAAACGCGCGGCTGAGGTGGAAGATCACGCGGCTAGGCGGAAGATCGAGCGGCTGCGGTTTCTCGGTGGCTAACGGCGGTTTAGGGTTTTTAGTAGCTAGGGTTTATCAGAGCAAGCTCGTGCTGATAACGTGTTGTGAAGGTTATGAATTCGTGATTCTTTATTATGACCATAAGGTCTCTTTATATAGGAGTTACATAAGGGTAGAAAAGTTTATATCCTTTTCCTACATGAATAAGGAAAATATTTAATAGACCGTCTTAAGGTATTGGGCCTTCACGCCATTGGGCCTTTGTCTTCACGCCAATAGTCTGATGGACTGGGCCGGTTATGGAGATCGAACCTCAATGATTTATAACATTTAGTAAATTTTGCATGTTATTGTTATAAATTTTAAAGTGATTATAAGAGATTTGAGGACATTTGAGAAACAAAAAAAATGGAGATAAATGTTTTATTTTTACAAATTATTTAGAAAGATACATGTCACTTATTTTAATTTTTAAGAACTTCTATTTTCACTTTAAAATATACAATAGGGGAAAAAAAAAATCTCATTCCTACATCTGAGACCAATCAAAATCGCAAAGAAAAAAAACTAGTAATCGTAAATACATCTTAAGAGAATTCAATTAAAAAAAAACTTAAGAAACCTAATTGAGATTCTGCTCAGAAGCTTTGTGTTCATCAGGATTAAGACTAAGCAAGGCGACTCGGAAAAACCTAACGATCATAAAAAAATAGTGTATTGAAAAACAAAGCCTATAATTCCCAGATCAGATCAAAAGAGTTTTGAAAACAGTGAGGCCAAAGCAGAATCTCAATCACGATGGCTTATGTTTATGCAACATTAACAGGTTTTGGTTTCCTAATTTATTCTCACAACGTTCCATTGTTTCACTCTTCTCTTTTTAAAGTTTTTTTTTGTGTCGTAAAAGTTCATAAGAAAAAGAGAAAATGTAGTTCAATTTTTTTACTTCTCAAATACCATCTCATAAGTTGGTATTTGGATCTATTAATTTTTGACTATAAATTATCTCACAAATCATTCAAAATTGTTTTTGATATATTGTAGTGATGAAATCCCAATTTCCCAATAAGGTGAGATTTCAAAGAATTTATATAAATGGTCAATCTAATAACTTTAGATTTTGGATAATTTTTACAAATCCTAAATCCAATAAGAGGAGATTGAAAAAATAATGAAATTCCCCCAAATTAGGAAGATATAGAGGCACCGGGCACGAGACTAAAAAACCGTCATTTATTTAATTCTTCCTTTTTAATTCATTATTTTTTTTAATTATTAAGATTTTGTTCTTGCAAAATTTGGCATATCCATTTCGGATATTGGGACATAAAATAATGGATAAGAGCCGGCAACGACTAATTCAGGTAATAAGAAATATTGTTGGAAATATTATCGATAAAACAGGGAAAGAAAATTATGGGATAACATGACGACTTTGGAAAATTCAGATAGGTAAAAACACTACTTAAACTCTCATTAATTGGATGTAGCCGTGTAGGACAATATCAGATGTATGGATATTTCGGGTAACTCATGTAATTTTTGAAAATTTGAAAAAACAAAGAAATGTGGGATATATTTCATTAACTTTTTTTAAAAAAACTAGTGGTTAATCCGCGCTTCGCGTGGAATTTCACATATGGTTATACTCCTTCTGTTTTGTTTTAATTGTCCTTTTAAACTTATTTTTTTGTTTCAAAATAATTGTCGTTTTCAGCTTTTAATGCAGATTTATAATAGATTTTTCAGTTTTATCCATATTTTTTTAGTTTATTAATTACTTATATCAAACAAAATAGTGTACTAATTAAGAGGTAAAACATAATTTTTTTGTTTTTTAATCTGATGTGAAACAACTTAAAACAGCAATTAAAAAAAATGAAGGGAGTATGTAAAACATTTCAACAATATAGAATATCAATTTACATATTCATAAACATATCTGAATTTTTAATATTCATATTCACAAACAAAATTTATATAATCGCAATATTTAACCTCAACCCCACTTGTTAATTTTGGATTTAAGAAAAAAAATTAAATATTATACTTACATTTATTATTTTTAAAATTTGAGCCATATTCATTTATACGACATTAATATTTTTCATAAACGTCTAAAATTTTCCGAAACACTTTATAGACAATATTAATGTTTGATGTATTTCCAATATGCACTCATAATCTCTCTCTCTCTCTCTCTCTCTCTCCCCAAAATATTGAACTACCGATAATATTTTGGTCTGATTTTAACTTAACCTTTATTATCTTTCTCATTATTTATCTCATTCTCTTTTTCTCGCCATTCTCAATGTCTACTTTTTCACTTAATGTTGTACAATTTTTATAAAACCTTACCAATTTTTTACTCAAAGATTGTGTTATACATGTTAGAGTTTTTAGGATAACAGATTTTGCCTCTCATAACATGTATTCTTATTATTCGAGCTTTTAAAAGCTCACGTGAGAATTCAAAGTTTACTCGATTCTTATGTCATTTTTGCAAGTAACCCATTTTTTTTTGTGTTGGTCAAAATTTATACAATGTTTATATTTTATATAAACTTTATAATTATAAGACTAAGTGGATATTTATATTTATGTTTTAATTGATTAAATATCATAAAGTGTTCAAATTAGTGTGATAATAGACCTTGTTATTTTAGATTATAAATTTTAATAATAAATTAATATTATCATTATATTTTAATGTTTTAATATTTTTGTAACATTTTTACAATTTAAAATGGTTTTGGATCTGAAAAGTTATATTTGGATTTGGCAAGACTGTAGCTAAATCTAATTGTTTTTAATTGTTTTTGTTTTTATCCGTATTTACCTAATAAATTAAATATACGTATACAATTTTCACTAATAATATTATTAACATTTTGATGTATTTATTTAAATTAATTGTTTTAATAAACTATAGAAATAGATGTGATAAAACTAAAAGAGAAATATCATAAAACTAAAATACCACTAAAATAAGTTTTTTTTCTTTCAAAAATATCATAACTAAATTTTGTTTCCCTAAAATACTATAAAATTATATTTTTTTCCAAAAATAGCATTAACTTTAAAAATAATTTTTAACGGTTTATAAATTAAATATTTGAGTTTTGGTTTAATATTTCAGGTTTAGGGTATACTTTTGAGGGTTTAGGGTTTATTTTTGAGGGTTTAGAGCTTAGTTTTGAGGGTTTAAGGTTTAGTTTTAGCTTTATGGTATTTTTGAAAAAATATCATTTTATAGTAGTTTTAAAAGAAAAATCTTAGTGATGTTATTTTTGAAACAAAAACTTATTTTAGTGATATTTTTGAAAATTGCCCAAACTAAAATTATAAAATTAGAGTCTCTTTAAAACAATATATAAGCTATCTATTATTAAGAAATGACTTTTCAAATTCTATTCTTTAGATTAATAATAGAGTTTCAAAAAAGTTGATGTGACACAATTTTAAAGCATGTGTGATGAGGTGGCAGCATAAGAAGAGACACATTTCTACTTTATATATATAGATAGATAGATTGTAATATCTAATCATATAATTTGATATTCCATCTCATATCTAATATGTTTCTTTACCCGTTGGTCGTTGGACCATTTTAACAACAAGTCAGTATGTATTTGATTTGACTGACTTGTTCAGTAGATTGTCATGGTTTAGATCAAAGAAGGCTAAATTTATTGAAGATTTCGAGATCGCGTGAAGAAGCTTGTGTTTGGGATGGAGAAAAGAAAGTATTGAATCAACGATGCTTTCCTCAGACCCATTTCGTTTTTTGCCTTTCTTATGTTTACTTGTTTCTTTTTTAATTTGAATATTTGAAGGTATATTTTATTATTATTTTTTTGGTGAAAAACATTGTTATATATTTGGTTTAAATAATTGATCTCAGATCGCATGCTAAAAGTTTTTTTGTTCTTCATTAAAAAATTTCAACCTAATAAAAAGGGACGTATTTTTATTTCCTTTTTGTTAATCAGGCTGAAACAAGACTAACCTCCGGGGATCCATTGATACAAAAAAGAATTATTCTACCTTAATATTTGTCTTGCAATAAAAATTTGTTTAACAAAGATAAATTTGTACAACACTTCATATTTCATTTTCCATTAATTAGAATATTATTCCAACAAAGGTTTTGTTCTCTAGGTTCAAAGACTAATCCCACGAAGCGTTGCATCCGGGTACGCGAAATTCCAACATTAAGGGCGCGGCTAGGTAACCAAGGGGACTCGAACCCAGAAATCCCCCCGTTTAAAATAAAAATCGATATTAAAAAAAGAGATTTTGACCGCCAATTATCTTAATATATAAAGTTTAATGTTTGAAAGTTATATATTACATTTATTTTGTGGAAGCTCCTTTAATCTATTAACTAGATGAATACCACACAAATGTGTGGGTTTTCTTTTTAATATATTGTCTAATATTTAAAATTTAACCGTAGTTTTATATAAAATTTAATTTTACATTTGTGTTTTTGGATGGTCATCATATGCAGAGAAAAGATTGTTTGTTTTCTTAGGATGATCTTGTTTTGATTAGCTTTTCTATTGATTTTTTGTCTTTAAGAAAACTTATCAAACACTTATTCTATTAAAAACCGTTAAGTTCTTCAATTATAATTATAATGTGGTAATCTAGAGCATCGTAAATAAATCTAAATAAAAGAATCCACAAATACTATATAGTATATACATAATACTAAATATTATGATTTGGAACTCAATATGCATATTCTCTAAATAAATAGATAAACTTATTATAACCGATTTTTCTATTCTCATTGAAACCTTCACAATTTCTATTGAAATTAAAAAGTTAAGTAAATGAATATTCCAACCAAATAAAAAACTAAAAATCAGTCATATAATACCATAATACACAATAAATTGTATATAACATGAAGATACACAATAATTTGTGAGTTAAAAGAACAAAGTATTAGCGAATCTCACTTTTATGTAAAACTTACCCAATTATACTAAATTAATGTCTATTGGTTTTTTTTAACTAACCTATCAACAAATGTTCCACTTTTTTTGTTATAAGAAATAGAAAATATCAAAAGTGGATGTCAAAAAGCCATAACGATAAATAAATCAGAGCATAGGAGAAATAAACATGTAAATAAAAGATATATTTAGCTTTAATTTAGATTTGACCACAAAAAAATAGTTTTAATTGAGTTTTGACCAAGAAAAAAAAGCTTTAATTAAGTTTTATATTTCTAAAAATAATAAATAAGTTAGATGATGTGTCATGGAGAGAAGTGCTGATGTGTCACTCCCTTGTGAGACACACTCACTCTTTGTATAATAGATTGAATAAATGGTTAATTGATGATTTTACACAAAATATATGAGGTTCAATTCCCACAATGGTTAATTAATGATTTTACACTAAATATATGAGGTTCAATTCTCACAAAATGCGATTTATGAAGATTAATAGAGGCAAGCTTATCAGGGAATCTCCAGCGTGGTACAAATAGAGTTGCTTGTCATAGGACTGCATGTCTGTTGTAGATGTTTTTGTAAAACATAAATTGTTCGTTAAAATTTGTCTTTGTAATTGTACTCCCAATTTGTAGTCAAAATAATTCGATTATAATTTGACAAATATAAAAAAACTTTTACCAATTAGATTTTGACACATATCAAACAAATTTTATTAATAAAATAAAATAAATATAAAAAGTAATAATTTTTTGTTTAGTCAATAAAACAGAAAAAAGAAACCAATAAAGAATTGAAAATGTAAAATTTCTATTTAGAATGAATAACTAAAAAAGGAAACAAAAAAAGAATTGAGAATCTAAAATTTATATTTGTATTTCTCACAACAAAAGAAACAAATAATCTATTATATCATGCATTACATTGTGAGTTTTACTTATTTAGTTTTACCATTATGTCGACACAATTTTTTTTGCAAAATTGATGTTTAAGAAGAAATTTATATTGAAAGTTTTTCTCGTTGTAAAAATTGTAGAGAATTATAAACTAAATAATTGTTATAATTATATTATAAAGTGTTTTAATTATATTATATATAACATGAATCATAAAATTAGAATTATTTATGTGTGGGAAGAGGAAAAGAGAAAACTAAAGAGTTGTGCCAATATTAGAGAGGAGTATTATTACTTGTGTGTGCATGAACGAATACATGTCTTCCTTATATAGAGAGTAAAAATCGAGAAATATCACTGTGAGATGTAATGACTATGGGCTCCATTTCGATCTTTTCACGCAAGTAACTTGACTTTTGCAACACTCCCCCTTGGAGTCCATTGTCATTCATATCTAATGTGATTTGTTTTCAGTTGCCTCGTTACAAATCTTCCTAGGAAAACCCAGTGGGAAAAACCATGGTAAAGTAAAAAGAGTACAACTACACACTCCCCCTTGAGTAGATAGGACAACAGTTTATAGGCTTTTCTCGTGACGCATTCCAATGTTGTGGAAATGTTTTCTGAACATCGCGGTGGGTAATGAATTTGTGAAGAGATCAGCAGCATTATCAGATGATCGAACATACTTCACTTCAATTTCTTTATTCTTCTCAAGTTATTGGGTATATGAGAAGAACTTCGGTGGAATATGCTTGGTTCTGTCGCTTTTGATATATCCTTCCTTTGTCTGACAACACAAGCAACATTATCTTCATACAAGATGGTCGGTTCTGGACTAACGCAGATTCCACTATTTGATTGGATGTGTTGACTTATTGATCTAAGCTAAACACATTCTCTACTTGCTAAGTTGAGAGCGATGATTTCAGCATGATTTGAGGAAGTGACTACAAGTGTTTGTTTCTGAGAACGCCATGATATGGCGATTCCTCCAACTGTAAAAACGTATCCTGTTTGTGATCGGGCTTTATGAGGATCAGACAAATATCCAGCATCTGCAAAATCATCCATTTGACCATTTGAGTTTTTAGGATAAAATAATCCTAAATCAATCATTCCTTGAAGATAGCAGAATACATGTTTGATCCCATTCCAATGTATTTTCGTGGAAGATGAACTGAATCTTGCCAAAAGATTAACGGCAAATGATATATCAGGCTGAGTACAATTTGCAAGATACATAAGTGCGCCAATTGCACTTAGGTACGTCACTTCGGAGCCAAGTATCTTTTCATTTTCTTCATGTGGTCGAAAAGGATCATTTTCAACATTAAGTGACCTCACCACCACAGGAGTACTAAGAGGAGTTACTTTGTCCATGTTGAAGCGCTTTAACACTCTTTTGGTGTATGTGGATTGATGTACAAATATACCCTTTTCAGAGTGCTTAATTTGTAAGCCAAGACAATATTTTGTTTGTCTGAAATCTTTCATCTCAAATTCTCCCTTTAGATAACTCGTTGCCTTCTCTATTTCTTCATGAGTTTTTATAATATTTAGATCATCGACATATACAACAATAATAACAAATCCAAATAATGTTTTCTTTATGAAAACACATGAGCATCTGAGATTGTTTACGTATCCTTCATTTATTAAATTTTCACTGAGGCGGTTATACCACATGCGTCCAGATTGCTTTAACCCATATAACGATATTTGCAATTTTATTGCACATAGCTCTTTGGGTTTGGAACTCAAAGCCTCTGGCATCTTGGATCATTCAGGGATTCTCATATAGATATCTGTATATAATGATCCATATAAATATGCTGTAACAACATCCATGAGGCGCATCTCTAGATTTTTATTGGCAGTGAGACTCATTAAAAATCTAAACGTGATTGCATCCATAACGGGAGCGAGCCTTATATCTCATAATCTCGTTTCTCTCATTTCGTTTTCGAACGAAAACCCATTTGTATCCGACTGGTTTCACAGATTCAGGTGTGAGTACAATAGGCCCGAATACCTCTTGTTTATTAAGCGAATCAAGTTCGGCTTGTATTGCATCTTTCCATTTTATCTGACCATGCCTCCTTTGGCATTCATATACTGATTTTGGTTTTGGATCTTCTCTTTCATTATTAATTTCCTTTGACACAAGGTATGAGAAAATTTCATCAACATCATTCATTTTATTTCGGTCCCATATTTTTTTTACTATGAATGTAGTTGATAGATATCTCATGATTTTCTTCGGATTCAGAATATTTCACATTTGCATCATCCTCATGACTCATTTCCTCCAAAATTGTTGTTGTTTTGGAAGTGTTTTCTTTCTCAACCTCCTTCCGTTTTCTAGGATTTTTATCCTTAGAACCGACTGATCTACCACGCTTCAAGCGTGCTTTAGACTCATCATCTTCTCTTCCACGTTCCCGTGGTATTTTAATACGAGCATGAGCATTTGCAACTGGTATATGTGATTTTGTTACCGTTTTGGTATCCGCAAATGCATCATGTAGCTGAGTTGCTATACTTTGCAAATGCATAATTCGACGAACTTCCAGTTCTGACTGTTTTGTAGGAGGATCAAGGTGCAAAAAGGATGGCACACTCCATTTTATATCATCCCCTACTTTCTTATTTTTCCCCTAGAACCGGAAACACTTTCTCATCAAAGTGACAATCGGCAAAGCGTTTCGTAAATACATCACCAGTTTGTGGTTCTAGGTAACGTATAATTGATGGAGAATCATAACACATATATTCCCATCCTTCGTTGTGGACTCATTTTTGTACGTTGTGGTGGTGCTATGGGTATGTATACCGCACAACCAAAAATCCTTAGATGAGAGATATTTGGTTCTCGACCAAATGCTAACTGTAGTGGAGAATACTTATGGTATGCACTTGGTCTTACCCGAATAAGTGCCTCGGCATGCAAAATTGCATGTCCCCATACAGAGGTCGGAAGTTTTGATCTCATGATTAATGGTCTTGCAATCAGTTGCAGACGTTTAATTAATGATTCGGCCAAACCATTTTGTGTATGAACATGAGCGACGGAATGTTCATCATCGATGCATGTTACCATACAATAATCATTGAATGCTTGGGATGTGAATTCACCAGCGTTGTCTAATCTAACTCTCTTTATTTGATAATCAAGAAACTGAGCTCTTAGTTTGATTATCTGAGTTAAAAATCTCGCAAATGCCACATTTCGAGATGATAGTAGACAAACGTGTGACCATCTACTGGACGCGTCAATCATTACCATGAAATAGTGGAATGGTCCACATGGTGGATATATAGGTCCATAAATATCGCCTTGAATCCGTTCAAGGAACTTTGGTAACTCTTTTCGATTTTTAATGGTGATGGCCTTATAATTAATTTCTTAGAGAACACGCAGCACATGTCATTTTATTTCCATGATTTATCTTCTGGATTTCAGTGAATGACCATGTGAGCTTTCAACGATTTTGCGCATTATCGAGGTGCCTGGATGGCCGAGGTGATCATTCCATAATGTGAAATCATCTAGATTTCTTTTGATCACGAGATTTGATTATATTGCATCTACATAAGTATGATGCAATCCAGAAGGAAGCTCTGGGAACTTTTCCAATATAAGTTTTTTTCCTGATTTATTAGAAGTTATGTACATATACTTCTTTCCATCCTCAGTTGCAGACTGAGTGTCATATCCTTGAAGGTATATGTCCTTAAAACTCAACAAATTCCTTTAAGAATTCGGAGAATACAAGGCGTTATTTATGGAAAATTTTGTCGCATTAGGCAACGTATAGTTGGCTTTACCAATTCCTTCAATCAAATCTGTAGGACCCGAAATTGTATTGACAATGAGGTTTGTCGGTTTGAGATTAGAGAAGTATCTCTTTTCCCTCAGAATATTGTGCGTTGTTCCACTATCTGGTATGTAAGTTTCTCGAATCCTTTTCCAGCATATTGTTTCATTTGTATTGTGATCCATTTCTGAGTTAAACAAAAGCAATTAATATAGATAAGATAATTTGATTCATGAAGCAAATTTCATACAGTAAGTATATATTAATAAGAAAACGTCACACAATAATATGAGTAGGTAGTAAAAACGTCATAAATATTTTACATAAACGACAATTATTTATGGCATAGTCGTACAACTTTTAAATCACATGATAGAGATTTCAGAGTTTCGTCAGAGCGGCCACATCGAAATCATCGGCAAACTCAGATGCATCGAGGTGCGTTGTACCCTCCGAGTGTTCTGCAAGGTTTGTTTCCTTTCCTTTACCTTTGGCATATTCTTTGTACAATGCACATAGATGTGAGGGAGTACAACATACCCAAGACCAATGTCTCTTGGTACCACATCTAAAACAAGCATCCTCTCGCTTTTGGGAGGTACTTCCTTAGTGTTCTTTTCCCTTCGGGGGTTGTTCAGAGCGGACCCACGGGAATGACTTTCTGTTTTGTGGGTTCTAGTTTCTCCCGCGTCCACGATAGTTTCGACGGCCACGGCCCCGAAAAGCTTTGTTTCCTCTGATTGGGTTCTTAACATCCAATGCGTTCGCTTCAGGAAACGCTTTAGATCCCGTAGGCTGAGCCATGTGATTCTTAATGAGGAGCTCATTATTCTTTTCGGCTATTAGGAGTACCACAATTAAATCCAAAATTTTTGTATACCCACGCAACCTATATTGCTGTTGCAGGGTGATGTGGTTTTTGTGGAATGTGGTGTACGTTTTCTAAAGCATTTGAGATTCCGTTATCATATCACGTTTTCTCAAGCATTTGAGATTTCGTTATCGTTTCACCACAGTACCTCTACTTGGCCACAATTCCTAACACTGCAGAATTGTAGTTCATCACTTTGTCGAAGTCTTGGAACCTCAGACTTTGCCACTCGTCCCGAGCAAGTGGAAGTGTTATGTCCTTCTGATGATCGAAACGATCCTTCAGCGACTTCCAGAGCCCTTAGGGATCCCTCATGTGTGCATGGTCATAAATGATATTGTCATCTAAGTGTCTCTTAAGGAAAATCACCGATTTCGCCCTTTCTTGGGCCGTTGAAGTATTATTCTCTTTGATGGTTTCCGATAAACCTAGAGACTCGAGATGAAGTTCGACATTTGTTGTCCAAGATATATAATTAGCACCAGTGATGTCCAGGGCCAGAAATTGGAGCTTCTCAACGTTTGCCATTGAGTTTCTAAAACAAAATATCAAGAATACAATTAGAAAGATGGTTTTATTTAACTTAAAATATGCGAGGTACTGGGATAAATAATGAGATTACAAGAAAGAAAAATGCATAGATAACGTGTTATAATTATATTATAAAGTGTTTTAATTATATTATATATAACATGAATCATAAAATTAGAATTATTAAGCCGTGGGAAGAGGAAAAGTGAGAACTAAAGAGTTGTACCAATATTAGAGAGGAGTATTATTACTTGTGTGTGCATGAACGAATACATATGTCTTCCTTATACAAAGAGTAAAAATCGACAAATATCACTGTGAGATGTAATGACTATATGCTTCATTTCAATCTCTTCACGCAAGTAACTTGACTTTTGCTACAATAATTAATTTCTGGTCAAAAGAAAAATGACATGCAGTGTGAAAAGAGAAGAAAAGATAGTCAAGTAAGATTAAAAAAGAATGTTGACAAAAAAGATTAAAGGAGAATAAATCTAATTAAGATAGAATTATGAGAATAAATTTGTCAAAAAATTTTAAAAATATATGTGTAAAAAAATCTGATTCAAATAGAAATATTAAAAAATCTAAATACTTAGAAATATATGACGAAATTTAATTGAAAACCAAGTACAGAGAAAAAAAGAGAGAATCAAATTAGGATATTTTATTAGTGGTTTTCCTTCGTTGTTCTTAATCTTATTTTATATAGTTATATTTTGTTTTTTGTTTTTTCACGGATTATAAAATAGTAAATTATAAACCACCGTATACGTGAGTTCTAGTGTTTACTAAAATGATCGCGACACATGTGAGTCAGCCGATTAGATTTCGACAAGTGAATAATTTTTTTTATTTACAAAAATCAAATCTAGTAAAGAAATTTCCAATAAGAATAGGATAATATATATGTTAAATTTTTAGGGAAAATAAACATATAAATAAATAATCAAATATAAAAGTTTCCAAATTTGGAGATCGATCTGGAGAGCTTGCACAACAAGACTGACCATTCTAGTCACTAGATCGATCATTCTCCTCGGCAGATCAGATACATAATTTTCCAGCTGAAATGATTGATTAATTTCTTCCTAAAATGATCAGTCTGGAATTTTGAATCAATGGAATTTTGAATTCATTAGCTTGATGTAGTTGAAAAAATCTCATGAGCTAAAATATCGCTCGATCTACCAATGAGATCAATCATCCATACGTGACAACACGTATTGATGGTTTTATAAAATGAGAGGCATTTACAGAGGAAGTCACTTTGCCAAGTTTGGTTACAAAATAAGGCACTTTTAAGGGGTGAGGCACTTTGGTTGTACTCTAGGTATCTGAACTGGCGATTTTGCCCTTAATGAGTGTAAGCGTGAGTTTTGGGCTGTTGAGAAATAGTTTTTTTTTTCTTATTCAGTTCATCGAAAATAAACAGAGAGAATTTGATTGAGAGATTTGGGTTTGTGTGGCAGATTCAACAGTTGCAAAAGCTCTCGTGGTGTATGGGTCTAGAATCGATTAGCAAGTTTTAGTTGAAAGCATATATGGTGAAAGCAATCAAAGCAAGCTTCGGTGATTTTCAAGAATCTCGATAACAAAATTGGAGGATTCCGTAGCTGTGATAAGTGATTTCTGTAACGACAGAGAGATTCCAATAGATTGTATGGCAGTTGGAGATGCGATTTGTGGGGAGATTTTTGCTGGATCTTAAAATCCTGAAAGCAACAGTTGGAGGGGATGGTGATACTGGGCAAGGCAAGATGGATGTGGATGTGTGCGAATAGATATGCGTGGACGAGTAAACGAATCTATGTGGAGTTGTAGATGTGGATCATGGATGAATAGTCATGGATGAAGAAACGCAAGGTGATAAACGACCATGAATGGACAAGTGGACTATGACACCCTAATGAAAAGGTGGTAATCGTGAATGTTTTTGTGTAGATAATAAGTAGAAAACACCCTGCAACTGTAAGGCATTCTTTCACATGAGCACGGATTGGTGGATAAGTTATGAGAATCGTGGACGTGTAACATTTTGCTGTGTGCGACGATAGTGGACGAGGTGAGATGGATTAGGATGCGTTCGTAATTGAAGTTGTGCAGTAAAGTGGGAGAATGGATGGAGGTTGAAAGATATGGATGGACAGGTAATCGTGGATGGGAAGATCAGTAAACCAATTAATCGTAGATGGGAGATCATGGATGAGGAACAATGGATGAGGTTTGTTGGACGGAAAGTGATGGATGTGCCGCCCACAACTAATATAGTCTATTTTTATATATTGGCATACATCGTTCAATCCATATTTGATATAATTTTGTTGTTAAATATTTGCAACATACAATGTACTTGTTCAATGGTAAATAGAGAAACTATACACAATGTACATTAAAAGTTGTCCATAAGTAAATGGACACACCATACACAATGTACATAAAAATTTGTCCATATAACATGGCTATAATTTGCCAAATAAAATTAGTTTCATCATTGAAACACAAAGATAAGAAGTAAAATAAAATCAGCATAATCTGAACTTTTATTCAGAGGGTAGGACTGATTATGGATCCTATGAGTTGTTTTAAAATTGTCTTTTCTTCATACAACATCCATTTGAAGAGCTCACGTTATTGCTTTTTCGGTATTGATCATGTGTTTTAACCACCACTTACAAGCATAAATAAAAGTCATATAAATGAAAAAAAACGTGCAGTGAAATCACTACGCACCTGCAAACACCATTAGTTCATCAACCATTTACACAATTATTTAATAGTGTCGTGGACAAAATACCATGGACAAGTTTTCATGGATAGATTGTCGTGGACAACAATCCTTTAATATACTAAAACAACTTGTTTTGCAGCAAAACTTTTACAAACGCTCTCCAAGCCGTTGGAGCTAAAATCGAGCTGATTATATATAGCAGAAAACACGTAATGGTTTGTTTCTTCAGGTAAGCTACAGAAGCTAGCTTACATTATAGCACACAACAGAGCCGGCCTTGAGAATATAGTGGCCACAAGCTAACAAAATTTAAAGGCCCATTAAGTATACTGATTTTGTTTAAAAACAAGTATTTTGCCATATATTTGGTCGAACCCCTTCCCCTTAACACTCTTTCGGAGCTTCCAACCACTATGCTAAGAAGACTTTTTGTTAATTTGGGGCCGCTAAATTGTATTATATAAACGGGACCGCAAGCCCAAGCTTGGTCTGCTTGGGCTCAGGGCCGGGCCTGGCACACACACAAAAGATAGGCGCTTAGCTCAATGTTGGTCTATTAAAAACATGAGAGTATTAAGTGGAAAGCAAGTTTGTTGGTAGCCTGTTGTTCCAGTCAGTGTTGGCTTTAGATTCTGCAAAGGTCATCAAGTGAGAACACGTAGATTAGTGAACTTGGTGAACGTGGATGCGACAAAATGAGGCGAAAGGTACTAGCACGTTTGAGTGTGGATGGCAAATATGGACGAGAATGTGTACGATTATGTCAATCATATGAATAAATGGATGCTGAAAAATGGATGGGTTATCGTGGATCACGTATGAGTGAACAATGTGAGAAGATGGATGAGCAAACATGGATCACGTATGAAGTTAAGTCAAAAAGTACAAACAATATGGATGAGTTGATCACCGGCGTATATCACGTTCTAATGATTACTGAGAACGGATGGTGTGATATGGATGCAGATTTAAATGAGTTCTATGTAGCATGATAACAGTATGGATGAACATAAATGGATAAATTCCGTAATTACTGAGAATGGATGGTGTGGCATGGATGCAGATTTAAATGAGTTATATGTAGCATGATAAACAATAGGGATGAATAGAAATGGATAAATTGATCGTGGTGAGTAGAAAATGGTGATTTTGGAACATTTGTAATAGAAAAAAACAATGGAATGTTTGGTGTATAGTAATTGTGGGAGCGCATTTGTGTTACCTTCCATATCGGTGTGGCCGCTTGAGTACCAACACAATCAAATCGAAATTCAAGTGATCTGCATTAGTCAATTCGATTCAGATCGAAGATCTGTGTGTGGCACTAAGAGATGAAGAAAGATGAAGACGACCTGGAGATTAAAAAAAAAGAAGATCAGAAATCAAAAGATGAATTAGAAGAAAAAGATAAAAGTTCAATTTTAGGGTTTTAGAAATAGAATTGGTGAGAAGCTCAAGCCGACAGATAGGGGTCAGAATTATTGACTAGTGGTCGACGGAATTTTTGGATTCTCGATTTAGGGTTTCGATTGACTCGGTGGAGGAGGAGAGTTCTTTGATTTCGTATGGAATGGATAAGAATTTTTCTACGTCCTCATAAAAACGTAATTAGTTTATTAACGAAAGTAAAATCTTCTATAACCAAAACTAGAGAACACAAATGAAAGGATAATAGAGTCTTTTCCCATATCCAAAGTGCCTCAATATCTATAAGTGCTTGATATTTCATATCGAAATATTTACACTCAGAGACAATTTTACAAACTCAATATTACAGCTTTAGGCAATTTTTGAAACTAGGGCGCTTTGGTGGTTTGAAAAGACAAAAATATCCTTATTTTTACTTGTTTAAACATTTCACCTTTCTATCTTTTTACTTCCTTTCCACATATTCTTGTTTCTATTTTTCTTTCTCCTCCGCTCTCGACATCGGAGGTACCAAAAAAACTCTCTTCGATTTGTTTCAGTTCTGGGTTCTTCTCGATTGATCTGGAATTAGTTTTGTATGATTTCATTTTTTGGGGGGAGTTTTCGCAGGGACTCATCTTGGTTTATTAAAACAAATCGATGGATCTGGTTTTTAAAACAAGACGCCGCTGACCGTTTTCTATGATTTCTCCACCAACTAATCAAAGTCATCTTCTGTATAACACAAATCCTGCAAATTCCAATGAATTTTAGAGGTGTCCTGATTTATGGAACTTGATTTGTAAGGTGATTAATTTTATTAGGTTCAAAAACTTCAATTCTTACAAGACGTGAAATTGATGTCTCTTAAATGACGACAATAATTTTCCGATCTGCCTTTAGATATAGTTTCATGATTTGGTTGGTTGTTTAGACATATTTACATATGGTGGCGGCAGAGCCGAAAGGGACAAATGAAAAAAGTATGTATGTGAGATTATTACGGTGAAAATAACATGGATAAGCTTCGGGTGGACATATTGTCGTGGACATCATATCCTGCTCTAAATGTGTTGTTTCATGAAATGAATGTGAGGCTGAAGGTGAGCTTGTCGTGGACACATTGTCGGGGATAAGTTGCTGTAAACAGGTTATCGTGGACACAATTTTTTCTCCTACATTACCTATTTATCTCCTCAGCCACTCGGCTCATTTGGATCATATACCCTTGGTTTGTTAATTTTGTTTCTACTTTTATCTAAGAGATTGATAGATTGGTTCTATTGATGTATATCTGAATGGATTGAATTTCCATGTACATGAATTATTGGACACACTCTCATGTATCCGAGTATTAACACAATCTCGTCGACACAATCAACTGCACACATATCGTATCTATGAAACTGCATCTCATGGATAAACTCTAATGGACACACGAGAGATGATAGCCGATTGTCTAAAAGCTTTAGGTCCCTAATCTCGATTCGTGGAGGTGATAGTCGACTGTCTAAGAGCTAGAATGTTTAGTTCATATTCCTTTGTGTTTTTTTCTTTGTGTTTTGTTTTTCCTTTGATCCAATCTCACTCTTTGAGACATGATTTTCTTTGGATTTTCTCGATTTTTCTTGTTGTGATGCAGATTGCTCACATATGAACATCCTACATCTCCTATCCACACAACTTTGTCCAATAGTTTATTTGGACACAACTCTATGGACACTTTGCAATGGATAAGATGCGGTGGACAACAAACCAAATTGAAAAGCCTAAGAAGATGATTAAATATCGATTCTAGGATCCAATTTTTAAAGATATTTTCAGATTTATGAAATGGTGATTTCATAATGTTGCACATCTGCAAATGAAAGAAAATGCATAATTACACAGTTTAGAAATGTTGTACTATGATCGAGAAGAGGGCTATTTATATATACAAAAATTACAAATTACGCTTTCTCGGTGATTGGAATTTCCAGATTTGAAAATCAATTGTATGAAATGTGTTGAGTAAATTAATCACAAAAAGGTTTTCCTAATTATATGATAATCAAAAACCAATTGGTGGATTTAACTTTTCTTTTGCGCAGCTCTATGTGTGAGCTCCTCAACATTCTTGGGGATTTAACATAGGAGAAGAATTCCTGTCCACGGCAACATATCCTCCACAATGTGTCCACATCAATCTCACGTATCAGCCTCACATACATTTCGTTAAACATGTTTACAGTAGGATATGATGTCCACGACAACCTGTCCATCGAGGTGTCCATGGCAACCTGTCCTCCGAAAGATGTCCATACAACTTTAAACGGGGAAAAGTAGCCGATAAGAGAATCACATCAACATGTTAACATCATGTATTATATCCCTTTCTCCTTCCATCGATTGTGTTGCCGTCCACAAATTCATATCCACAACGAAAGGTCTTTTTGGATAATAATATCGTAGCTCGTTACAAACCATCGTCCACACCAAATCTGGAACGATAGATCCTTCGCCGTCATACGTCTGCAAAGCCCACAACAACGTTTGCAACATTGACCGAGTGCGAAGCTAGAACCACCATCAATTTCGTTCTAAAAAATGACAGACATGGAACAAGACATAGAACACTCGCAATCTTTTTTCAGTTTCCTAGCAAATTGGTCCAAACAAAAATCAAACGAAGAAACCATAATCCTAGATATAATGTATTGTTATTCCGACACACACAAATAAACGAATCCTACGTGACTTAAAAAACTCACTCTTTTTTTTTTCTTTTCGACAACAACTATGTTTCATTTTTTCTTAACCTAACCACAATATACATCGGCGGCAGAAATCTGATATCACGATTTAGGTTGGAGGAGAAGAAGTTTTACAAAGCTTTTTCATTAAGGGTATAAATAGAATTTCAACTACACAAAAGACACTTAAAGTGCTTCAATTGCCAAAAGTGCCTAAAATGAAAAAATAAGTGGGTAAAGTGCCTCTGAGTGTTAATAACTCTTTCATATCTCATAAGTGTCTTTCTTTATAATATTCTCTTAAAATAAATCTCTTACTTTCTTGTTTTGTCTCGAAATCACCAAATCTTGATCTAATCCGACCTCATACATTTATATACTATTTTTAGCTATTGTTTAGTTTATGTTTTTTGGGAGATTAATATATATTTTTTTAGAAGATTTTTGAAGTTTTTAATTATATTTTGTAGATTTGTTCTGTAACCCTTAATCTTTATAGATTTGATTATTATAACTTTATTTACAGTTGTGTACTTGTAATAGTGTTATAAGGTTAAAATTTGGTGTTATAAAAGATGCTCATATGTTATTGTCAAACCCCTTCACAATCGAAGTAGGTCGCGACTCTTGACTTATTTCTGATCAGCAACAGAAGTTGAGTTTTTTACTTTTATGAGTTGAAGTAACTAATACTTGTTGATTTGTGGCAGAGCCAAGTGAGGCATAATATTAAATAATACTTAACAAAGTAAATTTATTTATTATATTCAGTTCAATAAACATGGAAGATCGAGTACGTTAAGGAAAATAATGGATTTAATGATCTGTTAACGAGTAAGATTTATTTACAGAAAGCATCGTTAATTTCATTTTTTGTAGCTAAAAATAAAATTTCCACTTATTTTCATATAATGTTTCCATTATATAACATATATATCTGCTAATGTAATTATGATTCGGTATCAATGAAATTATTAGTTGGAAAAAGACACTTCATATTTCATTTTCCCTTAATTAGAATATTATTGCAACAAAGATATATCAATGCAAAAGACAAGATCTGTTCCAATCAAATGAAGCAACAACAAGAAGTTTTAGGAAAGTCAGGACGAGAAACACAATCACCGTACGTTTACCTGATAGACCCTGTTTTTGGATTCACACAGTTCTGATAACACTCACGTGGTCTGAAATTTGACGTACACGGAAAACCACAAACTCTTAGTTTGAAGTTTTGGCTGTTCGCTACATGTACACAAAGTCACTGCATTATATATTATTGGAATTAGTAATGGTTAATAGGCCATAAAAACTTAATCTCTAAACAGAGTATGTAAGATATGTGTAAGATATGTCACACATCGGAAGTTGGGATGTACCTTAACTAATATATAAGGGACTTAGGCCAATCTACTCATTGCCAATTGGTTTTGGGTTAGAAGCTTATGAATCTTAACATGGTATCAGAGTCTGATCCACAAATTCTCGTAACCCTGGCCCAAAAATGGTCTGATTAGGATTTATCTCAGCCCATAAATAGCATTTGCCCCTCGATCCTAAATTGGTGGTCATTGCGAGATTAATGGTTTGAAATACTATTATTTCGAGGGGAGGTATTGGAATTAATAGGGGTTAATAGGCCATGAGAGCTTAATCTCTAGAGAGTGTGTAAGATATGTCCCACATCGGAAGTTGGGATGGACCTTGACTAATATATAAGGGACTTAAAATGCACTCATTGTCAATTGGTTTTGGATTGGAATCTCCGGAATCTTAACATATATGTACACATAAAAACCTAAGTAGAAATTAACAACATCAAAAAGAAAAAGATATATCCGAAACCAAGGCGTTGTAACCGGACAACGAAGAAGCTGCCATTATTATTAAGAGAACTAAAGTCGTCCAAGTATTTGTTATGCACATATTGTCTTGCTCGTAGTATCAACAATGAAGTGTATTGAAAAATTAATATGTTCTGTAATTGTATAGAGCTTAAAGTAAGAAGCTGTATTTATAGAACACATTAGGTATTGTGATTTAAAAACAGGTCCAATTTTTTTTCTTTTTCTTACTGTTGATGGATCTTCCATGTATACTACCAATAATATTTTGCTTTGACTAAAAGTTTTTGACTAAAAGATATATTATTATTGATTACTATGGTCAGAGGAAAATATTTACCAATTTTTCAAAAGTATAAATAATATTCTCGTCAATATTTTACAGTAATCAAATCAATTAATATTTTTAGTTTTGATTACAAATTATTAGTTTTCCAAGAATTTGAAATGAAACATAAATATCATATTTAAATGAGTAGTGAAGAACTCTCACAATTGTTCTCGGCATGATAATTATTTTGCTACTTTTAGTGAAACCGTTAAAAATAAAAATCGATATTTACAAGAAAAAGAGATTTTGACCGTTAATTATCTTATTATATAAAGTTTAATGTTTGAAAGTTATATATTACATTTTTTTTGTGGAAGTTCGTTTAATCTAGCAATTAAATAAATGGTTAATTAGTGATTTTACACTAAAAAGTATGAAGTTCGATTCCTACATAATGCGATTTATGAAGATTAATGTAGGCAAGCTTATCAGGAAATCTCCAGCGTGGTGCAAGCAGGACTGCATGTCTGTGGTGTGTGTATGTGGAAAAATATAAATTGTTCGTTAAAATTTATCTTTGTAATTGTACTCCCAATTTGTATTCAAAATAAGTCGATCATAACTTGACAAATATTAAAAAAAAATCTTTTACCAATTATATTTTGACACAAATCAAACAAATTCTATTAGTACAATAAAATAAAAATAAAAAGTATTAATTCTTTTTTTTAGTCAATAAACTGAAAAAAAGAAACCAATAAAGAATTGAAAATGTAAAATTTATATTTAGAATGAATAACTGAAAAAGGAAACAAAAAAATAATTGAGAATCTAAAATTTATATTTGTATTAACAAAAGAAAAAAATAATCTATTATATCATGCATTATATTGTGAATTTTATTTATTTAGTTTTTGTTGTAGAAGGTATGAATTTGTGTGTTATTATTATCGTGGGCAAATGCCTTGTTTATATAGTGAATTACAAAGAGGTGAAAAGGAAATATCCTTTTCCTATATGAATAAGGAAAACACAAAGTGTGGCCGCCTATCTCTATCCCTAATGGACCTTAGTCTTCACGCCAATGTCTTGATGGGCTGGGCCGGTTATGGAGATCGAACCTCAATCATTTATAACAGTCCCCCTTGATTGACATAACCGGTCGTGATGATGGATCATAGTAATACGCTTGGGGATGCTGCCTCATTAAAACCTTACCAAGGAAAACCCAGTGGGACAAAACCTTAGTGAAGGAAAAAGAGTACAGCACGTATTACTCCCCCTTGTTTTAGTTATCACTGAAGGTCCCTTAGTCGGCGCATGCCGATCTGATACATGAGCTTCTTGAGCGTGGAGGTTGGAAGCGACTTGGTGAATAGGTCGGCTGAGTTGTCACAGGAACGTACTTGAAGCACTTTGATTTCTCCGGTCTTCTGTAGATCGTGAGTAAAGAAAAACTTCGGTAAGATGTGCTTCGTCCTGTCTCCTTTGATGTATCCATCCTTCAGTTGAGCAATGCATGCGGCATTGTCCTCGTAGAGTACGGTTGGCTCTTCCTTCTCATCGGTCATTCCACAGTCTCGCCTTATGTGCTGAGTCATCGATCTCAACCAAACACATTCGCGGCTAGCTTCATGAATCGCCAAAATCTCTGCGTGGTTTGATGAAGTGGCCGTGAGTGTCTGCTTCATGGATCTCCATGAAATTGCTGTTCCTCCATGAGTGAACACATATCCTGTCTGAGATCGTCCATTGTGTGGATCCGATAAGTAACCTGCATCAGCAAAACCAACCAAACCTTCATTGTTAAGGTTAGTGAAAAATAGACCCATATCTTTCGTTCCTTGTAGGTAACGAAGTATATGTTTAATCCCGTTCCAGTGCCTTTGGGTCGGACAAGAACTAAATCTTGATAGGAGGTTCACGGCAAAACAAATATCTGGTCTAGTATGACTAGCCAAGTATAACAACGCTCCTATGGCACTTAGATATGGCATTTCGGGACCAAGGACTTCTTCATCGTCCTTCTTTGGACCAAATGGATCACTGTCCAATCCGAGGCTTCTCACCACCATTGGGCTGGTCAATGGGTGGGCCTGGTCCATATTAAATCTCTTGAGTATCTTTTCTGTATATGCCATTTGATGCACAAGGATTCCATCATTAATATACTCAAGCTGTATTCCCAAACAGAACTTAGTCTTTCCTAAGTCTTTCATTTCAAACTCGGCCTTTAAATATTCAACTGTTTGGGCGATTTCTCCAGAGGTTCCGAGGATGTTCAAATCATCCACGTATACTGCTATAATCACAAATCCTTTGTTTGCAAACTTCTTTATAAAGATACACGGACTAATGGGATCATTCTTGTACCCGGACTTTACTAAGTATTCACTTAACCGGTTGTACCACATACGCCCACTTTGCTTTAGTCCGTATAAGGATTTGTTCAGCCTAATGCAGTGTTCTTCTCGAGAACTTTTCTTATCTTTGAGCTCAATACCCTCTGGCAATCTCATATAAATTTCATTATCCAGTGGACCATATAAATACGCGGTTACAACATCCATTAACCGTAAATCCAATTTTTCTCTTATAGCCAGGCTTATCAGGAATCGGAATGTCGTTGCATCCACCACAGGGGAGTATGTCTCCTCATAATCGATTCCTGGTCTTTGTGAGAATCCTTGTGCAACAAGCCGTGCTTTGTGCCTAACGATTTCGCCTAATTCGTTTCTCTTCCTCACAAAGACCCATTTATGTCCAACTGGTTTAATGTCATGAGGTGTCCGAATTATGGGACCAAAAACCTCTCTCTTCTTTAAAGAGTTTAACTCCACGTTTATAGCGTCTTTCCAGTTAATCCAATCTGGTCGCTGAGTGCACTCATATATTGACGTGGGTTCTAGATCCTCGTTCATTACTTCAAGTGCTACATTGCATGCAAATACATTATCAATGTCGACATCTTTTCTGTTCCATTGGATTCCAGACGAGACATAATTGATCGCGATCTCTGTATTATCAGGAACTTCAGGCCCTTGCTGCTTGGCGTCCCAAGCAACATTTTCTGGCACCTTAGGTTCATTTATGTCTGGAATATCCACTATCTCCTCGGTCTGAATCTCAGCACCTTTCTTTAATTTCCGAGGAGTCTTATCTTTGGAACCAATAGGTCTTCCACGTTTCAAACGTGGCCTAGACTCTGTAGCCACTTGCGGTCCATCCTGGACATCAATTCGTATAGGTGCATTCACGGCTGGTATATACGATTTAGTTACCCTCTTTGGGTCTGCAAAGGAATCTGGCAATTGTATAGCTAACTTTTGCAAATGTATTATCTTTTGGACTTCTAAGTCACTCTCTTTAGTTCGAGGATCTTGCCAATTTAAGGATGTTTGATTCCATGCAATTTCTTTCATCAGCCGGTTTTCTCCACCTAATGTTGGAAAAACGGATTCGTCAAAATGACAGTCCGCGTATCTGGCCTTAAATAAATCTCCGGTGGTTGGCTCAAGATACTTTATGATCGTGGGTGAATCATATCCAACATATATCCCCATCCTCCTTTGAGGTCCCATCTTAGTTCTCTGTGGTGGTGCAATAGGCACATAGACTGAACATCCAAATGTCTTTAGATGGGAGATGTCTGGCTCTTTTCCCGTTATTAATTGGGATGGGGAATACTTATGATCACTAGATGGCCTGATACGGATTAGTTCAGCAGCGTGTAAGACAGCATGACCCCAAGCGGATACAGGGAGCTTTGACCTCATGAGTAATGGTCTAGCTATCAGCTGTATGCGTTTTATAAATGACTCGGCTAAGCCGTTCTGTGTATGTACATGTGCCACGGAGTATTCAACACTTACCCCCATGGACATACAATAGTCATTAAACGCTTGGGAAGTAAATTCACCAGCATTATCCATTCTTATGGTCTTTAAAGGAAAGTCTGGAAAGTGAGCCCTTAGGCGTATTATCTGAGCAAGGAGTCTTGCAAATGCCATATTCCGTGATGACAATAAGCATACATGTGACCATCTTGTAGATGCGTCAATGAGGACCATAAAATATCGGAATGTCCCACAAGGTGGGTGTATTGGTCCGCATATATCTCCTTGAATTCTTTCCAGAAAGTTTATTGTTTCCTTAGTCACTTTTACTGGTGATGGCCTTACAATCAATTTCCCTTGTGAACACGAGGTACACATTATATTCTTGGGGATTACTCTCCTTTCTTTCAAGGCGTGCCCATTAGTATTGGCAATCAATTTCCGCATCATACTTGACCCGGGATGTCCCAGACGGTCGTGCCATAAAGTATACATATCCGTAAAGGCTTTATTTACGGCGGCATTGGCTTCTATCATACTGACCTTAGTACAGTAAATGCCAGTGGCTATAGCAGGTATAGTCTCTAAGACTTCTTTCTTTTGGCCTTGGGCGTTTTTAACTATCTGAAGAAATTCTCTGTTTCCTCCGCCCATTGTTTCCACATGATAACCATTCAGACGAATGTCCTTAAAACTCAATAAATTTCGATTTGAGCTAGGTGAAAACAATGCATCTGAGATTTCTAGATGCGTGCCTTTAGGCATTAAAATATTGGCCTGGCCGTGGCCTTCTATTAGGCTGGCTGGTCCTGCTATAGTACTTATGTTTGCCCTTTTAAGTATAAGGTTTATGAAGTATCTTTTATCCTTTAGAATCGTGTGGCTTGACCCACTATCCACCACGAACTCATCCATACTTCATAAAACAATAATTATGTCTTAAAATAAAAACTGAAATCATTCAATAAAATCAAATAATAAAATCCAAAGACATAAATCCAAAGCACAGCAAACATAAAAGCAACAAAGCAAATAGAACTCAAAGTCTAAACTATTTCAAACAATCGGAAGTCTCATGTTCAATGAGATCATCTTTATTGGCGTCAAAATGATCATTCCTTTCATGATCAAAATCGCCTTCATCATCATGCTCATGCTGGATCATATTGGCCTCGGGATTCTTCCCTTTCACACTCTCTTTATAGAGTTCGACGAGGTGTTTGGGAGTCCGGCATGTCTTGGCCCAATGGTTATCCATCCCACAACGATAGCAAATAGACTTGGTCGGGTTGGGCTGATGTCCGGTTGGGTTACCGTAGCCACGACCTCGGCCACGACCCCGACCGCGGTTAGAATTAGATCCGCGGCCGTTCCCACGACCATAAGGCTGGTGGCGACCACGCCCTTGTCTCTTCCCACGTCCATGACCATAATCCTTTTGGTATCTATGGACGTGGTTTGCCTCGGTTTCTTTCTTTGTTTCTGCGGCCACGTTGGCTTCAGGTAGTGGGGCGGTTCCAGCTGGTCTCATCTCGCTGTTGGCCAGAACAAGGCTATTGTTTTGTTCTGCAAGCAACAGGCATGCGATCAGATCTGAGTAAGTCGCGAAGCCTCTCTCGCGATATTGTTGCTGTAGCAACACATTACTCGAATGGAAGGTGGAGAAGGTCTTTTCCAACATATCCTTCTCAGTAATGGTCTCGCCACATAGTTTCAGCTTTGAAACTATCTTGAACAAAGTCGAGTTGTATTCCTCTACGGATTTAAAATCCATGAACCTTAGGTTCAGCCAATCGAATCTGGCTTTCGGCAATACAACCGTCCTCTGATGGGCGTACCTCTTATTCAATTCCTTCCACAGATCCAATGGATCTTCAATTGTAAGATACTGATCCTTGAGACTTTCAGCAAGGTGGTGGCGTATAATGAGGATCGCCTTGTATCTGTATCTCACGGATTCATTGTTTCCGTCGACGATACATTCACCAATCCCTTTTGAGTTGAGCATGATCTTTGTGTCAAGTGCCCACTTTAAGTAGTTGTCTCCAGAGAGATCGAGGGCTGCATAGTCTAGGTTGGCGACTCTAGACATCTGAAAATATGCACCAATTTTCTCTTAGGGCATTTAATAAAATCAAGGCCTTAGAATGATGGCCGATTTATATACATCCGATTTTAGACTTCAAGTAATTAATCATGCAAGCAAATTCAAGCAAGCAATCATATAATCCGATTTTATTCTATACTTATATCAGATTTTAATTAACTTATTCTATATGTAAGATTAATCCTAAAACAATTATAATTAAACACTAAAGGATAATCATGCAAAAAGGAAATTCTTAAACTTTCCTATTTTGATTAGGATTAGGGTTTTTATGAAATCCGATTTTAATCTTTCCTATTCTCTTAGGGTTTCGGTTTCATGCAACTAGAACAATCAATCTAACACTCCTAAAACGCAAAGCTAAAACCTGATTTTAATTTTCTTTACTTATGCGGTTTTAACTAAGCAAGTAAACAATCCTTTACATGAATCGGTTTTAGGGTTTGAGTAAGATTAATGTTCAATTCGATTATGGTGAATGATTCTATCATGCGGTTTCTAAACATCAAATAAACAAGCTAAACAATATGTTTAAAACACGCAAACAAGTTAATCAAGTAAACCGTATTTTAGGGTTTGATATATGTTCAAGTAGGTTTCGGTTTTAAGGTTCTAAAGAGATCAAACAAGTTTAAACAATCAAACCGAATTTTATGTCTTATCTTTAGCTTAGATTCAATGCAATTCAAGTTCTCAAAAGATCAAGCAAGTTTATAAGATAATCGGTTTTTAGGGTTTATGTTTATTAAGGTTGAATTCGATTTTATTTTGTTCTTAGACTTAGGGTTTTACCTTGATCTTCTTTTGGGGTTGAATGGTATGAACCGGGAGCTACAGACCACGGTAAAACTTTGCTCGGATTGCTCGCGGCTACTCGTCGGGTCAGCTACACGGAACTCGCGGCTGCTAGGGTTCGCGCGGCTGGATTGGCTACTCGTCGTCGAGCTGCTGCCGTATGAGGATCACGCGGCTACTCGGGATCGTCGGGTGAAGGACGCGAGACTACTCGGGAAACGCCGGGTGAATGACTCGCGGCTAGGGTTTCTCCGGGTAAGGGAAACGCGCGGCTAGGTTTCTCTGGGTTGGGGAAACTCGCGGCTAGGGTTTAGAGCAACTCGTGCTGATAACGTGTTGTAGAAGGTATGAATTTGTGTGTTTTATTATCGTGGGCAAAGGCCTTGTTTATATAGTGAATTACAAAGAGGTGGAAAAGGAAATATCCTTTTCCTATATGAATAAGGAAAACATAAAGTGTGGCCGCCTATCTCTATCCCTAATGGGCCTTAGTCTTCACGCCAATGTCTTGATGGGCTGGGCCGGTTATGGAGATCGAACCTCAATCATTTATAACAGTTTTACCTTTATCTAGACATAAAAAATTTGCAAAATTGACGTTTAAGAAGAATTTTGTATTGAAAGTTTTCCACGTTATAAAAATTATAGAATATTAGAAACTAAATAATTAATTTCTGGTCAAAGAAAAGATGACATGCAAAGTTAGAAGAGAATAAAAGATAGTCAAGTAAGATTAAAAAAGAATGTGACAAAAAAATTTATTTTAAAGAATTAATTTAATTAAGATAGAATTATGAGAATTAATTCATCAAAAATTTTTAAAAAATATATATATGAGTAAAAAAAATCTGATTCAAATAGGAATATGAAAAAAACTAAATATTTAGAAATATCTGATGAAATTTAATTGAAAACCAAGTACATGAGAAAAAAAGAGAATCAAATTAGGATCTTTATTAGTGGTTTTGCTTCATCGTTCTCAATCTTATTTTATATAGTTTTATTTTTTGTTTTTTGACGGGTTATAAAATAGTAAATTATAAACCACCGTAAACGTGAGTTCTAGTGTAAATTAAAATGATCGTGACATATGTGAGTCCGCCGATCAGATTTCAACATGTGAATAAACTTTTTTTAGTTAGAAAAATCAAATCTAGTAAAAAGAAATTTCCAATAAGAATAGGATTATCAATTCTTAGCTTTTTTTTCAGAACCTATTTTTAAAAATATAAATTGCTTTTGGAGAAGTTGATAAAATAAAGCTCTTAGAAAGTAAATTACATCAAACAAATTTAAATGTTTTAAAAATTCAAAAATATTCGAAATACATGGTTTACACTTTGGTAAAACTAAAAGTTCAGAATTATTGAAGAATTTTGCGTATTTAAAGAATCATTGTGTTTTTTTTTGAAATCAGAACCATTGTATTGTTCATTCCATGTTTTATAAATTTAAAAGCCAACTATTGAGTATGTAATGCTAAATTTCGTTTAGATTAATTTGTTTATGTAAGCTTCGTTTTCTGGTATAATCTCTTTAACATAATAAAAACACATAGTACTAATTATTTAGGGGTTAATTTGTCTAATAGCCAGGACTTCTAAATTAAGCTCATAGCCATCAAAATTTGAGAATAAAGCAAGTAACCAAGTGGACAAAAATGGCCCTAAGAAAGTCATACGAAAGAGAGAGAAATTCGGCCTGTACAAGTAATACAATTTTTTTAAAGCTTTTCCAAACTTCGTTACTGGAATTCGTATCCCAATCTCTCACTTCTTCTCTGTCTTCACAATATTCTCATATCGCATCCAGGACCAATACCACGTTTGTAAAATAGTATTCTATCCTCTCTATAGAATATAATACGCGGTGGCTTTAGCCTTTGGAAATTATGTTCTTTTCTGGTGTTATGCATCAATATTTTTTAATATTGTTTTATTTTATTACACAGATGATCTGGTTTTATTTTCTATTTTTTTTTGCTTTTTCACATATTATAAAATATTAAACTATAATCAACTATAAAGTTTATTGAAAATAAGTATACGTTTTCTAATTGGGTTGATTTGAAAAATATTTAGCTATATTTAATAAATCCATTCAAAATAAATATTGATAAATACGTAAATATATGATTTTCGTCCACTGATTATATGTTAAAAACATAATTGTTTAGAACCGCATGACTATATAAAATAAATTCTTCTAATTTGAATTTTTTTTTTGTAACTATATATATATATATATATATATATATATATATTATTCTCCTCCGCCAGAGTTGCGTCCGTCTCTACCTCCAGTTATTTATTTGTTGCTCTTCTAAACATCAACTAGATAATAATGTTGATTTACCAGCAAATTCATCACCGTTCTGACCACCATCTTCTGTGAATCCCACGGGCTCTTTCGGCTCGTAAACCTCAGTTTCGTCTGACGGCAAGTATGATGATACTACGAGGGATTTTCAATACTAATCTTGCAAATTATCATGTGATTTTTTTCATATTTTATCCTCACGGTACAACAAATAACTTCGCGCTAGGTTACCTATCATTAAGTTGCTTTTACTCAAACACATTTAACTTTTGAGTTATTTCTAGACAAATAACAAATAAATAAATGCATTTCAATAATATGTGTAAGTAAAAAAATTATTTTAATATTTTCACATGCACCACCATATTCTAAAAATCTGAATGTTAGAGTCTGGTTTTGATTCGACTGACTTGTTCAGTAGATTGTCATGGTTTAGATCAAATGAGGCTAAATTTATTGAAAATTTCGAGATCGCGTGAAGAAATTTGAGCTTGGGATGGAGAAAAGGAAATATTGAAACAACGATGCTTTCCTCAAACCCATTTCGTTTTTGTCTTTTTATGTTTTTATGTTTCTTTTTTAATTTGTACACCGACTTATATAGGAGTATATTTTAATATACTTTTTCTGGTGGAAAAAACTTTTATATATTTGGTTTAAATATTTGAGCAGAAAGCGTATTGTCACGGCTTGATAATTTTTCGATCATTTCCTTGTCACACGGGCCGGACTACGAGGGGTTTCGGGACGGATGGTTGGTGCACACTCAGCACAATCCTCCGAAATCCGCCCACTCAGTTACCCACTCCTTAAAATCCGCCCACTCAGTCACCCACTCCCTAAAATCAACCCACTTTGTCTCCCACTTAACTTCTTTAATATTGTTTAAGGCCATATCTTTAAATGTGAGCCCTTAGAACAAATTCATCCTCACCATCCATTTTGGAGGTGTTTTTGTGTAAATAGAGGTAGAATCCTCATTTGTAATCACTCACTCATTCCTTAAATAAGAAAAGCATTACAACATTTTTCTCCTTTCTTTCTAGTTCTTCTCTCAAAGGGTTGGGTTTTCTTTGTGAGACAGGCTGCCTAGTCTATTTGCACAGGCAAAGAGAGGCTAGGGCCGCACGGTTTTGAGCCCAAATATCAATCCCTTGACACGAGGTATCAGAGCCAAAGTTCGTTCAGAGGCTGAACGATGTCCGACAACGAGAATGTTATCGTGGGTAACAATGGCGACGAGATTCTCGACCCAGAGGCTTTTGGTGCAAACGTTCCAAGGAAGCAGCGCGACAAGAGCAGGGCCCGAGACAAGAGCAGGGTCCGAGACGAAGTTGGGGCTTTGAGTGGAGCCATTTCCGACATGGGTGAACGACTCGAGCGAGTTGAACACTCGACTTCCGAACTCGAGAACACACTGTTCAGCGAAGTTGCGGATGTCAAGAATGACTGGTGGAATCGAAGCACGATTCATCAAGTTGGAGGATACGCTGATGGGAGCGGTCCAATCGTTGAAGGTGAGCATCGAGGCGATGCAAGAATATCTCACGTTGTGCAAGAAGGCAGTTGCCAACGGGGGTACCAACAACTTGGCTCGGGAAAGGTGGATTTTCTGAGACCATCACGGTTCGATAGCTCAAGGGATGCCAAGGAAGTTGAGAACTTCTTGTGGCATATGGAGCAATACTTTGACAACCTTGGTCTTACCAATGAGTTGGCAAAAATCAAGGCAGCCACATCCTATCTCACGGATACGGCCATGCTATGGTGGCGAAGGCGTAATGGTGACATTGAGTGAGGCACATGTCAAATGGCTACGTGGGACGAGTTCAAGATGGAACTCAAGTGGCAGTTCTATCCGGAGAATGTGGTCTATGAGGCACGGAGGAAGTTGAGGGAACTCCAACAGAAGGGTAAGATCCGAGACTATGTCAAGGATTTCACCACACTCTCATTGCAGATTCCGAATCTGTCCGAGCAAGACTTGTTGTTCCACTTTGTGGATGGGCTCCAGGGAGGGGCCAAACAAGAGTTGCAGTGAAGAGATGTAAACTCTGTGGACGAAGCCATTACTGCGGCCGAATCTCTTTCAGACTTCTATGGCCAAAACCAGACCGAGAATTTCAGGAAAAGAGAGAGGGTGGTTCCACGGCCTGAAGGGGAGAAACGGGACCAAGCAACACCGTCTTACACTTGAAACTATGGGAAGAGCTCGGGACGTGACGAGTACGAAGCAAAAGAACGTACCTTGTTCCGAGAAGCGGATGTTATGTGTGCAAAGGACCGCATCCAGCAAGGGAGTGTCCAAAGCTAGGTTTCTTGTCGGCACTCATTGAGCAAAGAGATACCGAAACTCAAGAGGATGAGACTGGTATGATGGGATCTCTTCAACTGCTCAACGCCTTTAAGACAAATCCGGTGTCCAAGGTCAGGAACAAGGGGTTGATGTATGTTGAAGTCACCATTAATGGACAAACAACACAGGCCATGGTAGACACATGCGCAACCCACAACTTCATGTCCGATGACAAAGCAAGGAGACTCGGTCTCACATGGACCAAGGGCGAGGGTTGGCTCAAGTCAGTAAATGCCAAAGCCAAACCACTATATGGAATCACCAAGGATGTTGTTCTCAGCTTGGAGGCATGGAAGGGACCAGTGAACTTCTCGGTGGCACAAATGGATGACTTTAAGGTTGTGCTTGGGTTGGACTTTCAGAGGCAAGTCTCGGCTATCCCCATGCCCGCCCTTAGCACAGTCTGTATACTCGAGAAAGGTTCACCTTGTATGATTCCAACCGTGGATGCACCGAGCAAGGATGGTGTTAAGCAGCTCACAGCGATGCAATTAACCCGGGGAGTGAAGAAGGGGGAGATAACATACCTTACCTTCCTAAAGGAGGATGACGAGATAGAAAAGGGATGTATCACTTCACCCATGATCGAGACAATCCTAGAGCAGAACAAGGACATGATGCCGCCTAAGCTACCCAACGAGCTACCACCCAGGAGAGGCGTAGACCACGAAATCGAGTTGGAAGTAGGAGTCAAACCACCCGCAATGGCACCATATCGCATGGCTCCCTCCGAACTAGCCGAACTTCGGAAACAACTCGACGAATTACTTTCGACAGGGATGCTTAGACCATCAAAAGCTCCTTATGGCGCACCGGTACTATTTCAAAAGAAGCAAGATGGCTATTTACGGATGTGTGTGGACTACCGGGCATTTAACAAGGTAACAGTCAAAAACCGATATCCTATCCCTTTGATAGCAGACTTGTTCGACAGACTTGGTGGGGCAAAGGTGTACACGAAGATGGATCTCCAAAAAGGCTATTATCAAGTTCGAATAGCCGAAGGAGACGGAGCCCAAAACAACGTGCATCACCCGGTACGGTTCATTTAAGTGGCTAGTGATGCCTTCTGGTCTCAAGAACGCCCCAACTATGTTCTGCACACTCATGATCCAGATATTCCAACCATACTTGGACCAGTTCGTGGTTGCTTACCTTGATGACATTGTAGTCTACTCCAACTCAATGGAAGAGCATGTGGAACATTTGCAAACCGTCTTCCAAATCATCCGCGATAACAAGCTATTCGTGAAAAGAGAGAAGTGCACCTTTGTGACAGATGAGGTACACTTCCTAGGACATATTATCAGGCGGGGAAAGATCATGATGGACAATGCCAAAGTGACGGCCATCACCGAGTGGGAAGGACCAACCAAAGTAACACAGTTACTGTCTTTTCTTGGACTCATTAACTATTACTGACGGTTCATCGAGGGATACTCGAAGAAAGCTGCACCCTTGACCGATCATCTGAAGAAGGATAAGAAATGAGACTGGTCGGATCAGTGCAAGCAGGCGTTTGAAGGGCTTAAAACCGCAGTAAGCCAAGAGCCGGTCCTTGCCTTACCCAACTTTAATCTCCCATTTGAGGTACAATCCGATGCTTCCGACTTTGCTATTGGTGGAGTTTTAATGCAGGAGGGGCATCCCATAGCATTCGAAAGGCGCAAACTAAATGACACCGAGAAATGCTACACTGTCCAAGAGAAGGAGATGACATCGGTGGTTCATTGTTTACGGGTTTGGCGACATTATCTCTTACGAGCCCCATTCGAAGACAAGACGGACAATGTGGCAACAAGTTACTTCCAGACTCAGAAGAACTTATCACCAAAACAGGCCCGATGGCAAGACTTCTTGGCCGAGTTTGATTATACCTTGGAGTACAAACCCAGGAAAGCCAATGTTGTTGCAGATGCACTGAGCCGGAAAGCAGAACTTGCGACGATTAGTCAAGCCGAGGGAACCATCGTGGCTCAGATCCAAGAGGGATTAAATCACGATACCACTGCCAAAGAGTTGATGAAGTTGGCAGAGGAGGGCAAGACTTCTCGATTTGGGGTAGAGAACAAGCTTTTATACACGACCGGAAGACGTCTGTTCGTGCCAAGATGGGGGAGCTTGCAACGAGACATAATCCGTGAGTGCCACGACACCCCATGGGCGGGACATCCAGGACATAAGTGAACCATGGCGCTTATAGAAACAGCCTATTTCTGGCCACGGATGAGGGATACTGTGGAGCTCTATGTGAAGACTTGCCTTGTGTGCCAGCAAGACAAGACGGAAACCAAACGACCTGCGGGGATGTTAGAGCCATTACCTATACCAAACCGACTTTGGGATTCGGTTTCCCTAGACTTCATTAGTGCTTTACCAAAGTCCGAAGGGTTCGGGTCCATTTTGGTGATCGTCGATCGATTCTAAAAGTACGGGACATTCATAGCCTGCACGAGAGACTGCACGGCCGAAGAAGCAGCCATGGCCTTCTTCAAAAACGTGGTCAAACTATGGGGGCTACCGAGTGATATATCATGGTTTTTACCCGTTTTTGGACCATGATATAAGTGTTTTTATAGAGTCTTTTGTTAGTTTTAGAGTCCTATTAGAGTCTTTACAGGATGGAGAGCATTTGGAGTTAAATGAAAGAATCTGGAACTTTTTGGAGCATTTTGGAGAAGCAGCCGAAGTGATGAAGTCAAGAATGGATTTACACGAAAGGTGTCGATCAACACCCTCTGTGTCGATGATATGTCTATATTTTGCATCACATTTCCCTCCATTTAGTGTAAGTTTCTTTTCATTTAGGAACCCAATTAAGCATCATTGTATTGCATTTTGATCATTTAGAGTTTTAGGTTGTCTTTGCATATATTGGTGCATTTGGAGTCTTGATCATGTGATAAGGATGCTATGGAGGCAGCAATGGAGTTGGAGAGGGATGGCACAGCACTTGGAAGAGCAAGAAGTCGCCAAGAAGATGGAGCAGAAGACTTCTGGCGCTGGTTCGGCGAAGCAGTTCGACGAGCACGCCGAACCGAACTTCGAGGGCGTCCGTTCAGTGAAGCTGTTCGATGAAGGTCGCCGAACCAAACTTCCAGGGCGTCCGTTCGGTGAAGTCGTTCGATGAAGGTCGCCGAACCAAACTTCCAGGGGTTCAGTTCGACAAAGCCGTTCGACGAAAGACGTCGAATCGTACCCAGACGCAAGAAGATGAGCCAAGGGACTAAGGTCCAGTTCGGCGAAGCGGTTCGACGAAGGACACCGAACCGAACTTCCAGGGGTTCGGTTCGACGAGTTGGTTCGATGAACTCGTCGAACTGAACCCAGACGAATCTTTTTTGTCAGCTTTATGGGTCCCTTCTATAAATACTCTTTAGACTTAATTTTTATCTTAACTTTTATTCTCTTTGTTCTTATCTTAAACGTTTTGCCACTTTGAGAGAAAACCTTGTATTTGGCTTGAATCTTTGAGTTTAATGCAATATCTCTCTTAGATTTCTTATTTATCTTTCTCTAATCATGTTTAACCTTTCTCTAATCTTTGATTTGATGGGTTTAACTATGATTAGTGAGTAGTTCCTTAGGAACTTGGGGATGCGTTAGATTTAGGGATTTCTAATGGTTCAATCTTGCAATCTAGGATAGATTCTTTCATTTCTCTTCTTATTAAGTAGTTCCTAATGCCAAATAGCTAATATTTGCTATTTTGGATCATAGGCATTTCATACACCCACCAAGTGCTTGATGAAATGCTTGAACCAACTTAATAAGAGATTTACATTCCTAGCCTAATACATTAGTTGTCTAGGGTGTTTATCATGCCATTTAGACTTGTAATTAATGCTTGTTAATCATTCTAATGCTAAAACATCATTAGTTCATTAGGGTGATTAGTAAATGGAGTAGTGCCACACATCATGGTTTAATCTTATTTAAGTGTTCTAGGCATAGAGTTGGCTTGTTTAGTTGCTTAAATGATTGCAAAGTTGTCCATTTAGTTTCCCAAATCAATGATTCCATCCCTAGGTTTCGTTTTAGTTAATTTGATAATCTTGCTTAGTAGTTAATCTCTTGTTTAGTGCTTCATTAGTAGTAATTAAGGCTTAGCTTGATATTATTGCTCTTGTAGTGTCTCTTTTAGTTTGTGTTTTGTCTTTAATTGTTGCTTGTCACTTGAATTGCCAATTTAGCTTAGCTTAAATCAAACTTTGTATTCTTATTGAATCATCTCCCAAAATGGATTGATATCTCAAGTATTGCAATGATATGATCAATTGAGAAATTGCTTACAAGAGATAAAAACTCTTGTATCAATTTGGCGCTGTTGCCGGGTTGGGATTGTTTGATCATTAAGATTTGAGTTTAGTTTGAGACTAAGTAATCCTTTTGTGTTTATTGACCATCTACTTTTCTAGATTTCAGTTTTCCTTGAATGCATTTGAGATCACAAGGAGACAACAACTTCCAAGGCTTTCAAGACATTGATCAATTGGAAAGGGTTGCAAGGATTGCAAGAAGGAAAGCTGAAAGGTTAGAGAGATTGAGAATGGAAGAGCAACAAAGGGATCAAGCTCCTCCAATAAACATGGCGCAAGCACCAAGGGGGAATGGAAACTCCTTGCATGCGCCTAGACAAGGGAGGACAATTGGAGCTGGAGATGCTCCAAATACTCATCAAAATCGATATGGTATCCAACCTCCACCGGTTAAAAACAATACCTTTGAAGTGAAGCCAACTTTCATCTCTATGGTTCAACAAGATAAGTTCAATGGGTTGCCAATGGAGGATCCACTAGATCACTTGGACAACTTTGATAGAGTTTGTGGGTTATTCAAGATGAATGGTGTGAGTGAGGATGCTTTCAAGCTAAGACTCTTTCCCTTCTCTCTTGGGGATAGAGCAAGGCAATGGGAGAAAAACTTGCCTCAAGGTACTATCACCACTTGGGATGAATGCAAGAAAACTTTTTTATCTAAGTTCTTCTCCAACTCAAGGACGGCCAAGTTGAGAAATGAGATCTCTAGCTTCACTCAAAAGAACAATGAGTCCTTCAATGAAGCATGTGAAAGATTTAAGGGCTACACAATGCAATGCCCTCATCATGGTTTCACACAAGAATCTCTACTAAGCACCATCTATAGAGGTGTCCTTCCAAAGATAAGAATGCTTCTTGATACCACAAGCAATGGGAATTTCTTAGGCAAAGAAGTAGAAGATGGTTTGGAGTTTGTAGAGAATCTTGCCTTGAGTGATAGTAATTACAATGAAGACTATGATAGAGCTCCAATGGGAGGTGATTATGATGCTCACAAGAAAGAAATGATGTCTCTACATGACAAGATGGACAAGCTCATGTCTTCTTCCCAAAGGCATGTACATTTTGTTGAAGAGAATCAAGAAGAATGTGGTGATCAAGTTGAGTATCAAGAGGGTCAAGAAGTGGTAAATTTCGTGGGGGGGGGGGGCCAAGGAGGATACAACAACAACTATAACAACAACTATAAGGGGAATAACAACCTCTCTTATAGGAGTACTAATGTGGCCAATCCCGAAGACCAAGTCTACCCTACTCAAACTACTCAAGGCAAACCTTTTGTGAGCTACAACAATCAACAAAAGGGTTATGCACCAAGGTCTAATTACCAAGGAGGAAACCAAGGCAACTTTGGTGGGAAAAAGTATAACCAAGGCAACGCTCCACCGGGTTTCACTCACCCTCCATAAGGTCCTCCACAAGACAATGTTCAGCTTATGCTTCAACAAATACTTCAAGGTCAAGCCAATAGTGATGCTAATATGGGAAAGAAGATTGCTGAAATTAACACAAGAATGGATTCTTCACTAAATGAGCTTGCTACCCAAATATGAGGTCTTCAACAAAAGTTCAAGCAACTTGAGAAAGTCAAGGCCTCTAGCTCAAATTCTCAAGGTACTCTACCGGGAAAGTGCGAGGCAAACCCCAAAGAATACATCAATGTTATTACTTTGAGAAGTGGAAAGGAGTTACCTCCAAGGACTAGTCCTTTGATCAATGAGGACATTGAAATTCAAGATGGGGAGGATAGCTTTGAAAAAGCTCAAGATGCTATAACTTTTGATGATGTGTATATTGCAAAGAGAAGCAAGGAAGTGGTAAAGGAGAAGCCAAGGGAGGATATGCACAAGAAGGAGTCAACCTTTGTTCCTCCACCTTACAAGCCTAAGCTTCTCTTCCCCGGGAGGTTTAAAAAATAATTGGTGGAGAAATACAAGGCTATGTTTGACAAGCAAATCAAAGACATTGAGCTCAAGATGCCTTTGGTGGATGCCTTTATGATGATTCCACAATATGCAAAGTTCTTGAAGGATACCGTGGCACAAAGAGCTAAGGATATCCAAGGAGTCATGCTAGTTTCTCAAGAGTGTAGTGCTATAATCCAAAGCAAGGTGATACCAAAGAAGCTAGGAGACACCGACTCCTTCACTATACCATGCGCCCTTGGTCCTCTTGGGTTTGAAAGTTGATTGTGTGATCTTGGAGCTAGTATTAACCTCATGCCCTATTCAATTGCAAAGAAGCTTGGCTTCACCAAGTACAAGGAGTGTGGAATCTCCCTAATACTTGCGGATAGGAGTGTGAGAATGCCTATTGGAGTTCTAGAAGACTTACCTCTCAAGGTTAGCAACTTCATCATTCCCACGGATTTCATGGTGCTTAAGATGGATGAGGAACCAAAAGATCTTTTGATTTTGGGAAGACCTTTCCTATCTACAGCTGGTGCTATCATTGATGTGAAGCATGAGAAGATTAGTTTGCATCTTGGAAAAGGGGTTGAGTTGAAGTTTGACATAAAGGAGACCTTGAGGAAGCCAACCATTGATGGTCAAGAATTCTACATTGAAACTATGGATGAGCTAGCTGATGAGTTGATAGAAGGACTAGCTCAGGAAGACCATCTTAGTGTGGATCTAACCAAACCACATGGAGAGAATGGCTACTTGGATGAGGAAACACAAGCATACATGCTCATGCTTGATTCACGCAAGGCTCTTGATGGGGAGGAAAGCTTTACAAGATTGGTAGCTTCATGTGAGGGTGAAGTGGAATTTGACCAAGACAAGGAGTCCATGAGGGTTGAGGTTCCAAGTCAAGGACAAGAGGAAAGGCTATAGGAGCTTGAGGATAGAGAATTGGCTAAGGACCTTGATGAGGATTGGAGTGAACTCAAAGCTCCAAAGGTGGAACTCAAACCACTTCCCATTGGACTAAGGTATGCTTTCTTAGGCCCTAACTCTACTTACCCCATTATTGTCAATGAAAAATTGAGTGATGATGAGCTCAACTCTCTCTTGAATGAGTTGAGAAAGTATAGGAGAGCTATTGGTTACTCACTAAGTGACATCAAGGGCATATCTCCTATACTTTGCACTCATAGGATTCACCTTGAAAATGAGAATGCTTCCTCAATTGAACATCAAAGAAGATTTAACCCAAACCTTAAGGAAGTGGTGAAGAAGGAAATCTTAAAACTTTTAGAAGCAAATGTGATCTATCTCATTAGTGACAGCACTTGGGTTTCTCCCGTGCATGTTGTCCCTAAGAAGGGTGGAATCACTGTGATTAAGAATGATAAAGATGAGTTAATACCAACTAGAACTATCTCTGGCCATAGGATGTGTATTGACTACCGAAAACTTAATGCTTCTACTAGAAAAGATCATTTCCCTCTTCCTTTTATTGATCAAATGCTTGAGAGATTGGCTAACCATCCTTTCTATTGTTTCCTTGATGGATATAGTGGGTTCTTCCAAATACCCATTCATCCTAATGATCAAGAGAAGACTACTTTCACATGCCCTTATGGTACCTTTGCATATCGAAGGATGCCATTTGGGTTATGTAATGCTCCAACTACCTTTCAAAGGTGCATGATGAGTATCTTCTCCGATCTTATTGAGGAAATGGTAGAAGTATTTATGGATGACTTTTTTGTGTATGGTGCCTCTTTTTCTGCATGTCTCTCTAATCTTTACATGGTTTTACAAAGATGTGAAGAGTCTCACTTGGTGCTTAATTGGGAAAAGTGTCACTTCATGGTCAACCAAGGGATTGTATTGGGTCATAAGATTTCTGAAGATGGTATAGAAGTGGATAGAGCCAAGATAGATGTCATGGTCAAGATGGCGCCACCAATCAATGTGAAAGGCATAAAGAGTTTCCTTGGGCATGCCGATTTCTATAGGAGATTCATCAAGGATTTCTCTAAGATTGCTAGGCCTTTGACAAGACTCCTTTGTAAGGAGGTAGAGTTTCAGTTTGATGAGGAGTGCTTGCAAGCTTTTGAGACAATCAAGAAAGCACTTGTGAGTGCCCCCATTGTGCAAGCACCGGATTGGAGTCTACCATTTGAGATCATGGCCGATGCTAGTGACTATGCCGTTGGAGCTGTTCTTGGACAAAGGAAAGACAAGAAGCTTCATGTGATCTATTATGCAAGTAGAACACTTGATGAAGCTCAAACCAAGTATGCTACAACAGAAAAGGAACTCTTGGCGGTTGTGTTTGCTTTTGAGAAGTTTAGATCTTATTTGGTGGGATCAAAGGTGATAGTATACACAGATCATGCTGCTTTGCGCCATATCTATGCCAAGAAGGAGACCAAACCAAGGCTCCTTAGATGGATCTTGCTTCTACAAGAGTTTGACATGGAGATAGTTGACAAGAAGGGTGTAGAGAATGGTGTAGCTGATAATTTGTCAAGGATGAGGATTGAGGATGCTTTGCCAATCAATGATTCCTTACCGGAAGAGCAAATTATGATGATCAAGAGTGTTGCTAGTGCACATGGAGTTGGAAGGATGCTTCACGAAATTCAAGGTGTAGAGGTAAAGGGTGAGCCTTGGTATGCTGATTTTGTTAACTACTTGATGTGCAAAGAAGAACCAACACATCTAAACAATTATCACAAGAAGAAGTTTATGAGAGATGTGTCACACTTCTATTGGGATGAGCCTTACCTCTACAAGAGATGTGCTGATGGGATTTATAGTAGATGCTTGGCACATGAAGAGGTTGAGAGTGTGATTTTTCATTGCCATTGGTCTAAGTATGGAGGGCATTTCGCCACATTCAATACAGCTACAAAGGTGCTTCAATGTGGGTTTTGGTTGCCTACATTGTTCATGGATACTCATGAGTTCATCAAGAGATGTGAGCCTTGTCAAAGGAAGGGGAACATAAGCAAGAGAGATGAGATGCCCCAAAACCCAATCTTTGAAGTAGTATTGTTTGATGTTTGGGGCATAGACTTCATGGGACCCTTCCCATCTTCTTATGGAAACCAATACATCTTAGTGGTTGTTGATTATGTCTCAAAGTGGGTTAAAACCATTGCAAGTCCTACTAATGACTCCAAGGTCATGGTTAAGATGTTCAAGAGCATAATCTTCCCAAGGTTTGGTGTGCCAAAAGTTGTGATTAGTGATGGATGAAGCCACTTCATCAACAAGGTATTTGAAGGGTTATTGAGCAAGCATGGTGTCAAGCATAAGGTAGCCACCCCTTACCACCCTCAAACTAGTGGTCAAGTGGAAGTCTCAAACCGTGAGATCAAGGCTATTCTAGAGAAAACTGTGGGTCTAACAAAAAAGGATTGGTCAATCAAGCTTGATGATGCTTTGTGGGCTTATAGGACAGCTTTCAAGACACCGAAGGTCTCCTTTCAACCTTGTATATGGAAAAACTTGTCATCTACCAGTAGAGATTGAACACAAAGCTTTGTGGGCTGTGAAGCTTCTCAACTACAACATAAAAACTGCCCAAGAAAAGAGATTGATTCAACTCAAAGAGCTTGAGGAGATTAGGCTTGAGTCTTATGAAAGCTCAAGGATCTACAAGGAGAGGACCAAGGCTTTTCATGACAAGAGGATTGTGAAGAAGGAGCTAAGTGTTGGTGACAAAGTTCTTCTCTACAATTCAAGATTGAAGTTGTTCCCGGGTGAGCTCAAGTCAAGGTGGGGAGGCCCTTTTGAGATTCAAGAAGTGTTGCCTTATGGAGCCATCACCTTGATTGGAAAGAATGGGGAGAGTTTCACAGTCAACGGTCATAGGGTCAAGCCATACTTGGTGAATGAGTCTAAGGAAGAGGCAAGCTCAATTCCTCTTCAAGACCCCCCTCTAGCCTAAAATGGTTTGAAAAGTCGAGCTAATGACGTTAAACAAGCTCACTTGGGAGGCATTCCCATGGTTATCCTTGTATATATTCTTGATTTAGTTCTATGATTATGTTTCTTTGAGTTTTTGAAAGTTTTAGGTTGAGTATGGAGGACTTAGACTTGAAGAAAAAGGTGTGGAGAAATTTTTTAAAGATGGTTCGGCGAGCTGGTTCGACGAAACACGCCGAACCAGAACTCCATGGCGTCCGTTCGACGGGCTGGTTCGGTGAACTCGTCGAACTGCTTTTCCAGGGCATCCGTTCGGCGAGTTGGTTCGGTGAAAGACGTCGAACCACTTTTCCAGGGGTTCGGTTCGACGAAGACGTTCGACGAAACACGTCGAACCACTTTTCCAGGGGTTCGGTTCGACGAGATGGTTCGGTGAACTCGTCGAACCGTTCCCAGAAACAGGTTTACTTGACTTTTCTTCCTTCCTTTGACCGGTTTAATGTTGACCTCCCCCACTTATATTGAACCGATTTTTGAGGATTAAAAGACTTCTTCTTCCCCAAACTTCATTTCACCCACGATTTTCACTATTGCATAAGGATAAGAAATTGTTTTCCCCTTTTCTCTCTCATTTCTTCATCAAATTCTTTGATTTCAAGTGCATTATTTCCGAAATTGTTTGTCACTCCTGAATTCTTAGTGAATTTCGGCCATACCTTTGCGTGGAACCAAGGTTTGTCTTCTCATCCTCTTTCTTAATCTTTGATTTCTCCTTGAGAATGAATTGGAAATTAGGATTGATAGAAAGACTTTGAATGGGTTGATTGAGTTGGGTATAGTTGAATATTGTTATGGGTGATGATTGTTGAAGTTTTTCAAGGAATTACATGGGAAAATTTTGATTTTTGAACATTTTTTCTTTAGGATTTTAAAGAGTTGCGAAAATTAATGTTTTTGCCTAATTGTGGTTCAAAAGTTTCAAAATTGGTTTTTTTAAACTTGTTTTCCCATGTTATATAAGTAATTAAGCTAGAAACCTCTTGAATTTTAATTTCTTAACACTTAGAGGATGCTTAATTTGAATAATTCCTTGTTGATTTCTTTGGATGATAAAAGAGATGATGAAATGGGTTATTTCTTGCTTTTATTTCATTGCCATTGAGTTTTAATTCTTGAAGCCTCCATGGAATTTTTATGATTACATGCTTGTTGCTTTCAAGAATTTTAATTCACAATGTACTTACTCTTCTCCAAGATTTTTAATTTTATAGGTGATATGGGGAGAACAAGGAGTGAAGCTAGCAAGAAACAAGGCAAGAGGCCTGTGGAAGTGGAAGAAGAAGATCCCGAGGAGAGTCCACCGGTCATAAGGAATTTGTCCCAAAAGAGGGACATTAGTAGGGAGAAAGCAAGAGCAAGGCGAGCCGAGAGAGCTGCGGCTACTCCTCCAACACCCTCGGATGTGTACAAGGCCCTTATGGAGAGACCTTTCAAGGGAACCAAGTACCCGGATCATGAGTTGCTAGATGAGTTGGGTCTCTTGGATGATGTGACTGCGATTTTCTGAAATTTGGGAAGTGAGAGGTGGTTCAACAATTCGTACCCGAGCTACCAAGAGGAGACTTGCCAATTCCTCTCTTCTTTGAAGGTGACGACTTTAAGTTTGGGAGGGGTTGATAGAGAAAAGGATGGCTTCGGTTTCATCAAGTTCCGGGTTCACAACAAAGCCTACAAGATGGGCTTCAAGAAGCTAAGTGAGGTGCTTGGATTTGATGAGGGTACCGGTCCGGGATCCCGCTTGGATGTTAGGAAAAGCGAGTTGGAAAAGCTGTGGAAGTTGCTTGCTAATGGGGATTACAAGGCCGGGAGAGTTAGGAGCACCATGATCCGTCATCCTACTATACGATATGCTCACAAGGTGTTAGCTCAAACCTTCTTTGCTAAGAAGGAGACTGTGATTGTAACTTTAGAAGGATGGGAAATGCTTGATGTTGGGATCAAAGACATCATCCAGTGCTGCGATGGGAACATCCTAATGCGAGGCGATGCTACGGGGAATGGTATGGTGCAGCTTTGGGTGGCTCATGCAGCGAGTTACTATGGTCGGGCAGCTAGCAAGAAGGATCGCTCGATCCCAATCACCATTGGAGGTATGATCACACCGATCCTAGAGGAAGTTGGCATTAATTTGGGAGAACCCTCAGCTGAGAAGGAGTTTATAGATTCCGCCTACCTCGTTAAGGGTCAGTTTTTGATTAAGGAAGGAAGTGGCTACCGGTATAAATTCAACGTGGAAAGGCTCAAGGAGGCTACAATCCGGCTTCCTTGCATTCACCTCACAAGCCTTAGAGAAAGGTCCAATGCCCCCTTTACTCCATCCGACGAGCATTTAGGCGACATAGAGACCTTCCCGGTGGCTCCATGGGACACTTACCACGTGCCTTATCAAGCTCCCTCGGTCTATGGCAGCGATAGGTACAACTTTGAGCCTTATGAGTGAACCAACCAAGGAGAGCCTTCTAGACAAGCTCACCAACACATCAAACTTCTCCAAAGATGGAACAAATGGCAAGACAAGACCATTAGGAAGCTTGTGAAATAGGTGAAGGGTTTGAAAGGGCAAATAAAGGAGCTAAAGGCTAAGATTGGAGGAGCTTCTTCTAAAGGGCATGGGGAAACGCAACAAGAGGATGATGAAGAGATGCAACAAGAAGATGATGAAGCGGATAGCACAATGGTGGGAAGACGCCATTCCTTCCAAGGAACCCCAAGTGCCCAAGGCCATGAGGACGAGCCACGCCCCTCCTCCTATGAGACAAGAAGGCGTGAGAAGAGAGTCATGCGATCCCCCACTCCTCAATCCAGCAATCCATCATATTCCATGGACTCCTACTCCTCCTCCTCCATGCGCTTTTGATCAAGGTACCACTCCAATCATTGTAAATATCATTTAGTTTTTTATTTTTGCATATTGAAATCTTCTCCAAGCTTGGATTACACAAGAGACTGTGTAATTTAAGTTTGGGGGAGTATGGTGTATTTGATTTTGTGTTTTGTGATCTTATTTTTTTTTTTCATGCATCTTTGAGTCTCATGCATTTATCTATGGCATAGAAAAAACCAAAAAAATTGGAAAAATTTCGAAAATTAAAACAAAATAGCATGTAGTTGCATTTGTATTTGTTACATAAGTATGATTGAGTCTAGCTTTCATATAGGATTGCATTCTTGCATAGGGGACAATGATGATTTTTCTTTGTAAGGTGTTAAGCTCGCGAATTAGTTCAAGGCCCTAGTTAGTAGTTCTTTGATGCTTTGTGTGCAAATTTTGAAAGTTAAAGTTGAACCCTACTTGGACCTCACCACTTGAAATTCAAGTTTTAATTGAAGCAAGCTTTGAATAGAAACCAACTCTCTTGAACTTGAACCTAATTTGAACAAGTAATTATTATGGTTATGCATTGCTAGAGAACTTGTGGATATCATATACATATTTGGGTTATCTTCTTTCCTTTTACCACTCTTGTTAACCCAAATAGCCGACTCTCATCTTTAGAGCGGTTAAAATCGAACACCCTAGCTAAGCTTTCTTTGAGACCTCTTCCTTATTGAGTGCATTAGGCCTTTTTATTCTTGTGAACTTAGCAAAAAGTGTTGAGTTTAGAGAGACAAGGATAGGCTTCCATGTAGCTAGCTCGAGACAATGAGCTAGGATATAGGTTAGGCTTCTTGGGTGGGGGTTTTAGCTTGACAATGAGTTTTAAAAGAATTTAGTTTGGCGAAGTTGAGGTGGTGAAAGGTGGAAAACAAAAATCTTGGAACAAGTGTTGGCATTGTGTATTATACTATAAGTGTTAAGAAAAGAAAAAAAAATCCTCTAGAAATGAAAAGTAAAAGAGCCAAGAAAAAGAAAAAAATATGGCTAAGTTAAGATAAGAAAGAGGATAGAAATTTGTGAATGAAAAGAGAAAGAGCTTGAAGTGAAAGTGTGCCAACACTTGTGGTTGTAGAAGAGGTTTTCCCCAAATGATTAAAAGAGAAAAGGAAAAGGCGGTTTGAACTTATGGGTTTGGTGAATTGCCTTGTAATGGGTAGCCTAGATTGGACTTGGTGAGTGAGCTTAAAAGAAAATGAGAGTGAAGACATTTGTGTTACAAATGGTAGATGGAAGTTTGTTCTTGTATGCATAGGTTGCTTTTTACTCTTAGCATTTTGCCAAAGTTCACTTGTTCATTGAGAGATCCCTTGCATTGGATCGGAACCCCATGAAGTTGAGATCATTTTCATCTCAAAACCTTACCCAAAAACCAAACAAGTTCGCTAGCATTGCATGATTCATGATTCATGGTTACCATTAACGAATGTTAAAGAGTTGGTGAAAATGAATGCTTGTGTAGGTTGAGGCTTGGGTTCACTTGAATGAGTATGGGTATGGCTAGACCTTTTGGAGTAGAGTTTGCACTAGAGCATCCTAGAATTAAGAAAAAGGACCATTGAATTGATTTATTTGCTTGACACCTTTGGATTTGAGTCCCCACTTTCAAACCTCTCTTCTTAGTTTGTGTTTCATTTGCTTGAGGACAAGTAAAAAGGCAAGTTTGGGGGAGTTGATATGTCTATATTTTGCATCATATTTCCCTCCATTTAGTGTAAGTTTCTTGTCATTTAGGAACCTAATTAAGCATCATTGTATTGCATTTTGATCATTTAGAGTTTTAGGTTGTCTTTGCATATAGTGGTGCATTTGGAGTCTTGATCAGGTGATAAGGATGCTATGGAGGCAACAGTGGAGTTGGAGAGGGATGGCACAGTACTTGAAAGAGCAAGAAGTCGCCAAGAAGATGGAGCAGAAGACTTCTGGCGCTGGTTCGGCGAAGCAGTTCGACGAGCACGCCGAACCGAACTTCCAGGGCGTCCGTTCGGTGAAGCCGTTCGATGAAGGTCGCCGAACCAAACTTCCAGGGCGTCCGTTCGGTGAAGCCGTTCGATGAAGGTCGCCGAACCAAACTTCCAGGGGTTCGGTTCGACGAAGCCGTTCGACGAAAGACGTCGAACCGTACCCAGACGCAAGAAGATGAGCCAAGGGACTAAGGTCCAGTTCGATGAAGCGGTTCGACGAAGGACACCGAACCGAACTTCCAGGGGTTCGGTTCGACGAGTTGGTTCGATGAACTCGTCGAACTGAACCCAGACGAATCTTTTTTGTCAGCTTTATGGGTCCCTCCTATAAATACTCTTTAGACCTAATTTTTATCTTAACTTTTATTCTCTTTGTTCTTAGCTTAAACTTTTTGCCACTTTGAGAGAAAACCTTGTATTTGGCTTGAATCTTTGAGTTTAATGCAATATCTCTCTTAGATTTCTTATTTATCTTTCTCTAATCATGTTTAACCTTTCTCTAATCTTTGATTTGATGGGTTTAACTATGATTAGTGAGTAGTTCCTTAGGAACTTGGGGATGAGTTAGATTTGGGGATTTATAATGGTTCAATCTTGCAATCTATGATAGATTCTTTCATTTCTCTTCTTATTAAGTAGTTCCTAATGCCAAATAGCTAATCTTTGCTATTTTGGATCATAGGCATTTCATACACCCACCAAGTGTTTGATGAAATGCTTGAACCAACTTAATAAGAGATTTACATTCCTAGCCTAAGACATTAGTTGTCTAGGGTGTTTATCATGCCATTTAGACTTGTAATTAATGCTTGTTAATCATTCTAATGCTAAAACATCATTAGTTCATTAGGGTGATTAGTAAAGGGATTAATGGCACACATCATGGTTTAATCTTGTTTAAGTGTTCTAGGCATAGAGTTAGCTTGATTAGTTGCTTAAATGATTGCAAGGTTGTCCATTTAGTTTCCCAAATCAATGATTCCATCCCTAGGTTTCGTTTTATTTAATTTGATAATCTTGCTTAGTAGTTAATCTCTTGTTTAGTGCTTCATTAGTAGGAATTAAGGCTTAGCTTGATATTATTGCTCTTGTAGTGTCTCTTTTAGTTTGTGTTTTGTCTTTAATTGTTGCTTGTCACTTGAATTGCCAATTTAGCTTAGTTTAAATCAAACTTTGTATTCTTATTGAATCATCTCCCAAAATGGATTGATATCTCAAGTATTGCAATGATATGAGCAATTGAGAAATTGCTTACAAGAGATAAAAACTCTTGTATCAGTCGATCGACACCAATGGAGACCGCCCAAGTTTTCGGATTTCCATCAGAAAAAGGAAATCATCTCAAGTTTTAAAGAATTACAAGATTGTCCCTGGACGAAAAATCCTCTTCTATAAATAGTTTTCAGGCATTGTTTAGCCACATACCTTATCCTTTTTTCTGTTTTTGAGACTTAGAGAGAGATTGATCCTGTGCTTTTGGGGAGACAATTCTAACTCATCTGAGCCAGATTTTGAACCCCTGTATCATTCTCTATTCTTTTTATGCAATTTATTTCAGCCATGATTTGTGTTTGCATAATTATGTCTGAGTAGTTTGCTAGTTAGGTTAGGGTGATTTAGGGTTGATGAAGTTTGTAGAATCAATAGAACTTTTAGGGAAATCAATCGGATCTTCACCTTGATTTGTGCTTAACTTGATATTCTGAATTGATCACTTAGAAATCAAACCTTAGGTTATTTAATAGATGCGAGAGCATTATTAGTAACTTGATATAATCATAGGTGAGCAAAATATCTATTCGCAAAGAGATTTGGGATTTAGGGATTTAGGTATTTTGTGAACAAATCGAACCTGTTCTTATTGCTTGCCTTAATTGTTTAAATTCGCAAAGAGATTTGGGATTTAGGGATTTAGGTATAGATAAATTCTGCAACGAGAGTTGATTGGTTTTAACTTAGAGTTTCGAGTTCTAGACGTTTCTTAATAAATCCCTAATAAACTTAGATTCTGCATTCTTGGATTCAACCTGATAATTACCCTTGCTTAGCGCCTTAGTCTCCTGAATTTTAATCCATCTTAAATCCGATTTATTTACTTGTTTAATTACTTAGTTTTAATTTCATATAATTCGACCTAGCATAATTCGAACCTAGAAACCTTAGTGTAGCTTTCACTTCCCTTGGGATTCGATACCCCTTATACTTCAACTGCATTGCTGTGCACTTGCAGTAGTTGATTATTTGGGTAAAACCTGAGTTCTATCAAGTTTTTGGCGCCGTTGCCGGGGAAGTAATAGCTGCCTACGGAATCTAGTACTAGGATTTTGACTAGGTTTTGTTTTTATTTTTGTTACTAATTTAGTTTCTTATCTTTGGTTTCAGGTGCATGTCCAGTACCAGAAGCAACAAGGAAAAGGAACTAGTCGCATTGAACCAGGAGCTCGGTCGTTTGGAACGTACGAACCGTCGATCTGCACGAGTGTCGATCGACACCAATAGTATTGATCGACACCCAGCGCAGACGACAATGGCTGAGCCAAAGGTTTTGATTCGCGATGCTGAAGGCAATTTGTTCGATGCAAAAGGCAACAGAAGGAATCCCAGAGGACAGAGACTTGATGAGGCTGTCGCCGTTATCGTCGATCCAGCAATACAAGCTGCAGAAGATGGACGTGGAAGAACACTTGGCGAGTACAACCGCCCAGACCAGTTAAATGCTAATAGAGCTGCGATCCGTCCTCCTGCATTTCAGCGGAACGACTTCGAGCTGAAGCCTGCTTACTTCACACTGGTGGGGCAGCATCCTTTCCATGGTCTTCCTAATGAGCATCCAATGGACCACATTGAGAGATTTGAGGACCTCGCATCAAGCATCAAGGCTAATGGAGTGTTCTATGATTATCTCTTCTCCAAGCTGTTCCTTTACTCGCTTGCTGGAGATGCATCATACTGGCTGAAGCAGTTGGATCTAGGATCCTTGACCACTTGGGAAGAAACAAATAATGCATTCTTATGCGATTTCTTTGATGATGCGAGATCAGAAGAGCTGAGGACAAAGATCACCACATTCTCCCAAGGTCCCACTGAAGCGTTCAAGGCTTCTTGGGTGCGATTCAAGGCTTACCAGAGAGATTGTCCACACCACGGTTTCAGCGAGCCGCAGCTTATCGGTATCTTTTACCAAGGGATCGATTGGAGATACCAGATGGCTTTAGACGCTGCAAGCAATGACAACTTCAACAACAGATACCCAGCTGACGCGGTGGTGCTTATAGAGAATTTGGCCTCTTGTAACAGCACCAAGAACGCAGACTTTTAAAGGAGAAAACAAGCTGGTGCAAATGGAGGAAGCCAAATTGCTGAGGTCAACAGGAAGCTGGATAACGTACACAATCTCTTGGTGGGGAAGAAGCAAGTCCACTTTGCTAATGAAGTGGAGACACTCGAGTCTAGTGAAGAATATGAAGAAGAGGATGTCAACTACATCAACATAGGAGGCTTTCAAGGTCAAAGGTTTGAGAACCAGCAAGGGAACATGAGCTTCAATGGGAACTATCAGAAGAGCTCCTTCACTGGAAATCAGAACTCTTCTGGTTATACTCAAAAGTTCACATTCCAGAACAACAACAGCAGTTACACAAGGAGCTATGGAAATTCTTCTTACCAGAAACCTCCAGCTCAAGACAACAAGATGGAGGCTATGCTAGAGCAGATCTTGGAAGGACAGCATAAGATGACAGTAAATTTTAATGGGAAGATTGATTCACTGTACCAGGACCTGAATGGAAAGATTGAGATCTTGAACTCTCATATGAAGAAGCTGGATGTTCAAGTTGCTCAAACTGCAGAAGCTGTTAACAGGCAAGAAGGATTCCTTCCCGGGAAGACTGATACTAATCCCAAACGCCATGTGAACGCTGTCACATTGAGGAGTGGAAAGAACCTTCAGCCTGTGCAGAAGAGAGGGCTTAGTACTGAAGAATTCGATGAGCTTGAAGATGTAGAAGATGCTGCGGAGCCAGTGTCGATCGACACTACTGTGTGTCGATCGACACCCACGGAGATGAACGACAAATCAGACGAACCAGACGCGAAGACCTGGACTTCCCAACCAAGTGTCGATCGACACCGGGAGGGTGTCGATCGACGCTCTTCACGGACAGCTCCAGATCAAGCCAAGACCACGAAAATTGCTGAAGAAAGGGTCTACAAACCGAAGATTCCTTTCCCTTTGATACCAAAGAAGTCTAAGAATGAGCTACTTGATGCCAGATGCAAGGCTATCATGGATAGGCTAGTGGTTGAAATCCCTTTGATGGATGCCATTAGAACTACTCCAGTGATAAAGAGATACTTAAAATGGATGATGACAAAGAACATGGATATGGAGGAAGGAGTGATGAAGATATTAGAGCAAGTCAGTGCTGTTATTCAGATCATGCTTCCAGAGAAACTCTCCGATCCAGGAAGCTTTGTTCTAGATTGCTCCATCTTTTCAGACAAGTTTGGGAGATCTCTGTGCGATTTAGGCTCAAGTGTCAACTTGATGCCTCTTTCAGTTGCTCTTAGGCTAGATATGACTGACTTCAAGGCCACAAGAACCTCCCTAGTCATTGCTGATCGTTCTGTACGAATCCCTGAAGGTGTCTTGGAAGATGTTCCTATCAAAGTGAGAGATTGTTTGATTCCCACAGACTTTGTGGTATTAGCATATGATGAGGAACCCAAAGACCCTCTCATATTTGGTAGACCATTTTTGGCTATAGCTGGAGCAATCATCGATGTGAGGAAGGGAAGGATCGCACTGAACATTGGTGACTTGGTGATGAATTTCGACATGGAGAAGCTGATGAAGAGACCCACGATTGATGGACAGACCTTCTATGTCGATTCGCTCACCAACCTTGCTGAAGAATTTTCCAAGAGGACCATCCTACAGACCCTTTGGAACGAGCCTTGATTTCTTCAACAAAGGACATTGAGCACTTGGACGATGCAGCAGCTGGTTACACGAAGATGTTGGATGCTGGTGAGCAAGTCCTGCAGCTGATCGCACAAGAGGAGCTCGATACGCCTTTGTGTCGATCGACACCATGTAATGTCGATCGACACCCTGCGAGGACTGGCAAACTTGGCAACTGGAGTGAGGCCAAGGCACCCAAAGATGAGCTTAAACAGCTTCCTGCCGGACTAAGGTACGCATTTCTTGGTCCTAATTCAACTTATCCTGTAATTGTGAATGCTTCTTTAAACAATGCAGAGCTCACTTTATTGCTAAGCAAGCTGCGCAAATATCGCAAAGCTCTTGACTATTCTCTTGATGACATTTCATGTATCTCATCAGACTTGTGCATGCATAGGATTCACCTTGAGGATGAGACGAAATCATCAATTGAACATCAAAGGAGGTTGAATCCGTACCTGAAGGAGGTAGTCAAGAAGGAGATCATGAAGCCCTTAGAAGCTGTGATCATTTATCCCATTTCAGACAGTGCTTGGGTCAGTTCAGTTCATGTGGTTCCTAAGAAAGGAGGAGTCACAGTGGTGAAGAACGAGAAGAATGAGCTGATTGCTACAAGGAATGTGACTTGACACAGGATGTGCATAGACTACATGAAGCTGAATGCCACGATGAGAAATGATCACTTTCCTTTGCCTTTCATCGATCATATGCTGGAAAGATTGGCGAATCATCCCTACTACTGTTTCCTTGATGGCTATTCGAGATTCTTTCAGATTCCAATCCATCCAGATGATCAGGAGAAGACCACATTTACATGTCTTTATGGTACATTTGCATATCGCAGAATGCCATTTGGACTTTGTAATGCTCCTGCGACATTCCAGCGATGCATGATATCCATCTTCACAGATATGATTGAGAGGTTTATGGAGGTCTTTATGGATGATTTTTCTGTTTATGAGTCATCTTTCAAAGACTGCTTGGACAACTTGTGCGCAGTGTTGCAGCGGTGTGAAGAGAAGCACTTGGTCCTGAACTGGAAAAAGTGTCATTTCATGGTCACAGATGGGATTGTACTTGGACACAAGGTTTCAGTAGAAGGACTCGGGGTGGATCGCGCCAAGATTGAAATGATGACGACTTTGCAAGCACCTGATTCTGTTAAATCAGTGAGGAGTTTTCTGGGTCATGCATGGTTCTACAGAAGATTCATCAAGGATTTCAGCAAGATTGCAAGACCACTCACTGCTCTTCTGTGCAAAGATGTGAAATTCGAGTTCACTGCAGAATGTCATTCAGCCTTTGAACAGATCAAGCAAGCCTTAGTGAGTGCTCCAATTGTGCAACCTCCGGACTGGGATTTGCCTTTCGAGGTGATGTGTGACGCTAGTGACATCGCAGTAGGAGCAGTTTTGGGACATAAGAAGGACAAGAAGCTTCATGCAATCTACTATGCCAGCAGAACATTGGATGATGCGCAGAAGAATTATGCAACAATGAAGAAGGAATTGCTAGCTGTAGTCTTTGCCTTTGAGAAATTTCGCCAGTATCTTGTTGGCTCAAAGGTGATTATTCACATTGATCATTCTGCACTGAAATACTTGATGCAGAAGAAAGATGTCAAGCCAAGGTTGTTGAGATGGATTCTGCTTCTTCAAGAGTTTGATGTACTCTTCAAAGACAAAAAAGGAGTTGAAAATGGAGTAGTTGATCATCTCTCAAGGATTAGGATTGAAGATGACGTGCCAATTGATGATTTTCTGCCTGAGGAAAATGTTTACCTTGTTCAGAGTCGTTTCCAAGCTGCATGTTCGGAGCAGATACGCACAGTGTCGATCGACACTGGGGTAGTGTCGATCGACACCCCATCCGAAATCATGAAGAAGGGTCGCGATTCAACACTCCGAAGTTTGTCAACTTCACGAGTGTCGATCGACACCATCTGTGTCGATCAACACCAGGGACCATCATCAGTTCGCAGGATATTGGACGAAGTGTTTCGACAGCCAATATTTGCTATTAATGATGTGAATCGACCATGGTATGCTGACATTGTGAACTTCCTTGCTGCTGACATTGAGCCTACATATCTCAAGGACTATAAGAAGAAGAAGTTCATGAGGGAACATAGGAGGTATTATTGGGATGAACCTCACTTGTACAAGCATTGTTCAGACAATGTTTACAGAAGATGCATTGCAGACAGTGAGGTTCGTGATGTATTGTTCCATTGCCATGGTTCTGAGTATGCTGGACACTTTGCTACTTTCAAGACAGTGTCCAGGGTTCTTCAAGCAGACTTTTGGTGGCCTACTATGTTCAAGGATGCTCAGCTGTTCATCACGCAATGTGATGTTTGTTAAAGGAGAGGGAAGATCAGCAAGAGACACGAAATGCCACAGAACTTCATCTTTGAAGTGGAGATCTTTGATTGCTGGGGTATTGACTTCATGGGACCTTTTCCTACATCTTTTGGAAACAAGTACATCTTGGTAGCTGTGGATTACGTCTCTAAATGGGTGGAAGCAATTGCTTCTAAGATCAATGATGCTGCTGTGGTTCTTAAGTTGTTTCGAACCATCATCTTCCCAAAATTCGGAGTGCCTCGGATCTTTATAAGTGATGGTGGTTCTCACTTTATCAACAAGGTCTTCAACAAGCTACTGAAGAAGCATGGAGTTCAACATCGCGTGGCTACTCCTTATCACCCCCAAACGAGTGGACAAGTTGAAGTCTCCAACAGACAGATCAAACAAATCCTGGAGAAGACAGTGGGAAAGACAAGGAAGGATTGGGCTGCGAAGTTGGATGATGCACTTTGGACTTACAGGACTGCCTACAAGACGCCACTTGGGACTACACCTTTCCAGCTTCTCTATAGCAAAGCTTGCCATCTTCCAGTGGAGTTGGAACACAAGGCGCATTGGGCTATCAAGAAGATGAACTTCGACTTGAAACCTGCTGCAGAAAGGCGCCTACTACAGCTCCACGAACTAGACGAACTTCGTTATCATGCTTATGAGAACTCAAAGCTCTACAAAGAGAGAACTAAAGCATATCATGACAAGATGATCGTCTCCAGACAATTCGAGCCAAATGACCAGGTACTTCTATACAACTCTCGTTTGTAATTGTTTCCTGGTAAATTGCGTTCACGATGGTCAGGTCCTTTCACCATCAAAGAGGTTAGACCATATGGAGAAATTGTCTTGACAAACTCTAAAGGAGAGGAGTTCACCGTGAATGGGCAGAGAGTGAAACATTATTGGGCACAAGCCGAGATTCCAGAAGGACACATTGTGTCTCTGGATTATGCACCATCTGCCTAACCGCATGAACAGTCAAGCTATTGACGTTAAACGAGCGCTTAGTGGGAGGCAACCCACTGATAGGTACTTAATTTATTTTTCGTTTTGACTTTTGGTTTTACTAATTATTTTGGTTTTTATAGAAATAAAAAAAAGGGAAGAGAGTTCGATCATGATCAGTGTCGACACCACCGCGGGACGCAGGTAAGTTCTTCAAAACCCGACTTTTCTCCTTTCCTCTTCATTTTTCAAAACCCGAACTCTAGCACCATTTTTCCCCAAATTTCCACTTTTTCATTTCTTCACGGAATTGAGTGATTCTAAAGCTTAATCTGTGTGGATTTCATCCCTCTTTCATAATGCATTGTCCATTAATTTGATCTGCCAAGGTATGTTCTTCAAATCTCCCAATTTCATTTTCGACCCTAAGGTGAAAAATCTCAAATTCGACCTATTTAAATTGATTTCTTGTTTGAATGATGTTTATTTAGGTTGTGTATCATGCTTAAGATCTTTACCCAACTGATTTTTGCCCTTTAATTTGCATACAATTGAAATTTTCAAAATTTTGGAAATTGATGATGCTTGTTGCGAATTTAGGGATTTTTCTTGGTTATTAATGCTTTGAATTGGTTGATTCATGATACTGAGATAGTTTGAACCGATCATTGATGCATAATTTAGGTTTAGGATCATGATCTATCTGGGAATTGAAATTTCGTGCCTGGTGTCGATCGACACCTTGTACAGATTTTACTTGATCGATTATTTGAAGACATTGGATGCTGATTTTGGTTTTGTTTTTCATTGCAGATGCCTAAGAGAACAAGAGATGATGACGCCTCAGCTTCAGGGACTGCTAGTGATGAGGCGATTCCGTCTCTTCCTCCGTGCCTCAGCCTGAAAAGGCAAAGATTCAAGTTACACGGCGTTGGGAAGATCCACCTGCTAAGGAGGTTGCAAAAGACGAGTGTCTTTACAGAGGTGTCAACGAGACGTGGGATGAGTATGACACCTTGTTCTACAATGCATGGCTGAGAGTAGAAATCGCTCTGACTCATTTTGCGTGTGAGAAGACAATGAGGGAGCTAGGAATCAAAGATGACATCTTGCAGCTGATGAACAGAATTGGGATGGGCACTATTACGACGCGGCAGTACGATTTGTATCCCGATCTAGTTCGCCAGTTCATTGCCACAGCTCGCGTCTACTACCGCAACAAGATAGTCCGGAATGCTTTGGAAGGCACCTTGACCTTCCTAATCTGCGGGATCCGCTACTACATTTCACTTCCAGACCTTTGCGTGATCTATGGGTTCGCGGATGAGCATGCCACATGAGTTTCTCTTCAGACGCAGCTTCCGGACAACCAGGATTTCTGAACACACTTCGGGAATGGGAGGTATGACTCTAAGACCTCCACTCAGACAGAGATTCGCCATCCTACCCTTCGCTACCTCGTTCGACTGTTCGCTACTACACTTCTGTGTAAGCACGAGCCAGGGAAGATGCGCGTGTCTGAGTTGGTGCTGCTATATCTCGGTCTTTGGGCTGAGATCTATGAGGAGTCTGACGCGCCAGATAGCGCGAACTTTGGCGCTGTGTTTGCACATCATTTGGCTTCCTTGAAGACGAAGCCTTTCATTGGGACGAAGACCAAGCCCGAGACTATAGGAAGTCTTCTCACTCAGATCTTCCAGCACTGCGGGATAGACACTTCCAGCTGCACCATTGATACATCGCGTGTTTTGGTTGATATGGAGTATCTGAGGAGAGCTCATTGGGTGAAGCAAGAGAGGATGTGGGCCTTTAGCGACGAGCAGAGAGTGCAGCGTTTGGTGCAGTTACCTGACAGAGACCTCACTCACATTACCACCGATCCAGGCCGCCTCGCGTTTCACCCCAGTCCGAGCAAGCTCCGGATCGCTCCTGTTGCCAGACGCAGAGGCGCCTCCTCCCGACCAGCTGAGGATCCGACACGCCCTTCATGTTCTAGACGCAGAGCACTTACCACCTTGGACACTATTGGACCTCATCACCTTCCAGATGCTCCCGAGATTCCTATGGAGCAAGCTGCATTTCAGAGATACGTGGTGCAAAGCTTTCGGGCCATTTGGAACGCCATTACAGTTGTTTCCAACTGTGGATGCGTTCGACCACCTTCACCACCACGTGCTGATGACGACGAGTGACAACTCCATTCTTTTTTAGTACTTTGAGTCAGTTTTTCTTTTTCTCTTGAGTCTGCATTTTGCTTCATTTGCTTCAGTACTTTGTTTTCAACTTGTTGAACTTATTGAGTTTATTGGATTATCTTGTGCTTTTAACCCTTTTGTTTGAGTTTTCTAACAGCTTGGATGACTCTAACAACAATCTGACTTAACAACATTCATGTTTGAGTGGCAAAACTCTGTCTACGGACAGAGTGTCGATCGACACCATCACCATACACAGCAACGATCGACACCATCTGTGTCGATCGACGCTGCCCGCAGAGTCAGGTAATCCGATTTTCTCTTTCATCTTTAACAATTTAGCACAATTTTTTTCTATCCAAACTCATACTTAGTAACACTGGGGACAGTGTTATTCAAGTCTGGGGGAGGTGGTTGCTAACATTGTGTTTTGTTTTTAGAGTCAAAAATTTTTGAAATTTTTTTGTTTTATTGAGTCAAAATCAGTTGGAACTTTCAGTTTTTCTAGGAACTAACCATAGGAAGTTGACACTTGAAAGAACCATTGCTATAGTAGTCGACTGCAGGTCTTACTAAGAAGAAAGCTGCAAGTGGAATCAGTCTAACAGGGCGATTTCAGATCCCCTTATAAGAACTAGGTATGCGCAGAACTTGATTCTTCTTTCAGTCTGAACAGATAGACCATTCCAGTCTCTCCTTGATCTTCCCTTGAATAAAGAAAAGAAAGAAAAATAGTCTAAGTCTGGGAATAGTGCAAAGAACCTCATGAGCCTGTCTCCTCACAAGGAACAATATTAGTGAGTGCTCTTGAACTTGTCTCCTCAAAAGGAACACAAGTAGAGAGTAGCACTATTTCCCGAGACTTCAAAAAGAATAAGAAGAGTCAATGAAAAGATCTTAGAACACCCTGAAAATGGGCAGCAGTTGACTAAGGGAAGAGAAAATTGGAGAGTTGTATGAAGAATGTCTTGTTCAGGCACAAAGGAAGGGAAAAGAATCTGTAAAGTTCTGTGGCAATACCACTGTTAGAGTTCGAATTTTTACCAAGGAAAGGATCGGGATTCAAACTGGGAGATTGCTAAGCTTGTGGTAAGTATGCTAAAATATTACCTAAGGTTGGCTCTATAGCATGTGGATTCAAGAAGTGTTAATCAATGTGGCGTTCTGAAAAGGTACTCGAAAGTTCCTGTTTTCAAACTTCTACTTCATTCTAAGTTTCTGTTTTGCTTGAGGGCAAGCAAAAGCTAAGTCTGGGGAAGTTGATATATCATGGTTTTTACCCGTTTTTGGACCATGATATAAGTGTTTTATAGAGTCTTTTGTTAGTTTTAGAGTCCTATTAGAGTTTTTACAGGATGGAGAGCATTTAGAGCTAAATGAAAGAATCTGAAGCTAAATGACACCAATGGAGACCGGCCAAGTTTTCGGATTTCCATCAGAAAAAGGAAATCATCTCAAGTTTTGAAGAATTACAAGGTTGTCCCTGGACGAAAAATCCTCTTCTATAAATAGTTTTCAGGCATTGTTTAGCCACATACCTTATCATTATTTTCTGTTTTTGAGACTTAGAGAGAGATTGATCCTGTGCTTTTAGTGAGACAATTCTAACTCATCTGAGCCAGATTTTGAACCCATGTATCATTCTCTATTCTTTTTATGCAATTTATTTCAGCCATGATTTGTGTTTGCATAATTATGTCTGAGTAGTTTGCTAGTTAGGTTAGGGTGATTTAGGGTTGATGAAGTTTGTAGAATCATTAGAACTTTTAGGGAAATCAATTGGATCTTCACCTTGATTTGTGCTTAACTTGATATTCTGAATTGATCACTTAGAAATCAAACCTTAGGTTATTTAATAGATGCGAGAGCATTATTAGTAACTTGAACTAATCATAAGTGAGCAAAATATCTATTCGCAAAGAGATTTGGTTTAGGTATTTTGTGAACAAATCGAACCTGTTCTTATTGCTTGCCTTAATTGTTTAAATTCGCAAAGAGATTTGGGATTTAGGGATTTAGGCATAGATAACTTCTGCAACGAGAGTTGATTGGTTTTAACTTAGAGTTTCGAGTTCTAAACAGTTCTTAATAAATCCCTAATAAACTTAGATTCTGCATTCTTGGATTCAACCTGATAATTACCCTTGCCTAGCGCCTTAGTCTCCTGAACTTTAATCCATCTTAAATCCGATTTATTTACTTATTTAATTGCTTAGTTTTAATTTCATATAATTCGACCTAGCATAATTCGAACTTAAAAACCTTAGTGTAGCTTTCACTTCCCTTGGGATTCGATACCCCTTATACTTCAACTGCATTGCTGTGCACTTGCAGTAGTTGATTATTTGAGTAAAACCTGAGTTCTATCACCGAGGAACATCGTGAGCGATAGAGATCCCCGCTTCACTAGCAAACTACGGACCGAGTTATTCAAGAATCTCGGGACGGGACTGAGCTTCTCAACAAGCTTTCACCCCCAGACGGATGGGCAGACGGAAAGGGTGAACTCTTTGTTAGAATGCTACCTTCAGCACTTTGTTAGTGCCAATCAGCGAGATTGGGCTAAATTGCTAGACATCGCTCAGTTCTCCTACAACCTGCAGCGAAGCGAGACATCTGGCAAGAGTGCTTTTGAACTCACGACGGGGCAACAACCGTCAACTCCCCATACCTTGGCTACACCGGCTGTCGAGTCACGAAGTCCGAGAGCAGTTAAGATGGTCCGGACATGGGAAGATCATGCTGACCTTGTGCGGGTATGTTTGGAGAAATCCCGCAAACAGATGAAGAAATGGGCAGACGAGAAGAGACGGCCGTTGGAGTTCACAGTCGGAGATCAAGTACTTGTGAAGCTCCTTCCCCAACAGTTCAAAGCGTTCTGAAGTCTACATAAGAGACTGATCCGAAAGTACGAAGGACCATTCGAAGTAACTGCCAAGGTGGGCAAGCTTTCGTATAGGCTGGATCTTCCCCCAAACCTGAAGATACACCCGGTCTTCCACGTGAGCATGCTCAAGTCATACCATAAAGATGATATGGAGCAAGATCGGGGCCAATCAACTCGAGCACCGCCGATAGTAACCAAGTCATATGACAAGAAGGTTGAAGAAGTTCTCGAGTCAAAGGTGGTCCGGAAAAGGGGCGTTCCACGAAACACACACTTTCTCATTAAGTGGAAATGACAACCCGTATCAGAGGCAACATGGGAGGTGGAGAGCGAGCTGTGGCAATTCGCGGACCAGCTCAAGAAATTCACGGCAACGAGGGCGTTGCCGAATTAGGTGGGGGAGAATGTCACGGCCTGATAATTTCCGCGTCGCACGGGCTGGACCACGAGGGGTTCCGGGACGGATGGTTGGTGCACACTCAGCACAATCCCCCGAAATCCGCCCACTCAGTCACCCACTCCCTAAAATCCGCCCACTTAGACACCCACTCTCTAAAATCAGCCCACTTTGTCTCCCACTTAGTTTCTTTAATATTGTTTAAGGCCATATCTTTAAATGTGAGCCCTTAGATCAAATTCATCATCACCATTCATTTTGGAGGTGTTTTTGTATAAATAGAGGTAGAATCCTCATTTGTAATCACTCACTCATTCCTTGAATAAAAGAAGCATTACACCATTTTCCTCCTTTCTTTTTAGTTCTTCTCTCAAAGGGTTGGGTTTTCTTTGTGAGACAGGCTGCCTAGTCTATTTGCAGAGGCAAAGAGAGGTTAGGGCAGCACGGTTTTGATCCCAAATATCAATCCCGTGACAGCATGGTAGAAGTTTTTTTGTTGTTCATTAAAAAATTAAAACTAATATAAATCATATTTTTCTATTCTTTTTTGTTAATCAGGCTAAAACCAGACTAATCTCCAGAGATCCTATGATAAAAAAAAAGAATCATTCTCCCTTAATATTTTGTCTTGGAATTGAAATTTGTTTAACAAAGATAAATTTGTATAACACTTCATATTTCATCTTCCATTAATTATAATTAATATTATTGCAACAAAGATATATAATTACAAAAGACAAGATCTGTTCCAATCAAATAAAGCAACAACAAGAAGGTTTAGGAAAGTCAGGACGAGAAACACAGTCACCGTACGTGTACCTGACGAACCCTTTTTTTGGATTCACACAGTCCTGATAACACTCGCGTGATCCGAAATTTGACGTACACGGAGAACCGCAAACTTTTAGTTTGAAGTGTGGGCTGTTCGCTGCATGTCAACAAAGTCACCACATTATAATATCATAATCATATCTATATGTCCTTGCCCCAAAAAAAAAAAAAAAAAAAATCGTATCTATATGCATCATATATGTATACACAAAAACCTAATTAGAAATTAACAACATCAAAAAGAAAAACATATACCCGGAGCCAAGCTGGCATTGTAACCGGTAAACGAAGAAGCTGCCAATATTATTACGAGAACTAAAGTCGTCCAAGTCTTTGTTATGCACATATTGTCTTGCTTAATAGCAACAATGAAGTCTATTGAAAAAAATTAATATGTTTTGTAATTGTATATATAGATCTTAAAGTAAGAAGCTGTATTTATAAAACACATTAGGTATTGTGATTTAAAAACAGGTCCAACTCTTTTTTTCTTTTTCTTACTGTTGATGGATCTTCCATGAATACTACTACCAATTATATTTTGCTTTGACTAAAAGATATATTATTATTGTGTTACTATGGTCAGAGGAAAATATTTACCAATTTTGAAAAAGTATAAATAATCTCCTCGTCAATATTTTATAGTAATCAAGTCAATTAATATTTTTAGTTTTGATTACAAATTATCATTTAAGTTATAAAAAAGTATTAGTTTTCCAAGAAATTGAAATGAAACAGAAATGTCATATTTAAATGAGTAGAGAAGAACTCTCACAATTGTTCTCGCCAAAGATAGTTATTTAGCTACTTCTAATGGAAGCGTTTAAAATAAAAATCGATGTTTTCAAGAAAAAGAGATTTTGCCCGCTAATTATTTTATTATATAACGTTTAATGTTTGAAAGATATATTATAACTTTTTGTGAAAGTTCTTTTAATCTAGTGATTAAACAAATGGTTAATTAATACTTTTACATCAAGGAGCATAGGGTTCGATTCTCAAAAAATGCCATTTATTAAGGTTATTATAGACAAGCTTATCACAGAATCTCTAGCGTGGTGCAAGTAGAGTTTTTTGTCGTAGGACACATGTTTTCATGGATGTTTGTGTAAATTATCCGTTGAAACTTTATCCTTCAAATTGTGCGCACAATTTGTAGTCAAAATAATATTTCAAACGACAAAAAGACCTTGATAGTATCAAGTCAGTCGATTAGAGTTTGATAAATATAAAAAACTTTTACAAATTAGATTTTGACACAGATCAAACAAATTTTATTAGTAAAATAAAATAAATATAAAAATTATTAATTATTTTTTTTAGTCAATAAAACTGAAAAAAGGAAACCAATAAAGAATTGAGATTGTAGAATTTATATTTAGAACGAATAATTGAAAAAAAACAAAAAAGAATTGAGAATTTTAAAGTTTTATTTGTATTTCTCACAATAAAATAAAAAAAAAATAATCTATTGTATCACGCATTATATTGTGATTTTTATTTATTTAGTTTTATCATTATGTCGACACCAAAAGGTTTGCAAAATTGATGTTTAACAAGACATTTATAATGAAAGTTTTTCACATTGTAAAAATTGTAAAAAATTATAAACTAAATAATTAATTTCTAATCAAAGAAAAATGATATGCATAGTTAAAAGAGAAGAAAAGATAGTCAAATAAGATTAAAAAGAATAAATTTAATTAAAATATAATTATGAGAATAAATTCGTCAGTTTTTTTAAAATATATATATATAAGTAGCTAAATACAAAATAAAAAAATCTGATAACTAGGCATATAAAGCACAACAAGATCGATCATTTTAATCACTAGATCGATCTGGAGAATGTGCACAACAAAATCGATCATTTTAATCACTAGATCAATCAATGTCCTCGGCAGATCAGGCACATAATTTTTTCAGGAGTTGAAAGGAATGATTGGTTTCTTCATGTAATGATCAATCTGGAGGTTTGAATCAATGGATCAACCGATCCTTAGAGATGATCGACCAATCCATTAGCTTGATGTAATTGCAAAAATCCCATGAGCTAAAATATCGCTCAATTTACCCATGAGATCAATCCATCCATACTTACGTGACAACACATATCATTGGTTTCACGGTTTCACCCCATAGATCGATCAATCTTAACCCTAACGACAAAAAATAATTTTTTTTTACTTTTGTTTTGTCCTGAAATCACCAAACTTGATCTAATCCTATCTCATACCTTTATATACTATTTTTACTTTTTTGGCTATTGTTTAGTTTTTGTTTTTGGGAGATTAAGCTCTGATTCTACATGTTTATAAAAGATTTTTGAAGTCTTTAATTATATTTTTGCAAATTTATTTTATAAAACTTAATTTTTTTTATAGATTTGATTAGTATAACGACTTTATTTACAGTATCGAGTACTTGTAATAGTGTTTTAAGGTTAAAATTTTGTCACAAAAGCCCCTAAAACTTACAGTATTGTGTACCCGACCATTGTCTATTAGTGTTACAGTATTTTATTAATAACAAAAGCCCCTAAAACTTTTAAAATTTTTAAAACCCCCTAAACTTTATTTTTTACTTAGGGTTCTAAATTTTATAACACATCTATTAGTGTTATAAAAGATGCTCATGTGTTATTACTTCTCTCTGTTCAGCCACATAAGTTGCCTTTTTTAGTTTTATGAGCTGAAGTAATTAATACTTGTTGATTTGAGGTAGAGTCAAATGGTGAGTTTGGTGAGGCATAGTATTTAATACTCCATCCGTTTCAAAATAAACGTCATTTTGACACTTTTTTCTTGTTAAAAAAAGTGTCATTATCGGATTTCAATACAATTTTTAACAAAACATTTCTTTTTTAACCTCAACTTAAATTGATCAGATATTAAAAATTAAAATAGAAAATTGTAATTATCTAAACAGTTTAAGGGTATAAAAGAACTTTAACATCTTTTTCTTAATATGTGTGAAAAGTGTCAAAATGACACTTATGTTGAAAGAGAGGGAGTAATACTTAACAACGTAAATTTTATTTATTATAATCAATTTAAAATAAATATGGAGTATGGAGAAAAAATGATCCGTTAGCGAATAAGGTTTATCTACGAAAACATTGTTAAATTCACTTTTTTTTATCTTTCTCACTAAATTACGCATATAATTTGTTTTTCTAAAGTTTTGTATACTATCTTTGTAAAAAAAAGTTACAGATAGGCTCTTCTCGATTAAAAAAAAAGGGTTCGCTCTAATCTCTCTCAAACCCTCTCAAACAGCCGCCTTCCTTTTTTCCGATCTGGGGTCCTCTCCAGCTCAGCGCTCTTTGCCGGTGTCGTGAGGGGACCTCCCATCCCTGTTTAGTGTTTGTAGCTCTTCATTGGCGGGTTTTGGAGGTCGGTGGAGGTTATTGGAGCTGAGTTCTTCGTTCTTCGTGGTGTGTGGCGTGGTTCGACGGTGAAGCTTGAGGCTGCGGAAGCTCCAGAGCATCGGTGTAGGGGTTTCCGATGGGGATTCGGCGGAGGCAAGCTCGCTCGAGGGCGGTGAGATGCTTTTACCGCAGATCCACAAAGGCTATGTCAAAGCTTAGAGAAGCCGCTTGCTCTCGTTATCTAGGTGGGGAGTACTGTTTATCGGAGGTGGTTGCATCGGTGACGGTTAAGTTCGCATGAGGATGGCGGTTCCTCGGCGGTGCTTCAGCTTGTCGACGATGTGTCTTCTAATGACTGGATTGAAGGTCGAGGTTCGCGTGGTGGTGTCGGAACTATGTGCGGCGAAGCTCTATTGGACGTCAGAGGCAGATCTAATCAGTGAGTCGGCTAAGGATGAAGCCGGCGTTAATGGTCGTGGGAGACACCAAATCTTTTTTGCTTCTGTCGGGAGTAAGGAGGTCCGATACTTCAAGGTGGATGTTTCCGGTAGTCGGATCCGGAAAACCCGTGCTTATTGGATCTTCACGGAGGAGAGGACGACAGCCGGTCTCTTGTCCAGCGGCGGCGGCGGTATTAGGTTAACAGTTTTTTTTCCCATCACAGAGAAGATCTGCTTTTGCTCAAGCTGTTGCGTTTTGCGTTTAGCGTTTTGAGGAGTGCGTTTGCGTTTTACGATTAGTTAGGATTAGATCAAAGATGGGCCAGCCAACTCTATTTCCAGCCCATTGTTACACTTTTATTTGAATCTCAAAGCGATTAAGGTTAAACAAGAAATATAAAGAACTACTTTTCTTTATTAGATTTAGAAACTTCTCAAAACTAAACCTCTTGTCTTGAGTCTATGGAACATCTCTCCATAGCTCTTTATATAGAACTTAGCTTCTCCTAATTCTATTAGGAATGGAAACTACTCTTTCATTTTCCTTGAATAGAAAACTTCCTTTTTCTATTACATCCTAATGTCTATCTTCTTAAGCTACTCCTTAAGAGATAATTTCCTTTTTTCAAGTTAGGAATTATCCAACATTTTCCACCTTAGTTCTAACTTGAATTTCGGGAGACTCGATCGCTTGAACTCCGATGAGGTTTCTCATTTCCTTGAACTTGATCCTTGCTAATGGTTTAGTGAGGATGTTAGCCTTCTGTTCCACGCCAGGTACATGCTCCACTTCGATCTGCTCGTTCTACACGCATTCCCGTATGAAGTGATTCTACACGCATTCCCGTATGAAGTGATACTTCTTGAGAATGTGTTTGCTCCTTCCATGAAACACCAGGTTCTTGGTTAGAGCAATGGCTGACTTGTTGCCGATCCTTAGTATGATCTTCTCTTCAATACTCTAGATTTCTTTCAACAATTCTTTAAGCCATATAGCCTGCTTTGCTGCTTCCGTAGCTGCTATAAACTCGGCTTCACATGATGACGATGCCACGGTAGGTTGCTTTTGCGACGCCCAAGTGATTGGTGATGAGCCTAAGTAGAAAATGTGACTGAGGTGCTTCTTCCATCGTCGATATCGATATTGTGACTACTATCACTATATCCGATTATCTTCCTTGACCCATCTTTCCTGAAAAACAAACCCATGTTGGTGGTTCCTCGTACGTACCTCATTATGTGTTTGATGGCTTGTCCATGAGACTCTCTCGGACTTTGCATATAACGACTCAGCATACCTACTGCAAATGCCAAGTCTGGCCTTGTGTGTAGAAGATATCTTAAGCATCCGATCGTTCTTCTGTATTCTGTTGCGTTGATCTCTAGTTCATTCTCAGCTTTTGATATATGTAGACTTGAGTCCATTGGTATATGCGTTAGGTTACATGTGTCCATCTTATTATCAGCCAAGATACCTTGTGCGTAACCCTCTTGCTTGTTTCGGATTCCTTTCGCTCCTTGAATCACTTCTATGCCGAGGTAGTATGTTAACTTTCCGAGGTCCGACATCTCGAATTTTCTTGACATGTCTTCATTAAACTGGGAGATTGCTAAGCTTGTGGTAAGTACACTGAACATTTCCTAAGGTTGGCTCTATAACATGTGGATTCAAGAAGTGTTAATCAATGTGGCGTTCTGAAGAGGTACTCGAAAGTTCCTGTTTTCAAACTTCTACTTCATTCTAAGTTTCTGTTTTGCTTGAGGGCAAGCAAAAGCTAAGTCTGGGGGAGTTGATATATCATGGTTTTTACCCATTTTTTGGACCATGATATAAGTCTTTTTATAGAGTCTTTTGGTATTTTTAGAGTTCTATTAGAGTCTTTGCAGGTTTATCTACGTTTGGAGCATAATTAGAGATTATGGAACTTTTTGGAGCACTTTGGAGAAGCATCCGAAGTGATGATGTCATGTGGTGTCGATCGACACCAGGTTTTCCAATTTCCAGAATCGAGAAGTTTCCATATTTTGAAGAAAATGAAATCTTCAAGACTTTTCCTAATCTTCCAAGGAATTGAAGATGCGAACCTAGGCCTATAAATAGAGTTTTTCAGCCATTGTTTAGGCACAACACACACATTATTTTAGAGAGAGATTTTTAGAGAGATTTTAGAGAGAAGAATTTGTCTCCTTCAGAGCAAATTTGGAACTCCTTTGTTTCTATTGATTTCTTTTATGCAATCTATTTTATTCATGATGTTTTCTTTATTCACCATGTCTGAGTAGTTTGCTTGTTAGGTTTAGGGTTTTTCAAAGGTGATTGATGAATTGTTAGATCAAATTAAATTGTTAGGATAAAATCATTAGAGTTCTTCATCTGGATTTGTGTTTAATGCTTATTCTAACTTCGCGACCTAGAATCTGATCTTAGGTTAATTAATAGATGCGAGAGTATTATTGATTGCCTGAACTAATGTTAGATGAGCAAAATACCTATTCACAAAGAGATTTGGTTTAGGGTTTTGTGAACAATTTAACCTGTTATTAATGCTTGTCTGAATCGATAGGATTTGCAAAGAGATTTGGAATTCTAGGGTTTAGACATAGATAATCTTCGCAGCGAGAGTTGGTTGATTTTACATTAGTGTTTCAAGTTCAAGAACGGTTCTTCATAATTCCTAACATTCTGTCTAGATCTACAATTAGGATTCACGTGAACAAACGTATACTAAGTGTAAAAATCCATCTAACTTAGATAAACAAAAACAAACCTAAGCTTTTAGAGAAAACTCTCTTTTATATTTCCAAAAAATTTAATGTTTTTTTACAATGAGAACAATTGAGCTTTTATAGCTCTTACAAAGAATATTTACAATAAATTACATTTAAAGGAAATTATACACATTTAACTAAAAAGAGCAAAATTAGCTAAATCAAATAAAAATCTTATTGCCACCAATTTTGCCTTAGACTTGAATGAGGATCTTTGACTTTGTGAAATTATGAGCATGATATTTTGATAATAAATCCACATATTGAAGACCTTTGATTTTATGGTTTTGGATATTGTATTAGAAAGCGAGGTAGATTCCATTGTAAGAAACAAGGCTTGGGAACTAGTTGAAAAACCGAATGTTGTGAAAGTCATAGGGCTGAAGTGGATCTTCAAGATCAAAAGGAAAGCAGACGGCTTGGTGAATAAACATAAGGCGAGACTTGTTGCAAAAGGTTATGGATTTCGAAGAAGCGTTCGCACCGGTTGCAAGAATCGAAACAATACGATTGCTTATAGCTTTTGCAGCAACAAGAGGCTGGGAAATTCATCACCTAGATGTCAAAACTGCGTTCCTATTCTCTCTTCCCTTAGTCAACTTCTGCCCATTTCCAGGGTGTTCTAAGATCTTTTCGTTGACTCTTCTTATTCTTTTGGGATCTCTGGAAATAGTGCTACTCTCTACTTGTGTTCCTTGTGAGGAGACGTGTTCAAGAGCATCACTAATATTGTTCCTTGTGAGGAGACAGGCTCATGACAAAGGCACTATTCCCAGACTTAGACTCTTTTTTCTTTCTTTTCTATTCTCAAGGGAAGATCAAGGAGAGACTGCAATTGCCTATCTGTTCGGACTGAAAGAGGAATCAAGTTCTGCGCATACCTAGTTCTTATAAGGGGATATGAACTCGCCATGTTAGACTGATTTCACTTGCAGCTTTCTACTTAGTAAGACCTGTAATCAACTTTTATAGCAATGGTTCTTTCAAGTGGCAACTTCCTGTGGTTTAGTTCCTAGAAAAAACTGAAAATTTCACCTTATTTTGACTCAATAAAACAAATTTTTTTTTGAAAACATTTTGACTCTCAAAACAAAACACAAAGTGAGTAATCACCTCCCCCCAGACTTAAACAACACTGTCCCCAGTGTTATCAAGCCCGAAGTTGGCTAAAAGAAAATTAGAAACAACTTAAAAGACCAGATAGAAGACTTACCTTCGTCTGCGCGTGGTGTCGATCGACACTAGGTGGTGTCGATCGACACTGGCCTGTGTTGAATCCATTGTCGCTTTTTTTCAACTGACTAAAACTAGGACTTAGTAAAACCAAAACGAAAATAAAAAGAAAAATGTACCTAACAGTGGGTTGCCTCCCACTCAGCGCTCGTTTTCAGTCATTAGCTTGACTGTGTCGGGGTTCAGACGTCTGGTGGATCAGAGGGTGGCATCGAATGCTTCCCAGACGAATGTCTTCTCATCCATGGTGGTGTATAGGCATTAGGTGCATGTAAGCGTCCAAGGAAATGAGGAACAACAGCAGGGTGGGACTTGAGTTCGGGTGGGATACTTCGTTTTCCTGCAGAATTATCAAAAGAAACACCAAGCCTTCTACGAGAATCTCGTGGCTTGCATAAGTGTGAAACACCTTTTGAACCTTTTAAGTTCTTATCGACAAGATCAGGAGGTTTGGAATTGATTCCAGGAAATGCATACCTTTGCTTCCTTCGAGGTTTCTGAGCTGAAGGATGTGGAGTCGTTTGTTTGACCAAAGATGATGGACTTGCAGCATTGGAAACAGCTTCTGTTATGGTCCGCGAAGGGTGTCGATCGACACTATTGGTGTCGATCGACACCAACTTTGTAGCTCGAATCTTTAATCTTTTGCTGCAATTCAGCTCTGCAATCTTTGCTTCTATGATGAAAACGTCTTCCTCTATTGGTTTGTCATTGATTATAGCTTCATCTTCGCCCACAGTCCTGAAGATATGATTGTTTCCACTCCAATCTTCAAGCTCCACAGTTTCCTCAGAATTCTCAGCTAATGCTTCTTGAACAACCAATCTTTTCACTTGCTCTTTAGAATCCAGCTCCTCTCCAGCGATCACAGCAATACATGAGATGTGCTTGGAAATTTCAGTAGTAGGGACAGCTTTGTAGAACACTTCTTTGTCAACATTAGAGAAAGACATTTTCTTATTGGGCAAGTCTACAATAGCTCCTACTGTGGCCATGAATGATCTTCCAAGGATGAATGGCATGACAGACGCTCTGCTTACTTCCACAACCTGAAAATCCGTTGGAACTAGGCAATTCCCAATTTTGACAAGTAAGTTTGGAATTGTACCATATGAGACTGCGGTAGAAGAATTGGCAAATTCAAGAGTCATGATTGAAGGATGAATGTCAGTAATCCCCAGCCTCTCTACAATGTTGATATGGGTCAAATTTACCCTAAATCAACTATATCAAATTAAGAGATCAGTTGTAGTACTTAGGGATTGAATCCACAGAGAAGGGATAGTCACACAACAGTTTTCTAAATTCGAATTAAGCTAGGAAGAATAATAAAAGTAAAGACAGAAAGCAATTAAAAGCGATGTAAACTTCAGGAGACAAAACGCTAGTTTTAGGGAGATTCGCAGGTGATCCAAATTCTAGGTCTAGGCGAATGTTAGGAATTATTAAGCATTGTTCTTGAACTCGAAACACTAATGTAAAATCAACCAACTCTCGCTGCGAAGATTATCTATGTCTAAACCCTAGAATTCAAAATCTCTTTGCAAATCCTAACAATTCAGACAAGCATTAAAGTTCATGTTCGATTGTTCACAAAACCCTAAACCAAATCTCTTTGCGAATAGGTATTTTGCTCATCTAACATTAGTTCAGGCAATCAATAATACTCTCGTATCTATTAATTAACCTAAGATCAGATTCCAGGTCATGAAGCTAGAATAAGCATTAAACACAAATCCAGATGAAGAACTCTAATGATTTTATCCTAACAATTTAATTCGACCTAACAATTCATTAATCACCTTTGAAAAACCCTAAACCTAACTAGCAANAACAATTTAATTCGACCTAACAATTCATTAATCACCTTTGAAAAACCCTAAACCTAACTAGCAAACTACTCAGACATGATCAATGAAACAGAAATCATAATTTGAATAGAAAGCATAAGAGAAATTAATAGAAACAAAGGAGTTCCAAATTTGCTCTGAAGCAGGCAAATTCTTCTCTCTAAAAACTCTCTAAAAATCTCTCTCTAAATTATTGTATAAAATAAAGTGTTAGCCTAAACAATGGCTGAAAAAACTATATTTATAGGCCTAAAACACGAATTGGGCACTCTTGCAAATAAGAAAATTTTTTTGGGCAATTTCCGTTTCTTCAAAACTTGTAAACTTGGGAAATCTCGAGTGTCGATCGACACCATGAATAGTGTCTATCGATATTGTTCATCAATCTTCAATCCGAGTTCATCTTTTTAGCAGCTTGTTCCACAATGCTCCAAAAAGCTCCAAAATCTCCAATTATGCTCAAAACGTAGCTGAACCTGCAAAGACTCTAATAGGACTCTAAAAATACCAAAAGACTCTATAAAAAGACTCATATCATGGTTTAAAAATGGGTAAAAACCATGATATATCAACTCCCCCAAACTTAGCCTTTGCTTGCCCTCAAGCAAAACAGAAACTTAGAATGAAGTAGAAGTTTGAAAACATGAATTTTCGAGTACCTCTTCAGAACGCCACATTGATTAACACTTCTGAATCCACATGCTACAGAGCCAACCTTAGGAAATGTTCAGTGTACTTACCACAAGCTTAGCAATCTCCCAGTTCGAATCCAGATCCTTTCCTTGATAAAATTTCGAACTCTAACAGTGGTATTGCCACAAAAATTTACAGATTCTTTGCCCTTCCTTAGTGCCTGAACAAGATATTCTTCATACAGCTCCCCTATTTTCTCTTCCCTTAGTCAACTTCTGCCCATTTTCAGGGTGTTCTAAGATCTTTTCATTGACTCTTCTTTTTCTTATGAAATCTCTGGAAATAGTGCTACTCTCTACTTGTGTTCCTTGTGAGGAGACATGTTAAAGAGCATCACTAATATTGTTCCTTGTGAGGAGACAGGCTCATGACAAGGCACTATTCCCAGACTTAAACTTTTTTTCTTTCTTTTCTCTAGGGAAGATCAAGGAGAGACTACAATTGCCTATCTGTTCGGACTGAAAGAGGAATCAAGTTCTGCGCATACCTAGTTCTTATAAGGGGATCTGAACTCGCCCTGTTAAATTGATTCCACTTGCAGCTTTCTACTTAGTAAGTCCTGCAATCAACTCTTATAGCAATGGTTCTTCAAGTGTCAACTTCCTGTGGTTAGTTCCTAGAAAAACTGAAAGTTCCAACTGATTTTGACTCAATAAAACAAATTTTTGACAAACTCAACTGACTCTCAAAACAAAACACAAAGTCAGTAATCACCTCCCCCATACTTAAACAACACTGTCCCCAGTGTTATCAAGCCCGAAGTTGGCTAAAAGAAAGATTAGAAACAACATAAAAGACCAGATAGAAGACTTACCTTTGTCTGCGCATGGTGTCGATCGACACCTAGTAGTGTCGATCGACACTGGTCAAGGTCGAGTCCAATGTTTCCTTTTTCAACTGACTGAAACTAGGACTTAAGTAAAACCAAAACAAAATAAAAAGAAAAATGTACCTAACAGTAGGTTGCCTCCCACTCAGCGCTCGTTTTCAGTCATTAGCTTGACTGTGTCGGGGTTCAGACGTCTGGTGGATCAGAGAGTGGCATTGATTGCTTCCCAGACGAATGTCTTCTCATCCATGGTGGTGTATAGGCATTAGGTGCATGTAAGCGACCAAGGAAATGAGGAACAACAGCAGGGTGGGACTTGAGTTCGGGTGGGACACTTTGTTTTCCTGCAGAAGCATCAAAAGCAATACCAAGCCTTCTACGAGAATCTCGTTGCTTGCATAAGTGTGCAGTATCTTTTGAACATTTGGTATTCTTATTGACAAGATCAGGGGGTTTGGAATTTATTCCATGAAATGCATACCTTTGCTTTCTTCGAGGTTTATGGGCAGAAGGATGTGGAGTAGTCTGTTTGACAGCACATGATGGATTTGCATCATCGAAAACAGCTTCCGGTATGATCCGCGAAGGGTGTCGAACGACACAGGTGGTGTCGATCGACACCAAGCTTGCAGCTCGAGTCTCTGCACTTTTTCTCCAATTTGGCTCTGCTATCCTTGCCTCCATCACAAAGACGTCTTCCTCCATCAATTTGGCATTGTTTAGACCTTCATCCTCGCCCAAAGTCCTGAATAGATGATTGTTTCCACTCCAATCTTCAAGCTCCACAACTTTCTCAGAATTCTCAGCCAATGCCTCTTGAACATCCTCCTTGCTCACTTGCTCCTTAGAATCCAGCTCTTCTCCAATGATCACAACAATACATGAGATGGGCGTGGAAGTTCCAGTAGTAGGAATAGCTTTGTAGAACACTTCTTTGTCAACATTAGAGAAAGACATTCTCTTATTGGGCATGTCTACGACAGCTCCTACTGTGGCCATGAATGGTCTTCCAAGGATGAATGGTATGAAAGATGCTTTGCTTACTTCCACAACCAGAAAATCAGTTGGAACCAGGCAATTCCCAACCTTGACAAGTAGGTTTGGAATTGTACCATATGAGACTGCGGTAGAAGAATTGGCAAATTCAAGAGTCATGCTTGAAGGATGAATGTCAGCAATCCCCAGCTTCTCTGCAATGTCTCTTGTCATGAGGTTCACGCTAGCTCCTGAATCGCAGAAGGATTGTTTAAACTCAACTCCACCAATGGAGCATGGAACCATAAACATCCCATGATCTTCAACCTTAAGCAGCTGCTTCATTGGCTGTGGTGTTTCCCTTGCTTTGTGAAAGAGTTCTTCCATCTCTTCAAAGCTTTCTCTGTTATTCTGGAAGAAGGCACATAAGGGATACCTCTCATAAGCTTCATCAAAGGAAAGCTCTTTGGGAATCATCTCCACCCTCTTGTTGAAAGCAGCTAGTTTCTCTGCACTAATGGGCGGCCTTAGATTTTTGGGTAGAGGAGGATTTGGAACCTTGGCCTTGTAGACACTTCCCAGTGCAACTTGTGAAGCTTTAGGCGTGTCTGTCCAAGTTCGGGAAGGGTGTCGATCGACGCTAGGCGTTTGTGCCGAGGATGCTGTGTCGATCGAGCTTGATTCGTCTGGTTTCTCCTCGGGTGTCGATCGACACACAGTAGTGTCGATCGACATTGACTCCGCAGCATGTTCTACATCTTCAAGCTCCTCGAATTCTTCAACCTCCACGAATTTTTCTGCACTTCCGACCATGATGGCATTGACTTGACGTCGAGGATTCACGTCTGTCTTTCCAGGAAGAAATCCCTCTTGTTTCTTCAAAGCTACAGCAGTTTGAGCAACTTGAACATCCAATTGCCTGACATGAGTACCTAGAGACTCAATTTTCCCATTCAGATCCGTGTACAAGGCATCGATCTTCCCATTGAAGTCCACGTTCATCTTCTGTTGACCTTCCAGAATTTGCTCTAGCATAGACTCCATCTTATTGTCTTTCTCAGGAGGTTTCTGATAGGAAGAAGAACCATAAGTTCTGTTGAAGCTGTTGCTCTGAAAAAGCTTCTGGTATGAAGAACCATAGCCCTGCTGATTGCCAAACCTTTGTCCTTGAAAACCAGTGATATATCATGGTTTTTACCCGTTTTTAAGCCATGATATAAGTGTTTTTATAGAGTCTTTTGTTAGTTTTGGAGTCTTTTTAGAGTCTTTGCAGGATGGAGAACACTTTGAGCTAAATGGGAGAATCTGGAACATTTTGGAGCACTTTGGAGAAGCAGCCGAAGTAGTGAAGTCAAGTGGCTGGATGTGTCGAGCTGAGTGTCGATCGACACCATCAGTGTCGATCGACACCAAGAGAGGTCGGCCGAGTTGTCTAATTTCCATCAGAAAAAGGAAATCATCTCAAGTTTGAAGAATTACAAGTCTGCCCCTGGACGAAAAATCCCCTTCTATATATAGCCGAAGTGATGAAGTCAAGAGGCTGGGTTTACGAGCTGAGTGTCGATCGACACCAAGGATGGACGGCGAAGCTTGACGGTTTCCAATCAGGAAAAGGAAAGAAGAGCAAGTTTGAAGAATTACAAGTTTACCCCTGGACGAAAAATCCCCTTCTATAAATAGTTTTCAGACATTGTTTAGCCAAAGACCTGAGGATTATTTTCTGTTTTTGAGACTTAGAGAGAGATTGATCCCAAGCTTTTGGGGAGACAATCCTAACTCATCTGAGCCAGTTTTCGAACCCCTGTATCATTCTCTATTCTTTTATGCAATTTATTTCAGTCATGATTTGTGTTTACATAATTATGTCTGAGTAGTTTGCTAGTTAGGTTAGGGTTATTTAGGGTTTGATGAAGAGTTTGTAGAATCATTAGAATTTTAGGAAAATCAATTGGATCTTCACCTTGATTTGATCTTAACTTGATTTTCTGAATTGATCACTTAGAAATCAAACCTTAGGTTATTTAATAGATGCGAGAGCATTATTAGTAACTTGATCTAATCATAGGTGGGCAAAATATCTTTTCACAAAGAGATTTGGTTTAGGTATTTTGTGAACAAATCGAACCTGTTCTTATTGCTTGCCTTAATTGTTTAAATTTACAAAGAGATTTGGAATTTAGGAATTTAGGCATAGATAACTTCTGCAACGAGAGTTGATTGGTTTTAACTTTGTGATTCGAGTTCTAGACGGTTCTTAATAAATCCCTAATAGACTTAGATTCTGCATTCTTGGATTCAAACCTGATAATTACCCTCGCCTAGCGTTTTTAGTCTCTGAACTTACATCGCTTTACAACTTGTTACTTGTTTAATTTCTGCTTTTAGTTTACTTAATACAAATCGCCTAGCATAATCTAAACCTAGAAACCATTAGTGTAGTATTCACTTCTCTGAGGATTCGATACCCCATATACTTGAACTTCATTGCTGTGCACTTGCAGTAGTTGATAATTTGGGTAAAACCTGAGCCCTATCAACCAGCACCATTGATGTAGTTAACCTCTTCATCCTCTGGCTCAAAGGTCTCCACTTTTGCAGCAAACTGAACTTGCTTCCTTCCCACCAAGAGATTGTGTACATTGTCCAGCTTCCTGTTGACTTCAGCAATTTGGCTTCCTCCAGTTACTCCTGCGTTTTGTCTTCTCGCGAAGTCTGCGTTCTTGGTGCTGTTACTAGAGGCCAAATTCTCTATAAGCTCTATCGCATCTTCTGGAAATCTTGTGTTGAAGTTGCCATTGCTCGCAGCGTCTAAGGCCATCTGGTACCTCCAATCAATTCCGCGGTAGAATATACCGATAAGCTGCGGCTCGCTGAATCCATGATGTGGGAAATCCCTCTGGTAAGATCTGAACCTCACCCAAGAAGCTTTAAATGCTTCAGTGAGTCCTTGAGAGAATGTAGTGATCTTCATTCTCAGCTCCTCCGATCTCGCATCATCAAAGAAATTGCATAAGAATGCATTCTTTGTGTCTTCCCATGTGGTCAAGGATCCCGGTGGCAACTGCTTCAGCCAATATGATGCGTCTCCTGCAAGCGAGTAAGGGAAAAACTTGCAGAATAGATAATCATAGGTCACTCCATTAGCCTTGATGCTTGATGCCAAGTCTTCGAATCTCTCGATATGATCCATCGGGTGCTCGTTGGGTAGACCATGGAAAGGATTCTGAGCTACGAGCTGGAAGTAGGCAGGCTTCAGCTCGAAGTCATTCCTTTGGAATGCAGGAGGACGGATCGCAGCTCTATTAGCATAGAACTGGTCTGGGCGGTTGTACTCGCCTAATGTTCTTCCACGTCCAGCTTCTACAGGTGCGATTTGCATCGCTTGTTCGATGATGACGGCGCCAGCCTCATCTATTTTCTGGCCTTGGTTGTTCCTTCGGTGTCCTTCCGTATCGAACAGATTGCCAGCTTCATCCCTTGTCAAAATCACAAGTCCCGCCATCTCTGTCTGCGACGGGTGTCGATCGACGCTAGAGGTGTGTCGATCGACGCTAGAGGTGTGTCGATCGACGCTGATGTTGGAGTGGTTTCGATCGATACTGGTTATGTCGATCGACACGCGGACAGATGCTCGGTTCTTGCGTATAGTTTCCTCTTCCTTCTTGCTTCTGATACTGGGTATGCACCTGAAACTAAAGATAAGAAACTAAATTAGTAACAAAAACAAAAATAAAAACCTAGACAAAATCCTAATACTAGAAATCTGTAGGCAACTAATCTCCTTCCCCGGCAACGGCGCCAAAATTTGATATGGGTCA
>JAHZTW010000001.1:427515015-427576035 GCA_020283515.1 Alliaria petiolata
ATCATGTATGCCATGCTATGTACACGTCCGGATGTCGCTTGTGCTTTGAGCATGACGAGCCGATACCAATCTGATCCCGGTGAGAATCACTGGGCTGCCGTCAAGACAATTCTGAAGTATTTGAGAAATACTAAGGATAAGTTCTTGGTGTACGGTGGATGTGATGAGCTTGTGCTGAGTGGATACACTGACGCTAGTTTCCAGACGGACATAGACGACTCCCGATCTCAATCTGGTTATGTCTTCTGTCTGAATGGCGGTGCAGTTAGTTGGAAGAGTTCCAAGCAGAGCACCGTGGCGGATTCCACGACCGAGGCTGAGTACATTGCTGCTTCAGAAGCGGCAAAGGAGGCTGTTTGGATCAGAAAGTTCATCATTGAACTTGGTGTGATTCCTAGCATATCTGAGCCTGTGGCATTGCTGTGTGTCAACAATGGGGCCATAGCTCAAGCAAAGAAACCCAGATCACACCAGAAGTCCAAACACATCGAGAGAAGATATCATTTGATACGAGAGATCATCGAGAGAGGTGATGTGAGGGTCAGCAGAGTTCCGACGGACGATAATGTTGCTGATCCTCTGACCAAGCCACTCCCACGGCCTAAGCATGAGAGTCATGTTGCTGCAATGGGAATTAGATTTCTTGAGCAGTAATCTTAGTTTGAGTGGGAGTTATTTATTTTGTTTTGGTGTTCATGTAAACATACTTGGGTTATGTTTTATTCAATAAGATTTTTTCAGTATTATTTAATTGCATAATTAGATAATTAAATAATAGTCCCAAAATAATTTGAGACATTCTTATAGGTCATCAAATGCGTGATTTGATCATGAAACTCTATAAGTTATAAATGTCATAAGTTATTAAGGTCCTTGATCGAAGGTCATTAAATTGGGACATTAATGACCGCGTAAGATTAGTATGTGATGTGACTGATGACCAAGTTTCATGGTTTCATTGATAGGGGTATCAAAGTCAATCAAATAGATATGTGTTGAGAACACAGTATCGGACATTACCCGCCAATGAGAACTCAACAAGATTGTTATATGAGTGTCATATGAGTCTCTCATTACGACTATAGAGTATAGTCCTTAGACCTGAGTTCATCATGATTTCCTGCATATGAATTGGTCTGCTTTGACTTTGTCAAACGTCAGCCGTAACTGGTGACTATTAAGACATTGATTGGGCATATCATGAAGTGCGTAGGGAACAGGGGATGGAACAAGGGATGGAACAAGATGGAATTTGTCCCTCCCATATAACGGGAGATAAATATCTCTGGGCTTATTGAAGATTTGGTACTGAGGGAAAGTGTGGCCACACTCGAACGAGCTGAAAGTCATCGTTTGTTTTTATCAGTACAAATCAGAGTTCGATAAACATGATTTGGCTTTATAAGGATGACACGAGCTCTTGCCTTATGCTGAATCGAGATATAGAGACAAAGGGATTATTGGAATATGTTGATTCCAGTACAAGTGGGAGATTGAAGGGAATGTCCTGGAGATCATACTTGTATACACTCTGATATAGTTGTGAAGTCGAGATAAGACTATCATGTGATGCTGGGTAATTATAATGCTTTGCTAGAAGCTGCTTATAACTTATGAGTTGTGAACTCATTGCCAGCATCATATGATCCTATAGGGTCACACACCTAAGCAAACTAGATAACGAATACTGGGAATGATCATTAAACTAATGATCTCATCAATGTGTGATTGTCACACGTTTATATTGAGTTTATATGAGGGTGTCGATCGACACACCTATTGGTGTCGATCGACACCACTCGGGATTAATGATACCGGGTTTAAATTAATGACTGAATTTAAACCGGTTAATCCGAGGGTTTATGGGATTTCGTGCTTGACTCCTATATAGACAAGTCAGAGCCACAAAATCATATAAGCAACTTGCCCTAGCCGTCAAGTAAGAAACTTAGAAGCTCCCAGAGGCACTAGCATCCCTGATCCAGTCTTGTGTGTGTGTGGACTAGCTATAGAGGCGCAACATCTGAGGCGCTCCAGATCTCGTTTTACCTACTCATTCTGCTGCTAATCACCAGGTAAATCCCTGATCTGAGGACATAGATTCAATAAGCATGATCTTGTGGCAATAGGAATTTGACAGTCTTAAAGAGTTAAAACCCACNTGCTGCTAATCACCAGGTAAATCCCTGATCTGAGGACATAGATTCAATAAGCATGATCTTGTGGCAATAGGAATTTGACAGTCTTAAAGAGTTAAAACCCACCAAATTCCAACAGTAAGAAGAACCATAGCCTTGCTGATTGTTGAATTTCTGGCCTTAAAAACCAGCTCCATTGATGTAGTTAACTTCTTCTTTCTCACACTCAAAAGTATCAACTTCATTAGCAAAGTGAACTTGCTTCTTTCCCATCAAGACGTCCAGCTTTCTGTTAACCTCAGCTATTTCGCTTCCTCCATTTGCACCAGCATGTTGTTTCCTCTCAAAGTCTGCATTCTTGGTGCTGTAACAAGAGGCCAAATTCTCTATAAGCACCACCGCGTCTGCTGGGTATCTGGTGTTGAAGTTACCATTGCTCGCTGCGTCTAGAGCCATCTGATATCTCCAATCGATCCCTCGGTAAAAGATACCGATAAGTTGCGGCTCGCTGAAACAATGGTGAGGGCAGTCCCTCTGGTACGATCTGAATCTCACCCAAGAAGCTTTGAATGCTTCAGTGGGTCCTTGAGTAAATGCAGTGATCTTCATCCTCAGCTCTTCACTTCTTGCATCATCAAAGAAATTGCATAAGAATGCATTCTTTGTTTCTTCCCAAGTAGTTAAGGATCCTGGATCAAGCTGCTTCAGCCAATATGATGCATCTCCAGCAAGCGAGTTAGGGAACAGCTTGCAGAAGAGATAATCATAAGTCACTCCATTAGCCTTGATGCTTGAAGCGAGGTCCTCGAATCTCTCAATATGGTCCATGGGATGCTCATTAGGAAGACCATGGAAGGGATGCTGAGCCACTAGAGTGTAGTAGGCAGGCTTCAGCTCGAAGTCGTTCCTCTGGAATGCAGGAGGACGGATCGCAGCTCTATTAGCATAGAACTGGTATGGGCGGTTGTATTCGCCAAGTGTTCTTACACGTCCATCTTCTGCAGCTTGTATTGCTGGATCGATGATGACGGCGCCAGCCTCATCAATTCTCTGGCCTTGGGCGTCCCTTCTATTGCCTTGAAGGTCAACAAGGTCGCCTGCCTCGTTGCGCATTAGGATCAGTGGTTCTGCCATCTCGGTCTGCGTCTGGTGTCGATCGATACAAGCTGTGTCGGTCGACACTAAGGTATGGTGTCGATCGATGCTCTTTGTGTCGATCGACGCTCGAGCAGACTTGCGGTTCGTACGTTCGAGACGGCCTAGTTCCTGGTTCAATGCGATTAGTTCCTCTTCCTTGTTTCTCCTGGTATTGCGATTAATCATACACCTGAAAACAAGAATAAGAAACTAAAATTAGTAACCAAAAACAAAAATTAAAAACCTAGACAAAATTCTAATACTAGAAATCTGTAGGCAACTAATCTCCTTCCCCGGCAACGGCGCCAAAATTTGATATGGGTCAAATTTACCCTAAAGCAACTCTCTCAAATTAAGAGATCAGTTGTAGTACTTAGGGATCGAATCCACAGAGAAGGGATAGTCACACAGCAGTTTTCTAATTTCGAATTAAGCTAAGAAATAATATGGAATTAAAAGACAGAAAGCAATTAAACGATTTAGATTCAGGAGACGAAACGCTAGGTTCAGGGAAATTCTCAGGTGATCTAAATTGCAGGTCTAGACAGAATGTTAGGAATTATTAAGATCTGTTCTCGAACTCGAATCACTAATGTAAAATCAACCAACTCTCGCTGCGAAGATTATCTATGTCTAAACCCTAGAATTCCAAATCTCTTTGCAAATTCTAACAATTCAAACAAGCATTAAAGTTCAGGTTCAATTGTTCACAAAACCCTAAACCAAATCTCTTTGCGAATAGGTATTTTGCTCATCTAACATTAGTTCAGGCAATCAATAATACTCTCGCATCTATTAATTAACCTAAGATCAGATTCTAGGTCGCGAAGCTAGAATAAGCATTAAACACAAATCCAGATGAAGAACTCTAATGATTTTATCCTAACAATTTAATTCGACCTAACAATTCATTAATCACCTTTGAAAAACCCTAAACCTAACTAGCAAACTACTCAGACATGGTGAATGAAGAAAACATCATGAATAAATAAGATTGCATAAAAGAAATCAATAGAAACAAAGGAGTTCCAAATCTGCTCTTAAGGAGCCTAATTCTTCTCTCCAAAATCTCTCTAAAAATCTCTCTCTAAGTCTCAAAACAGAAAATAAGAATAATAGTTGGTGGCTAAACAATGCCTTGAAAATCTATATTTATAGGCAAACTCGCGTCAGGGGCAATCTTGTAAATAATGGAAACTTCAGCTGATTTCCTTTTTCTGATGGAAATCCGATTTCTTTGGCGGTCTTCATTGGTGTCGATCGACACCACATGACATCATCACTTCGGATGCTTCTCCAAAGTGCTCCAAAAAGTTCCATAATCTCTAATTATGCTCCAAACGTAGATAAACCTGCAAAGACTCTAATAGGACTCTAAAAATACCAAAAGACTCTATAAAAAGACTTATATCATGGTCCAAAAAATGGGTAAAAACCATGATATATCAGATTCTTCTATAGTTTCTTCCAAAGAAGCTGCTTTTGACGATAGGCCCGATATCTTGCCCGCATAGTCGTCGACTGGATCGGTGTCATTCATCTTTAATTTGTCGAATTCCGCCATTAAGGTTTGGAGTCTTGCTTCTCTTACACGGTCTGCTACTAGGTGCCGTGATTTGATAGCATCACAAATCTCTATTGATGTGGATATTTCTCCTACTTGCAAGATTAACGACTCGGGGATTTATTGAAATAGAAGAGCTATCGCCGCATAGTTCTTCTTCAGATCGGCTGATCCTGGTTCAATGGTTTCCCATACTTCGGCAACTCGCAAAACTTTCATCCTCATCGACCAAACCGTGTAGTTTGTCGAAGTTAGCATCGGACATTGGATGGACGAAGGTCCAATGTCTCCTGCGCGCGGCTAAGCTGCAGCTGCGTCGGTCATCCTCTCCGACTTGCTTCACTCATACCGTCTTTAAATCACGGTTCCAGAACCTCCTCCTTGAAGCTCTGATACCAATTCAAAGCGATTAAGCTTAAACAAGAAATATAAAGAACTGCTTTTCTTTATTAGATTTAGAAACTTCTCAAAACTAAACCTCCTTTCTTCAGTCTATGGAACATCTCTCCATAACTCTTTATATAGAACTTAGCTTCTCCTAATTTTATTAGGAATGGAAACTACTCTTTCCTTTTCCTTGAATAGAAAACTTCCTTTTTCTGTTACATCCTAATATCTATCTTCTTAAGCTACTCTTAAGAGATAATTTTTTTTTTTCAAGTTAGGAATTATCCAACAGATTCCTATGCCGAAGCCAAATGTCCATAAGCCCACTTTTGGGATTGATTTTAATAAAAATGATGTTTGTAAAAAAAGAAAAAAAAAATCCTTTGTAATTTCGATTTGATATTGTATTAGTCGGAAAAAAAACGTGGAAGAACTCTTTAATTCTTTCTCGACCAAAATGTTTTTTCTTTCACTTTTTTAATATGTAGAGAAACTAAGAGTATCCACATTCGTCATACTCTAACAATTATCTTAAGAATATATGTTTTGGCCTTTAAAAAATATATATATATATATTTTATCTTTCAATTAGAAATTGTCACATGGAGATTTAGAGTGTCTTAAATGTCTCTCCGCAGACATCCACTCTCTACTGTTTTCTCCTTTTTTAATATTTTTAAAATTTAAGACATCCTCTCATCTTATGTGCGTTAATTTTTCTTTCAAACACTAAACGATAAAAGCTCGAGAAGAAAAAAACGACAAAAAGTGTTGTATACGCGGAGAAAGGTTCACGGGTATTGTCAGGACTCATGACAATAAATGTTTCATGATTATACATAAATGCTTTTGGTAAATTCGTATTCTTAAGATGTAAGCAAATTGAGAATTGAACATAAATGCATCAGTCATAGTCGTTGAAAAGAAAAAAAATAAGACATTAGGATACTGCATTTTTAGGCGTGCTCCTGTGGCAAACACAAATAATAAACATTTATGTTTAAGCCATTAGGTTAGAAAATCAACACAACATTTTATTTTTCGTCGAGGAGAAGGTTTGGTCAAACAGTAGGTCCAATTGTATATATTTAAAGAAACAAAAAATTGGTTGAATTAAGCATTTTTCTAGATTTTAATGATTTATGTTGAACTAAATTTGGTGTAACTAAACATATTTTAAAAATTTTACAATTTGAGTTAAAAAACATAAAAAATACAATTCCTCTAAAAAAAACTTAACAAATAAAAAAATTAAAAGAAAATATTTTTTTACTATTTTGTAATAGAATAGGAAAAAAAAAGATTTTTTATTCTACTAAATTATATTCCATTCATCCTTATTTTAATAATTCTTCTAGTTACTACTATTTGAATTCAATAAGGTCATAAAATTAAGTAAGGATATAATTTTCCCGTAGTCGGTAGATATATTTGTTTGCATTTTAATATCGACGATTAAAATTTAAAAAAATTGTTTTAAATTTTGAAATAAAAATTTTGCACAAACTTCATGTGAATCAATGAATCGACTTAAAATATTTGAAATACATAGTTTACACTTTAGTTTACAAATTTAAATATTTTAAAGACTTAAAATATTTGAAATACATAGTTTACACTTTAGTAAAACTAAAAGTTCAAAATTATTGAAGAATTCTGCGTATTTAAAGAACCATTGTTTTGTTCATTCTATGTTTTATAAATTCAAAAGCTAACTATTTAATCTGTAATGGTAAAATTCGTTTAAATTAATTTGTTTATACGAGCTTTGTTTTCTGGTTTCTCTGACCGAAAGTATTGTATAATCCCTTTTTAATTTTTTTAACAAAAAAAAAAAAAAATACTTTGTGTTTTTCTCGAATTGAGACTTTTTGCCAGAACCATGCACCGACACAAGTCAGTATCACTACTCTCGGTGGTTAAGAAGATCCAACGACGTACAGTCAAAAGTCTCAGTAATCAACGGTTACTCTTTGCACAATTTTTTCTGAAGTGCGTACTTTAACGCTCCTCCACACGTGTGATTCAGGTGTCAGGCTGTCATCATGTCTCAGTCTTCTTGTTGGGCCCCAAAATCTCCACACGTGTGATTCAGGTGTCAGGCTGCCATCATGTCTACTAGATTCTTTTTGTTTTTGTTTGTAAATTTTGAAATATTTTTATGTTTTTTTGGGTTTTTCAATTTATAAAACAAGACAATAATTTAAAAATTAAAAACCTAAAAGAGAAAATAAAAATAAGAAGCCCAAACGAAATCTTCTATTGTGCCCGGTTTGATGATGAACCAGAAAAAAAAATACTACAAAACCGATTAAACCAGAAACCAGAAATCAGAAACTTTAAAGGTCTTCATTTTGAAATATTTTTATGTTTTTTTGGGTTATACAATTTATAAAACAAGACAATAATTTAAAAACTAAAAATCTAAAAAGAGAAAATAAAAATAAAAATAAAAACCCCAAATTAAATCTTCTATTGTGCCCGGTTTGATGATGAACCAGAAAAAAAATGCTACAAAACCGACTAAACTAGAAATCAGAAACTTTAGAGGCAAAGCACAACGATCTTTACAGCCGTCGCAGCCACCTTCGCGAAAGAAGAACCGAATTACCGCTGAAGCCAAAACCTTTTAAGCCGGAAACACTGCCACCGACTGGGAGAGAATCGAAACACCAGAGGATAACCGAAGTGGGAGAAAAAATCCAACCAGGCCTTCAGAACCGAAGTGGGAGAAAAGAGCCAACCACGCCAACGACGCTGCCGCGAGAAACTTTTCTCAGAGAACTTGAAAACGCAACTCAGGGAGAGGGAGCAGATCCGACCACAACAAGAAAACACACAAGTGGGAGGAGAGGGCATACCACGACTCGCGCCGTCTAGATGCAACCGCCGCCAAAACTCCTTGCAAGAGTCACTGCCGTCCTCAAGAGCCGCGACCTTACTCGTGAGCCACTGGCAGTTCATGCAGCCAAACCCTTCCTTGACGCCCCATGCTACTGCTCAGGATTGCAACCCCTCAACTTCGCCGGCAAAAACAGAGACAAACCCTAGACAGAGAACTTAGACGAAGACCTCGAGCGATGACCCTTGAGGAAGCTTCCCCAGATCTTGTCCTCATGAGATCCGGTTCTGCAAAGAGTTGCCGCCGTCACCCACCGCCTAGGTGAGGCAGAATCGCCGAATAAGAAAGACCGCCACCAAATCTTCGCTGGAGCACCACCAAAACCAAGGAGAGAAGTACCGGGGCAAGAAGAAGAAGAGAAACTGGCACTCTCGCGACTCCGGCAAGAACAGCCGGAGGCTAGAGAGAGAAGGAGGTGAAAGGCTTTTGTTTTCTAGAGAGAAGAGAGAGATGAGAGAGAAGCAGCTCAAAGGCCCTTTTTCAAAATTTGTTCTCTTTTAACTTCTAGAAAATTGCTCTATTAGATTCTTGTAAATTTTTAACCATTCGAGTTAAACATTATTGCGTTATTGTCATTTTTATTGCTTTTTTTTTTTTGGTTTCTGCAAGTAAATCCTCCATTGTGTTTTGTTTTGTAATTCTACCCTCAACTCTCGAAAAATGCAGGTCAATCCTATCAAATCTTGGTCCCGCTATATAACTCTCGACTATAACGAACATTATTGATTACAGAGATGAAAACGCAACATTTTGGAAAGACCTTCTAATCAAAAAATCAAGTTTTTGTCGTCTGAGTTTATTATTAGATAATCAAGTGTGGTTTAATACAAAGTAAGGAACATTATTAGGTAATCAAGTGTGGTTTAATACAAAGTAAGGAAAATAAAGAAGGGGATGCAACCACCTCTTTTTTTAAAACAGAGCATAAAATCCTAAAGGAAGGACTTCTAAATGCTAATCCTAGTTTCTCGACTTATACGATCTAACAACCACGATGGTCATCCCAATGTCAGATACGAATGAAACCGTCCATCTCTTGTTACACTCTTGGAGATATCCCGAGCAATCTGATTAGATCTTAGGGGCTTAAATTCGATACAACACCTGTCAAATTCGCTGCAAAGATGGTGAATCTGTGACGTAAGAACTCGGTAGCGAGGCCAATTCAGGGGCATAGATATAGCCTCCACTGCACTATGAAAATCAGAGATAATGACTACATCCGCCAGGTGCAGATCGCGGATACTCTGTAAAACCCATATTATACAACACAACTCTGCAATTAACCGATTCGGAGATCCGGTAAAAGCTTTCCTAGCGTGGATCGGACTGATCCATGTTGGTCTCTATCTATCCATGCACCTCCACTGTGCAGGTATGGATTTCTCCAATTGGCGTTCAAATTACATTTAATTTGACCAGCCATTGGAGGTACCCAACGCGACATCGACAACTGATGGTGATGATCCGCCATGCGAGTGGCCAAGGTAGCCTCCGAGCCGTTGAGCTTGGCCCATAACCATGCTTCCTCTGTTGCACGCTGAGTGACCGAGGCTATAGATTCCTGTTTGCCAGCTATAAGTACAACATTCCTGTTTTTCCAAGTGTTCCATAGGATCCAAGGAATTGCACTTCTTGTCTTTTCCGGTAAGACTGGATCTTCCATGAAGTCCAACAAATAAGTGAGACTTTCATCGAGTGAGTCAGAAATCCCGTTAACCGGATTAGGTATGTTTGCCTTTAGTCTGATTTGAGTAGCAATGTCACACCCACGAGCGGAGGCAGTAAACGGAGAGTGGGGTCAGCTGACCCCACTTAATTAAAAAAAATTATATATATATTTTTATTAAAATTGTTTATGACCACATCAAAAAAAATTTGTTGATCACATAAAAAATATCAAAAATATGAAAAAACAAAAATCATATTTTAATTGAGTAGTTGATTTATTTTGGATTTGAGCGCAGTTTTAGTTTAAGCCCACTCTACAAATAAAAAAGAATAATTCATCATTTTAACTAGTTTCAATTAATTATTAGCTGATAAAAAAATCAAATTCTACAACCACTACAAAAAAAGGGTAGATTGTATCATTTAAATTGTATCACAAAACTAAGAAATACTATTTTGAATTAGTTATTTATAAATGAAACAAATATACATGGCTTAACATTGTTTGATTAGGTTAATTACACTCGGTGCCCTGTCTTGTATTATTAACATAGAATATATACACAAGTGATGAGAGATTAGCCGTTGAAGACTATTCAATGAGAGCCTAATTTACAGAGAAGAATATTTACTTTCCTATTCTATTACCCTCCCTCAGTCGAAACGTGAAGAACTTCGAACGTTTAGACTGGATTTGAAATCATTGAAGAGGGCCGTAGGAAGACCTTTCGTGAATATATCAGCATATTGATGAGAGGAAGGGACATGTAGAACACGAACTTGGCCAAGGGCAACCCGTTCACGAACAAACAAGATGTCGAGTTCAACATGCTTTGTGCGTTGGTGTTGGATTGGATTTGTAGATAAGTAGACAGCGCTAACGTTGTCGCAGTAGACGATGGTGGCTTTTGCGATGGGGCAGTGTAGTTCGAGTAAGAGGTTGCGAAGCCATGAAGTTTCTGCGACTGCGTTGGCAACACCTCTGTATTCAGCTTCAGCGCTTGAGCGAGAAACCGTTTGTTGGCGTTTTGAGGACCATGAGATCAGGTTGTCACCGAAGAAGACACAATATCCTGAGGTGGATCGACGTGTGTTTGGACAGCCGGCCCAATCCGCATCCGTGTAGGTCGTGAGAGATGTTGTGGTAGACCGAGAGAAGTGGAGACCTTGTGTAATAGTTGCTTTGAGATAGCGAAGAATGCGTTTGAGGGCGTTGAAGTGCGGTTCACGGGGGTCGTGCATGTAAAGACAAATTTGTTGAACGGCATATGCGATGTCCGGACGAGTGAACGTGAGGTATTGAAGAGCTCCCGCAAGGCTTCTGTATAAGGTTGGATCTTTAACTTGTTCACCGATATCGGCGCGAAGTTTCGCCAAAGTATCAACAGGCGTGGTGCATGGGTTGCAGTTTGTCATGTTGGCACGATGGAGAATGTCTGCAATGTAGTTTTGTTGACTTAGTGTCATACTGTTGCTATCCCTGTGAACCCAAATTCCAAGAAAATGGTGCATTAATCCAAGATCAGTCATAGAAAATTCAGATTTTAGTGAGGAAATAATCGACCTGAGAAGAATATCCGAAGACGCGGTAAGTAGAATGTCGTCGACATATAGGAGAAGATAGGCAAAATCCTTTCCTTTGCGCATGACAAAGAGAGACGCATCACTTTTACTGTTTACGAACCCAACTCTTGTTGCGTATTGAGCAAAGCGTTGAAACCAAGCGCGAGGGGCTTGTTTTAACCCATAGAGAGACTTCTTGAGAAGGCAAACATGATCAGGTTCGGATGGATCAACGAAGCCCGGTGGTTGATGCATGTAAACTGTTTCTTCGAGATTGCCATGAAGGAAGGCGTTTTTGACGTCTAGTTGATGGACCGGCCAATCTCGAGAAAGGGCTAGGTGAAGGACTGTTCGAATTGTAGTTGGTTTAACAACATGACTGAATGTTTCGGAACAATCGACACCTACTTCTTGTGATTTTCCATTTGCGACGAGGCGAGCTTTGTAGCGAGAAAGGGTACCATCTGCATTGAATTTATGTCTAAAAAGCCACATAGAACGAATGATGTTAGTATTAGGGGGACGTGGTACTAAATCCCACGTTTTAGTTACTTGAAGAGCATCATATTCATCGGTCATAGCCGGATTCCAATTAGGATCCCGAGCAGCATGAACATGAGATAAAGGAAGAGGAGAAACAAGAGCAGTGTGTAAAGAAATGATTTTCTTAGCTTTGAAGATACCGTTTTGACTCCGTGTAGTCACTTTGGTGGGAGGTGGTGGAGCTTGAGGGATTTTAGTTTGTTTGAGCAGGAGGAGGCGATGGTGAAGGAGAAGAAGTTGTTGACGAAGCTGTTGGGGAAGAATTTGCGGCGGAAGTATCTTTAGAGTTTGTAGCTGCCGGTGATGGTTCGGGAGACATAAGAGATGGTGACGCAGAAAGATTTGGTAAGAGAGATGGCGCTGCAGAACTAGAAAGCGGCTCATGAGAAGAGTGTGAAGTTGTCGGAGATGGAGACTGTTGTTGTGGAGCAAAAAGCGTAGGTGAAGTCGGAGGTGGCAAGGGATGAATTTGTGATGCTGGTGTGATTAAAGGAGGCAGGAGATGAGATTTTGATGGTGGCGGTTGAGAAGAAAGTGAAGATTGAATTGCTAGTGCAAAAGGGAAAGAACTTTCGTCGAAGACAACATGGCGTGAGATGATGATACGGCGTGTTGAGAGATCTAGACACCGGTAACCCTTGTGATTTGTTGGATAACCAAGAAAGATGTATCGAGTTGAGCGAGGTGAAAGCTTGTTCGTAGCCATCGGTAGGAGATTTGGGTAGCATAGGCATCCGAAAACTCGTAGATGATCGTACGAGGCTGGTTTGTTGAAGAGCTGAGTGAATGGAACAGCGTTGTTGATTGCACTTGAAGGTAAGATGTTGAGAAGATGAGCAGCCATGTTCAGAGCTTCGACCCAATAGGTGTTTGGAAGCTTTGCCTGATAAAGAAGGGCACGCACAAGATTGTTGATAGTACGTAAAATACGTTCAGCCCGTCCGTTTTGTTGAGACGTGTATGGACACGAAAATCTGGGCTGAATTCCATTGTTAGAGAAAAAATCAAGAATAGCACGATTGTTAAATTCTCCTCCATTTTCACTTTGAAAAGCTTTAATGGGTTTTTGAAATTGAGTTTTGACAAAATTGTAAAAGTGTAAAAATTTGCTAAAAACTTCACTCTTTTGACAAAGTGGATAAATCCAAACAAAGTGAGAGAATTGATCCAGAAAAATAACGTAATACTTGATTCCACTTATACTCGAGACAGGAGATGTCCATACGTCTGAGTGAATTATTTCAAAAGGTTCAGAAACAACAGAGTGCAAAGTATAAAATGGTTGGCAAATGTGTTTCCCTAATTGACAAGCATGGCATAGGGAAGACACATCAGTTTTTGAATATTTTAAAAAACCAGAAGATGCTAAAAAACGAAGAACAGATTTGCCTGGATGACCCCAAGCGTTGATGCCAAAGAGACGTTGAAGTAGTGGTGAGAAAAGTATTATTTGATGAAGATGATGAATGCGGAGAGACGGCATAAAGCGGTCCGGTGCTATCACAACGGATGAGAGGAGCTTTGGTATGGAGATCCTTAACAAGAAAACCAAACGGGTCAAATTCAACAGAACAAAGATTATCAGTTGTAAATTGTCTAACAGAGATAAGATTTTTTAATATTTTTGGGCAAAGAAGGACATTATTCAGGTAGAGCAGACGAGATGGAGAAGAAATTAAAGATTGTCCTGAAGCAGTAGCAGGAATAATTGACCCATTACCGACAGTGATAAGAGGAAGAGATGAGTGAGAATTGATAGAGTCGAGAGTACCGGATTGTGCGGTGAGATGAGCAGTAGCTCCGGTGTCCATATACCAAGCGGCATCAGATGGATCGGAGAACGTCATGGTATTGAAAGCGTTGGCGAGAGAGGTGGGTATGAAGTCGGAATTCGGAGTCTGAGGAGACGGCGTGGCTGGTGAGGTGTGAGACGTGAGATAAGCAGAGTTTGCTGATGTCGGAGCTTGACCAAGAATGCCGGAGGCAGGAGTGGACGACGTCGGTTGCTGAAATCGTGAATTATTTCCTGTGTTGAACCACGCCTGATTGATTCTGGGTTGTGAATTGGGCCATTGTTGATTATTGGGCCATGGATGGGAATTGGCCCACGGTGGATAGGTTGGCCACGTCCACGGTGGTGGAGATCCAGAATTCCAATTGCCATTGTTCCAGTTAGGGTTGTTGCCACGTCTTTTGTTACCCCGGCCTCCGCCGCGATTGCCACGGTTATTGCGTCCTCCGCCACGGTGATTTTGAAATTGCGGTGCCTGAGATGAGTATCGCTGATCATACGGTTGAGGTGAAGCGGCAACGAGCACTTGAGGGTTCGACGCGTTGTCGTGGTGTGATGGTTCTGGTCGACGGTGGGTTTTGAGGCGGTCTTCTTCATCCTTGAGCATCGAGCGGGCATCATGGAAGGAGCATGGAGGAGACCGATGTTTGATAACATTGATGATGTTATCGAACTTGGAATTGAGACCGTTGAGAAGATGCATCACGAGGGTGCGTTCGGATATGGGGGAATTGACATTAGCAAGAAGATCCGAGAGTGTTTTCAGCTTCTGACAATAGTCGTGAACCGACAGATCGCCAATCGTTAATGATCGGAGTTCGTTTTCGAGTTGGATTGCACGTGCCTCTTTGTTGTCACGGAAGAGATTCTCGATTGTTGTCCACAGCTCACGTGTCGAACACTTGGTTTTCAGAACTGATTTCAAAAGCGACTCAGAGATAGTCCCGTAGATCCACATCTTGACAGTACCATCTGTCTGAGACCAGACAGTATCTGTCGGACCAGTTGGGAGAGATGTGCCATCGAGATGGCCTGAGACGGTGAAGCTATGACAGTGCGTTTCAAATAGTTCACGCCAGATGTCATAGTTCATCTGATTCATATCGAGAGTGATAGGAATATGAGCTTTGATTTGAGTAAGACTGAGTGTGCGATCTGTTATCGAATTTGCTGCAGCCATTTAGATGAGATGAATAAATAAAGAAGTGAGAGAATTTTAGAGAGAGTAAAGAGATTCAGAGAGGTGGAGAAGAAGAGAGAATTACGAGAGAAAGAGATTTTAGAGAGAAAAAGAAAAGAAAAGAAGAAAGATTGCAGCGTCTAAGAATTTTTAGAGAGAAGAGTATAGCTCTGATACCATGTTTGATTAGGTTAATTACACTCGGTGCCCTGTCTTGTATTATTAACATAGAATATATACACAAGTGATGAGAGATTAGCCGTTGAAGACTATTCAATGAGAGCCTAATTTACAGAGAAGAATATTTACTTTCCTATTCTATTAAACATCAATTATGATAATGGATGTTATAATTAACTAGTTTGACATCAATTTAATAAAAGTGATACAAATTTTATTAGTTTGTATCACTTTAAAAAAATTGATATTAAAATATAATGTTACATCAATTAGGTGATCGATGTATTTATTAATTTTTGTTAACATCACTTCTAACAATGATGCAAAATTAGCATCAATAAAAGCTGATCTAATGAAAATTACACTAATAATATATACATAATTATGTGAATTAGAAAAATGTAACTAATGATTTTGGTTAACATCATTTAGAAAAATGATATAAAATTTATATCAGTTAAAAGTGATGTAACTAACGTTTTTTTACTTTATCTCACATTGCTAATAGATGAAGATGTTAAAGAGAAACCATCTCTATATATACTGAAACTTAAATATCTAATATTCATATTTATTGGTGAATAAAATTATTTTTTTATTTGGTTTTAACCAATAAAATTAATTTTCTTTTTTGTTTTAACCAATAAGATTAGTTATATAAAAATAAATAACATAATTATTACAATCAATAAAGATATCTCGCATAAATTTAACATCAATTATATACAAGTGATAGTAATATTTTAAATCATATATTTTAAATGATACAAATATTAAGTCAGTTATTATAAATGATACAACTATTAAAATCACTTATTAAAATTGACGCTAATTTTAACATCAATTATTATAATCGTCACAAATATTAACATCACTTTTAAAATTTGATGTAAAAGATAACATTAGTTTTTTTTTGTAATTGACACATATTGAAATCAATTATAACAATCGATGAAAAAATAAAATATATTTGCATCGGTTGATAACTAACTGATGTTAATTATTTGCATCACCACAAACAGAGTCACTTTTCTAAGTGATGTAAGATTCATTTGCATCAATTATAAGTAATGCAAAAATATATAATAAATGATACATTCCATCTCCTTTTTTATAGTGAACCCCTTCTCTTCGTCATTCCTTTTAGTTGACTATGGCTTTTTTAATTTTTTTATTATTTACCAAAAAAGTAAAACAAGTAAAACATCTCAGATGTTTACCTTAAATTTCATTATATTTTTTTTAGTTTATTTTAATCATTTTATATTATGTTTTAAGTTTTAAATAAATTAGATATGACATGATTTAAACTCATATAAGAATATAAGCTTTATATATAATGTATGAATTCGAATATCTTTAATTTTTATTTTGTTATTTTTACTAGATAACTAATGAATCGATTACTGAAAAAATCTCTATTAATGAATGATACAAAACTGTATTGGTAATCACCTTTTTAATTGATAGTTTAGTATGTTTTATCTAAAAAAAATATTTAAAGATGTAACAAATGAAACCGTGATAAAAAGATTTCAAACTATTGGTGAACGTATAATATATTTTCAATCATTTTTTGGTAAATGTTTTTTAAAAATTTTTCTTCTACCCCCGGTAGAAAAATGTTATGGCTCCGCCACTGAAAAACAGATTTGATAAAAAAAACTCTTTAGAAAAATGTTATGGCTCCGCCACTGAAAAATATTATTTACAATGATACCATTTTGCTGATGTGTCATCATCAGAATCATCCTAAGTAACTATATAAAAATAGACTTATATATGTTACTAGATTAATTACATGTTATGCCACTCACATTAATTTGGTTAGACAATAGTTTATATCATTTATTTATACACAATTGAACATTTAATTTATGAATATTTTATCCTTCTTTCTATTTCTTACCAAAAATATATCATACTAATTACTTTTTAAAACACTAGATTTCTTCTCTTATTTTTATTTAAACTTATTTTTGTAAGAAAAACAATCATCACAGCATTCATATAGTAAAAAATATATAGATTTGTTAGTACATGTATTGTAATTCGAATTTTTAAAAATGAATATAAATTACTCAAATGCTTAATAAATATAAGTATGTTTTAAAAATCTTATTTTCCCCAAAAAAATATCCCACATGGAATCGATTCTCCTTTTCTTCCAAACAAAATCTTCCACATTTAATCCATTACAGTGATAAGGAAATACTAGATCCATAAAAAGATAATAGAAAATTAGAAACAAAGCAAAACTTTGCAAGTATACAGAAACAATTTGTTTGATTTCTACTAAGCCACCACGAGAGATGCTGTCTGGCCGGCGGCGAAATCTTTCGTTGCTTCAGAAGATTTTTTCCAGATGGATCTTGCAGAAAGTTTTCAGCTTTTCTCCTTAGCTTCATCAGACTCAATCTGTTCTTCTCTACACTCTTTGTTACAAAATCCAGATCCCAACAATTAAACATTCAATGAAATTTAAAGACAATCGTTTAAAATAAAACCCAGATCCAAAATTTAAGCTGGTACGAAAATTGGATTAATACTATACATAAAGAAATCAGAGTTGGACCAAATTGTTTACGGTAAAGAGGAGGGGTTTTCCACGATATAGTGCGGCTTCAGCCATGAGCACCCCAAACTATTATCCTCTTGATTTTGAACTCCTCGACTATTACATTTAATCACATTTCCCCCGAACTATTTTACTCTGCCCAATTCCACCTCCGTAGCGTAAAAGTTAAATCACGATCAAATCCATTAATTCGCGTTTATAAAATAGTAATTGCCCGTTTAACCCAAGTTCGAAACCGAATTTCTATTAAACCAGACCGGAAATTATGTTAACTAAACCAAGGTCAAAATTGAATTGGAGAATTAGGTTTTATATTTGTTTTTTTTTCTTCGCGACACAGAGTACAGAGAGACGACGATACATAGTCACAAAAAGAGAGCTTAAGTGAGAGAGAATCTTTGAGAGTAAGAGAAGCTTGACATCGCCGGATTGGTTGTCGTTGTCGGCTTCTCGGCACATGGCGAAATCTTCAAGAGTTGAGAGTTGAAATGGACTCTAATCTCAAATGTCCCTCCGTACGGGAGGGACAATCTAAAAGCCCCTCTCAAATCTAAATTCCCCTTCCTTCATGAATGGACTGTTTAGTCCTTCATTTATTAAAAAAAAACAAAATTGAAAATGGAAAACAAAAAGAAATCTGGTAGGAATTTAATTCAAACCATCCCTAAAATTAATTCTCTAAACCAACCAAACCAACCACAAAATTTAATCCCCTCTCGTCCTCTTCTTGCTCTCACGTTTCCACCATTGACGATTTGGAGGCGTGAAATTGAAGGTTAGTTGTTGCTGTTTTTTATGCTATTTTCGATTTCATGATTGAATTATCAAGTTTATGTCATAGGTAAAACAATCCCAAAGCAATTAATACATAGTTTCTTCTCAATTAGGGAAATTTATAGTAAAGAAATTTTTGATTTTTTTTTTGCTCATTAGAGTCAATGAGCTAGTTGGGTAAGGCTATTAGAAACTGATATTGTTAATTAAATGGGATATCTTGGTTAACTGAACAATGCATCGTAATAAATCGTGATGATTCGTATGATGAACCAAACTTTCTAGGTACTACTGGGTACAACTAGCATAACTGGACATATTAAGTGAATTTAGCACGAGTAGGATTAACCAAACTTTCTAGGTACTACTGGGTACAACTAGAATAACTGGACATATTAAGTGAATTAGTACGACTAGGATGAACCAAACTTTCTGGGTACTACTGGTACTACTAGCATAACTGGACATCTTAAGTGAATTAGTACGACTAGTCAAACTGGTATAACTATGATAAGATTACCTTACGATTTTTTTGTTCTTTTCAGGGGAAATGAGTAGCAGTGGTTGCACAGTCATATGTTTTGATTATGGGGGATTCTATTCAAAAGACGGTGATAAAATTATATGGAATTCTGTAGAAGATGAGATTCACACTTTTGTGATGAGGAAATCTTTGGAGGATGTCACTTATGCTGGATTAGTGGAGGGAATTTGCAGAAAGGTTTTGATAGATGCATCTACAACTCAGCTGAAAATTAGTTACTATCCATTGATCTTGAACACGAAGAAACCATCATATATTTGGAATGACGAAAATGTTTTTGGTTATCTACTACAAATGAGTAAAGATCAATGTAGAAGTGTTCTACATGTGGAGTTCAGTAAGGATGTTGATCAAAGTCATGGAAGCGTGCATGTTTCAAGAGAGGATCATGAAGTTGACGTTGATCTAGGTCAGAGTAATGATGAGCATTTTGGTACCGGTAGAGATGGTTTAGAAATACCGGACAGTGAAATGCAAGACAATGAGATGCAAGAAAATGAGATGCAAGAAAGATATGAGCTCGTGTATGATGATGATACAGAAGTCAGACCTTATGATGGAAACTCGCAAGTAATTCATGGATGGGAAGACGGTTTAGATATATATAAAGGTCAAGAATTTGACACTAGGCAGGGACTGCAAGCTCTCCTACAGAAAGGTGCACATGAGAATGGTTTTGAGTATGAAACGAAGAAGTCTGAACCCACACGTTTCGTGGTAAAATGTTGGGGAGCAAAAGAGGGATGCAAGTGGGGTTTAAGAGCTTCTGTGCGTATGAACTCTAATAGTTTCACTATTGCCACTTACAACAAGGTGCACACATGCTCTCGGGTTACTACAAGTACAATCAGACAAAAAAGGAAAGGCACACCACACTTAGTTGCAGCTGTTTTGGCTGAAGACTATCCAGGTCGATTCGACACACCAAATCCAAAAACGTTGATCAATATGGTTCAAGGCAGGCTTGGCGTGAAAGTATCGTACTCGACAGCGCTGAGAGGAAAAAACAAAGCTGCTAATGAGGTGCGGGGAAGTTCTGAGGAGAGTTATCGGTGGCTATATTCTTATTTGTACATGCTGGAGAAAGTGAATCCGGGTACACGGAGTTGTGTGGAATTAGATGAGCAGAATAGGTTTAAGTACCTATTCTTTGCATTGGGAGCTTGCATAGAAGGGTTTCTATCGATGAGGAAAGTCATCATTCTAGATGGAACCCACCTGAAGAACGTATATGGTGGAGTTCTAATCGTTGCTTCGGCTCAGGATCCTGATCATCATCATTATCCCATTGCTTTTGGTGTAGTTGATGGTGAGAAAGATGCAAGTTGGACGTGGTTTCTGAATCGGTTGAAGTTAGTAACACCAGATGTCCCTGGAATGGTGTTTATTTCGGATAGGAATCCAAGCTTGATCAAGTCAATAATGGAAGTGTTCCCTTTGTCTCAACATGGGTATTGTGTAAGGCATTTGTCACAGAATGTGAAAGGACACGTTGCCACCCACAGAGATGCATGTGCGAAGAAGTTCATCGAGTGCGCTAAAGCTTATACAGAGGTTGAGTTCGGAAAACTCTATGGTGCTTTTAGGATGAAATATCCATCTGCTGGCGAGTATCTAGACAAAAGTGTTGATGAGAGAAAATGGGCAAGATGCTATTTTCCAGGAGAAAGGTACAACATAGATACCACCAATACTGTAGAATCTATCAACGGCGTTTTTGTAAACGCAAGAAAGTACTCGCTGTTGCCAATGATTGATGTAATTGTTGCCAAATTGGCTGAATGGTGGAACACCCATAGGCAGACTGCCGCTGAAATCCCATTGTCAAAGAAGCTTGTGCCTTATGTGGAGGACGAAATGGATCTAAGATGTGTGGATGCAAAGAAACTCATGGTGCAAGAGTTAAACAGCTATCTCCATGAATACAATGTGATTGGGCTTGATGGGAAGAATTATTTGGTTGATATGACTGCGAGAACTTGTTCTTGCAAGTATTTTGATATAGACAGATACCCATGTGTGCATGCAATTGCTGCTGCCATCCATATGAGCAGAGATAGGGAACTTCATCTACAAGAGTTTTGCTCCAAATATTATTTGGTAGAGCTATGGAAATTGGCATACTCCAGGACAATCTATCCAGTTCCTCATATGTCTGAATGGGTTGTACCTGAAGAGATACAAGGAGAAGAAGTCTTACCTCCGGAATATAAGGTAAAGAAAGGAAAACCGCAACAGAAAAGATTCCCATCAGCTGGAGAACATCGTGGAAGAGGAAGAGGAAGAAGAGGAAGAGGAAGAGGAAGAGGTGGACGCTGGGCTGAATGGTTTGGGATTGATGGTAGTGAAGAGTAATTTATGTCTTTGTTTTAAATTATGTGAACTATGTGTGCAACTTTGTATGACTGAGACTTGTATGCATGTTATTTCTATCAGGTATGACTAGGCACCACTAGTACAACTCTATATTCCGCGTCTAATATGTCGGGTACGACTGGTGCGACTAGTACCACTCGTTTTAAGTACAACTAGTGCAACTACATTTTAGTTGTACTCAAGTCCAACTGGGAAAACCAGTACGACTATGCTTTCTACAAAAATGTCAATAACACAATTTCTAAATGTATTTGTAAACATGTTTCCACATAAAATAGGCCATAGAACATGTGGAAGCATATTTGAACATTTCATAGTTATATTAATTTGATCTATGAAAATGTTTGATCCATGAAAATGTAATGTCTACACAAGTTACCTTATACTTTTAAGGTTACTTTGGAAAACTTAACCACACAAACATGAAAACCATGAAAGTTTGTATTTTTATACAAATTTTAGCATTAGAAATATGTTAAATGTAGTTTGTTTACTAAATTTCACAAGTACAACTAAAAATGATTAATTTAGGGTATGAAACCACTGATTAGAAAATTTTAGCTGGATTCAATTTTTGTTTTGAAATTGGGTATAACTAAAAACTGGGTACAACTATGTTATAAAAAACTGATCAATTTTTATACAATTTTTTACAATTTTTATAACTAAAAAATCGATGAAACTCATTATTCCAATGGTTTGGCTCATTAAGGAATCTCTACTTACCAGCTAGAGTGTTCTCCATAGCCTTCTCCACAGACACTAACACTATCTCTGCAGCTGCCCTAGCCTCAGCCGCCACAGTCTCCACGGTTTCCGCAGCCTCCATCATCTCCGCAGCCTCCATCATCTCAGCCTTCTCCTTCTCCTCCTTCTCCGCCTTCTCCCTCTCCTCCCTCTCCGCCTTCTCCTTCTCCTCCTTCTCCTTCTCTGCAGCCGCGGCTCTCTCCTCCTCCTCCTTCTCTGCAGCCTCAGCCTCCTCCTTCTCCGCCTTCTCCCTCTCCTCCTTCTCTGCAGCCTCAGCCTCCTCCTTCTCCCTCTCGGCTCTCTCCGCCTTCTCCTTCTCCTCCTTCTCCTTCTCCTCCTTCTCCTTCTCCTCCTTCTCCTTCTCTTCAGCCGCGGCTCTCTCCTCCTTCTCCTTCTCTTCAGCCGCGGCTCTCTCCTCCTTCTCCTTCTCTTCAGCCGCGGCTCTCTCAGCCTTCTCCTTCTCCTCCTTCTCCGCCTTCTCCCTCTCCTCCCTCTCCGCCTTCTCCTTCTCCTCCTTCTCCTTTTCTTCAGCCGCGGCTCTCTCCTCCTTCTCCTTCTCTTCAGCCGCGACTCTCTCCTCCTTCTCCTTCTCTTCAGCCGTGGCTCTCTCCTCCTTCTCCTTCTCTTCAGCCGCGGCTCTCTCCTCCATCCCCCTCTCTGCAGCCACAGCAGCCTCAGCCATCTCCCTCTCTTCAATCGTTTTCTCTGTGACATAAAAACAAAAGAGTCAAATAAACTTCAATTATTAAAACAAAAAAACTTCAAAAATAAGTTTCTCACCGAAATCATTGTATCCACCATACTAAAAATCTGGAGGATTTCTTTGCTCTTCCACGAAGCTCTCTACAGCTACCAATCTTGTATCCAAATCATGAATCCTGTCTTTAATTTCCTTGAACCCTTCTTCCATTAAGTTCATCATCCTTTTCATTTGCTCGACTATTGGCTCAATCACAGCTGCAGGTTCTTGTTCAGCTGGCTCACCTATTGTCGCACCTTCTTCTTGGACATCTTCTTCTTGGACAACTCGGGATTGAACATCGACCATGAAGATATCCTCCCACAGTATCTTCCCTTGTTGGCGGATTATAAACTTGTTCCACCCATCAAAAATAGGGTCAGCTACATCTGAATCATCCTTCAGTTCATAGTCCTGCCATTGTGTCTCTTCTATGACCCTCTCTATGAGATCTACTTCCTCACCCTCAGCAGTCAAAATACTAGTAATGTCCTGAAACATAACGAAAAAAAAAATTAAACCACAATTGAACTAGTTGTACTATTCGGACTAGTTGTACTATTTGGACTAGTTGAACTATTCGGACGAAAATCTTTGTATAACAAAAAGTGAAATACCTTCGTATCTCCAAGATGCTCATTTATTGAATCCAACGAATATCTAGTTGTGCCAGTCTGCGTGAACTCCCACTTGCACATTCGTGCACAATCATCCTCTGCATTTCTTACTTTCAACCAAAATTGTGTCTTTAGGGTTGGAATTCATTCAAACGCCAAAATCTGCACATATAATTAGACCAGTTAGAATAGTTGTACTATTCGGACTAGTTGTACTCATAAGAAAATACGACTTACTTCCAAAGGGTTGAGGAACCCAGGAAACGCCCAACTCGCTTTCTCTGGGATCGATCCTTTGAAATGGTTCACCATATGATAAATCTCTTTGATGTTGTCATCGAAAGTAAACCGTCCCCACGGGAATGTCTCACACAGCTCGAGACTATCAACCATCCTCAGAATGAAAGGCTCTATGGCTACTCCATGCTTTGATCTCCCTCTTATCACTGTCGCCAAGAAGTACAGGACAGCCATCTTTAGCCGATTCCTACTGCCACTATACTTCATCGCCTGAAGTGCTTCTAGCACAACTTCAACTGTAATTTTTTGGCCTTCACGAAAATGGTTTTTAACAAACCTCATGCTACCTAAATTCTTGTAATTGGCTGGGTACTCGTGGCAGTACAGTCCCGAGAGGAGAGCATGCTCTCTGATGGAGTATCTAACGGGCACTCCATTTACCACAAACCAAGCCTGTCTACCCTTGTCCGTTTGTACCGTGCGTAGAAGCAACATCCAAAGCCCCATCACCTTTCTCGTTGCATAAGTCTTCATGTGAAATAGGTGCTTGAACTGCGGGTGGTTCAGAAACCAACTCTTCTCATCCTCTTCCAAAGTTGGAAATATTTCCTCCTTAAATCTGTGTTGCAAGCATTTGGTACTTAGCTTACATCCCTTTCCATATTCAGTGGGATTGAAGAAATATCCGAGAGGCCGCATTGGTTCTTCTACATCATCATCATCATGCTGCAAAAATAAAGAAACCGATTTAGTATACTTCTGTCAAACTAGTACGACTAGTACGATTAGTATGACTACAATCTAGTCATATTATTCGGACTAGTTGACCTACTCATACTACTCAGACTCGACATTTCATGCAATCCAATTATACTAGTTGAACTAATTAGACTATTTATAATAACCGTTCTAGTTGAACTACTCATACTAGTCGGACTAGTTGGACCCAATTATTCCCAATTATACTAGCCATTGTACAACAAAATTTGGGGTTTACCAGTGGTGGTGGTTGCGACGACGAACCGATTGCCGGTTCTGGAATCGGAGGCGGGTCGGTTGCCGGTTGCACCGTCGGAACCACCGGATCTGTCGGAAGCGGATCACTGGACTTTGATTTCTTCCGCGACTTCTTCTCTTTTCCTCGCACTGGACCCTTTCTTTTCTTTGTCGCCGGTGGATTTGAACTCGACGGCAGCGGATATTCTTCTTCTCCTTCAGTCACCGGACCTGGAGGAGACGGAGGCTGAGGCGGAGGCGGAGCATTAGAAGCTTCGTCTTTTGATTTTGATTTCTTCCTCAGATTCTTCTCTTTTCCTTGCGGTGCCGCAATACGCTTCTCCGCCTCTGTTTTCTTCTTCGCCGGCGGATTTGAACTCGACGGCGGCGGCGATGAAGTATCATCCGGCGAAGCCGATCTCAACCGAACCCCTCCTTTCCTAGGCGGCGTCATGAGGTCGATAAATACGGATTTGATCGCTGGTTTGGCTTCGGACTCGGGGTAAAACGATTAAAGTCCGATGAAGATGAAAAGGGTCCGATGAAAAGTCGTGGAGAAGATGAAAAGTTGTGGAAAAGTTAGGAGTTTGATCGAAATTTTAGGGATTTAGAAGTTGTTTTTTCGTTTGGGTTTGGGCCGGAATTAGATTTAGGTGTGGGCCGAAGTTAGATTTAGAACCCAATAGATATTATTAGGTTGGTTTGTAATTCAGAGGAAATCGGCTACCCTTCTTCGTCTTTTCACGTTTTTCCGTTAAAAATATAAAAAAAAAATGTTATAACAGGGGCATTTGAGATTCTTCTCCCGTACGGAGGGGCATTTGAGATTAGACTCCAGTTCAAATCGAGATGGATCAAACATCAATTGTTCTCAGGTTAGAAAATTATTTACTTTTGGTCGATTGTTGAAGTGATTTGAGTCGATTGTTCAATTGATTTGGAGAATAACAACCTCGTTTTATAATCTCTACACTTTTTTGTTAATTCTTCGATTTAAAGCGACCTGGTTTTGTGGTTTTAAATCAAGTTACGTTTTTGCTCAACTGGGTTTGAATGAGATTTTTTCTTGAAAGTTCACTCAATTGAAGTTTTTGTTTTTAAATTTTATTGGGGGAATCGGTTTCAGATTTGTGGAGTTTTCGTTTTGATTGGGCAGAGAGACCTGCAAATCAGTTTCTTTAGTCTTGGATTTGAGTTGGTTATAATGATTGTTTTGTAAGAATGCTTTGAGATCTCTTCATTGATCTTATTCTCATTTCTTTTTCTTGGTTTCATATGCGTCACTGCAAACCTTACTTAGGATTTAGAGTCTTCAAAATGGCAAATTGATATTTGTTTTTTTTCAGGGAAAACGTGGAGGATGAGTATGATGGAAACAACTTGAATCATGAGGAAGAAGAGGAGAATAGAGATGCAGAAAATGGAGATGAAGATAAGGAGACAGAGAATGGAGATGAAAAGGAGGATACAGTGGGACGATATGAGTATGAAATTGAAGAAGATGTTGCTGGCTTTTTTGATGAGGAGTACAGGGAGAGACACACAATTCCAAAGAGCTCGGATGATGAAGATGAAGATCAATTGGTTGTGAAAAAAAAGAATGGGAAAGAAGAAGCGTGATAAGTTAGAGTTAGGAACAAAGTTCTATACAAGCTATCAGTTCAAGCAAGCTGTGTTAGACTATGCATTGAGCAAAGCTAGGAACATCAGACAAGATAGGTGGGATAAGACTAAGGTTTCATTTTGATGTGGCATTGTTGGAAAATGCAAATGGAGGGTGTATTGCTCGTATGATAAACCAAGTCAGATGTGGGTTGTCAAGACTAGGTATGCGTCTCACAGTTGCACTCGGAATGGGGAATGGAAGCTACTAAAGAGTCATGTGATTGCAAATCTTTTCTTAGATAAGTTGAGGGAAGAACCGGATTGTATGCCTGAAGACATTCAAGATCTTATCAAGGAGAACTGGAAATTAGTAAGTACAAGAAATCAGTGCCAATGAAATGGCTTGAGAGGGAGTATGAAGAACAATTTGCTCATCTCTGCGGGTATGCAGAAGAAATCATATTTACAAATCCAGGATCTACTGCAATAGTTGAGGCATATCGTAATGCGGCTGGTAAGGATGTGTTTGATAGGTTTTATATTTGTATAGCAAGCTTGAAAAACTCTTGGAGTGGGACTTGTCGTCCAATATTTGGTCTTGATGGCACATTCTTGAAAGCTGCTGTCAAAGGAGTCTTGCTTACTGCTGTTGGATTTATCTCATAGCTTGGGCAGTGGTACAAAAAGAGAATGGGCCAAACTGGACGTGGTTTGTGAAGCTATTGAAGCATGACTTAAGTCTTCAAACTGGACACGGAATAGTCATTATCTCGGATAGAGGAAGGGTAAGGAAATTTTATTCGTTTAGGCATTCTTTGCTTAAGTACTATTTTTTTTTTGTTCACGGCTTAAGTACTAATTGAAAATATGTTTGCAGGGACTTCTTAATGCTGTGAGAGATGAGTTACCATCTGCTGAACACAGAATGTGTGTTAAGCATATTGTGGAGAACTTGAAGAATCGTGGGCATGCAGACAAAGATTTGATAAAGCTGATGGTTTGGAACCTAGCTTGGAGCTACACTGCAGTTGAGTTTGAAGAGAATCGTAGGAAGCTGCAGGACTATAGTTTGAGTCTGCATGCAGATGTGATGAAAGAGAAACCTGAGACTTGGTCTCTCGCATTTTACAAACTTGGGAGCTGCTGTGAGAATGTTGATAACAATTCAACAGAGTCATTCAACTCAACTATTATCAAAGCTCGAGCAAAGGCCTTGGTACCCATGCTGGAAATGATTCAGAGGCAGGCTATGACTCGCATTGCAAAGAGAAGGGTGATATCACATAAATGGGAAGGAAAGTGTTCAGAGTATGTGAAGAAGGAACTTGCATTGGAAAAAAACATGTTAACAAATGCAAATCAATTCCTGCGACTCATGGAGTGCATGAAGTGTCCCTCTTTGGGAATTCTTACACAGTGAACACAAGGAATCAAACTTGTTCATGTGGAAAGTATCAAATCTCAGGAACATCTCTTTGACCTTTATCTTAAATAGATGTTTCCATTTGAAGTCCCGTTTTTAAATGGATTTGTGTTTTTCATAGTGATATATCATGGTTTTTACCCGTTTTTAAGCCATGATATAAGTGTTTTTATAGAGTCTTTTGCTAGTTTTGGAGTCTTTTTAGAGTCTTTACAGGATGGAGAGCATTTGGAGCTAAATGGAAGAAACTGGAACGTTTTTGGAGCATTTTGGAGAAGCAGCCGAAGTGATGAAGTCAAGAGGCTGGATTTACGAGCTGAGTGTCGATCGACACCATCAGTGTCGATCGACACCAAGGATGGACGGCGAAGCTTGACGGTTTCCAATCAGGAAAAGGAAAGAAGAGCAACTTTGAAGAATTACAAGTTTACCCCTGGACGAAAAATCCCCTTCTATAAATAGTTTTCAGGCATTGTTTAGCCAAAGACCTGAGGATTATTTTCTGTTTTTGAGACTTAGAGAGAGATTGATCCTGAGCTTTTGGGGAGACAATTCTAACTCATCTGAGCCAGATTTCGAACCCCTGTATCATTCTCTATTCTTTTATGCAATATTATTCAGCCATGTTTTGTGTTTGCATTATTATGTCTGAGTAGTTTGCTTGTTAGGTTAGGGTAATTTAGGGTTTGATGAAGAGTTTATAGAATCACTAGAATTATTAGGGAAATCAATTGGATCTTCACCTAGATTTGTGCTTAACTTGATTCTCTGAATTGATCACTTAGAAATCAAACCTTAGGTTGTTTAATAGATGCGAGAGCATTATTAATAACTTGAACTAATCTTAGGTGAGCAAATTATCTATTCGCAAAGAGATTTGGTCTAGGTAATTTGTGAACAAATCGAACCTGTTCTTATTGCTTGCCTTGATTGTTTAAATTCGCAAAGAGATTTGGAATTTAGGGATTTAGGCATAGATAACTTCTGCAACGAGAGTTGATTGGTTTTACCTTAGAGTTTCGAGTTCTAGACGGTTCTTAATAAATCCCTAATAAACTTAGATTCTGCATTCTTGGATTCAAACCTGATAATTATCCTTGCCTAGCGCCTCGTCTCCTGAACTTTAATCCATCTAATTCCGATTTATTACTTGCTTTAATTGCTTAGTTTTCAATTTCATTATTCGACCTAGCATAATCTAAACCTAGAAACCATAAGTGTAGCTTTAACTTCCCTGAGGATTCGATACCCCTTATACTTCAACTGCATTGCTGTGCACTTGCAGTAGTTGATTATTTGGGTAAAACCTGAGCCCTATCAAGTTTTTGGCGCCGTTGCCGGGGAAGCTAATAGCTACCTAACGGGATCTAGTATTAGGATTCTGTCTAGGTTTTTGTTTTATTTTTGTTACTGATTTAGTTCTCTATCTTTTGTTTCAGGTGCATGCCCAGTACCAGGAGCAACAAGGAAGAAGAACTAGTCACTTTGAACCAGGAAATCAACCGTCTCGAACGTACGAACCGCAAGTCTGCACGAGCATCGATCGACACACCAGGCGTCGATCGACACCGTTCTGCACCAGCATCGATCGACACACCTAGTATCGATCGACACCTTGCGCAGATAGAGATGGCTGAACCTGTAATCATGATACGCAACGAGGATGGCGACTTTGTTGACCTGCAGGGCAACAGAAGGAACGCCCAAGGACAGAGACTTGATGAGGCTGGCGCCATCATCGTCGAAGCTGCAGAAGCTGGACGTGGAAGAACACTAGGCGAGTACAACCGCCCAGACCAGTTCTATGCCAATAGAGCTGCGATCCGTCCTCCTGCATTCCAGAGGAATGACTTTGAGCTGAAGCCCGCTTATTACACTTTAGTGGCTCAGCATCTCTTTCATGGTCTTCCCAGTGAGCACCCTATGGACCATATCGAAAGATTCGAGGACCTCGCATCAAGCATCAAGGCCAATGGAGTGACCTACGACTACATTTTCTGCAAGCTCTTTCCTTACTCACTTGCAGGCGATGCGTCCTACTGGCTGAAGCAGCTTGATCCAGGATCTTTAAACACTTGGGAAGAAACAAAGAATGCATTCTTATGCAATTTCTTTGATGATGCAAGATCCGAGGAGCTGCGGATGAAGATCACTACATTCTCCCAAGGACCTGCTGAAGCATTCAAGGCTTCATGGGTGCGATTCAAGGCTTACCAGAGGGACTGCCCACATCACGGTTTTAGCAAACCACATCTTATCGGTATCTTTTACCGAGGGATTGATTGGAGGTACCAGATGGCCTTAGACGCTGCAAGCAATGGCAACTTCAACACAAGGATTCCAGAAGATGCGATAGAGCTTATTGACAATTTGGCTTCCAGTAACAGCACCAAAAACGCAGACTTCGAAAGAAGACAAAACGCAGGAGTAACTGGAGGAAACCAAATTGCTGAAGTCAACAGGAAGCTGGATCTCTTGGTGGGAAAGAAGCAAGTCCATTTTGCCAATGAAGTGGAGTCATTCGAACCAGAAGAAGGCTGTGAAGAAGAGGATGTCAATTACATCAACAATGGTGGATTTCAAGGCCAAAGGTTTGGGAATCAGCAAGGGAACATGAACTTCAGCGGAAACTACCAGAAGAGCTCCTTCACAGGAAATCAGAACTCTTCTGGTTACAACTAGAAGCCCCCATTCCAGAACTCTTCTGGTTACAACCAAAAGCCCCCATTCCAGAGCAGCAACAACAACTACACAAGGAATTATGGTTCATCCTCTTACCAGAAACCACCTCCGCAAGACAACAAAATGGAGGCCTTGCTTGAGCAGATATTGGAAGGACAGCAGAAGATGACAGTGAGCTTCAATGGCAAGATTGATGCACTGTATGAGGACCTGAATGGGAAGATTGACAACATACATTCTCACATGAAGAAGCTGGATATTCAGGTTGCTCAAACCGCAGAAACTGTTAACAGGCAAGAGGGATTCCTTCCAGTGAAGACGGATACCAATCCCAAACGCCACGTGAATGCCATTGAGCTGAGGAGTGGCAAGACCCTTCAAACCGTGCAGAAGAGAGGGCTCAGCACTGCATAATTCGAGGAGCTTGAAGACATAGAAGATGCTGCGGAGCAGAGTATCGATCGACACCATCAGTGTCGATCGACACCCGAGGAGATGAACGACAAATCAGAGAAACGCGACGCGAAAGATTCGACTCCAGAGACCAGTGTCGATCGACACCAGGGGTGTGTCGATCGACACCCATCACGGACTGCCACAAATCAGCCTACAACACTGAAGGCTGCATCAGAAAGAGTTTACAAGTCGAAGATCCCTTTCCCACTGATCACAAAGAAGTCTAAGAAGGAGCTGCTGGAAGCTAGATGCAAGGCTATCATGGATAGACTAGTGGTAGAAATCCCCTTGATGGATGCCATTAGAACTACTCCAATGATAAAAAGATACCTGAAGTGGATGATGGCCAACAACATTGACATGGAGGAAGGAGTAATGATGATATCAGAGCAAGTCAGTGCTGTCATTCAGAACAGGCTACCAGAAAAGCTCTCCGATCCAGGGAGCTTTGTTCTTGATTGCTCCATTTTCACAGACAAGTTTGGGAGATCTCTATGCGATTTAGGCTCAAGCGTCAACTTGATGCCTCTTTCGGTTGCTCTCAGAATGGACATGACAGACTTCAAGGCCACCAGAATCTCTTTAGTCCTTGCTGACCGATCTATCAGGATCCCTGAAGGTGTTTTAGAAGATGTTCCTATCAGAGTTGGAGATTGCCTAATACCCACAGACTTTGTGGTATTAGCCTATGATGAGGAACCCAAAGACCCCCTCATACTTGGTAGACCATTCTTGGCTACAGCTAGAGCCATCATTGACGTGAGGAAGGGAAGGATTGCGTTGAACATTGGTGATTTGGTGATGAATGCTGATGAAGAGACCCACAATTGATGGACAAACCTTCTATGTTGATTCACTCACCAACCTTGCTGAAGAAATCTTCAAAGAGGACCATCCTACAGACCCTTTGGAGCGAGCTCTGACCACTTCTACAAAGGATATTGAAGATCTCAACGACGCTGCTGCTGGTTACACCAAGATGCTCGACGCAAGTAAGCAAGTGATGCAACTTATCGCACAGGAAGACCTGTGTCGATCGACACCATGCGACATCGAGCAAGGATGCATCATTTGGCGACTGGAGCGAGATCAAAGCACCAAAAGTTGAGCTCAAACAGCTCCCTGCCGGGCTAAGGTACGCATTTCTTGGTCCTAATTCGACCTATCCTATTATAGTAAATGCTTCCTTGAACAACGCAGAGCTCACTTTACTGCTAAGCAAGCTGCGCAAATATCGCAAAGCTCTTGGCTATTCTCTTGATGACATTTCAGGTATCTCACCAGATTTATGCATGCATCGGATTCACCTTGAGGATGAGACCAAGTCGTCAATTGAACACCAAAGGAGGCTAAATCCAAATCTGAAGGAAGTTGTCAAGAAGGAGATCATGAAGCTGTTGGATGCTGGGATTATCTATCCCATCTCAGATAGTGCTTGGGTCAGCCCTGTACACATGGTCCCTAAGAAAGGAGGAGTCACAGTGGTGAAGAATGAGAAAAACGAGCTGATTCCCACAAGGACTGTGACTGGTGACAGGATGTGCATAGACTACAGGAAGCTGAATGCCGTGACTAGAAAGGATCACTTTCCTCTGCCTTTCATTGATCAGATGCTGGAGAGATTGGCAAATCATCCCTACTACTGCTTCCTTGATGGCTATTCAGGGTTCTTCCAGATCCCCATCCATCCGGATGATCAGGAGAAGACCACGTTTACATGTCCTTATGGTACTTTTGCATACCGCAGAATGCCGTTTGGACTTTGTAATGCTCCTGCGACTTTCCAGAGGTGTATAATGTCTATCTTCACAGACATGATTGAGAAGTTCATGGAGGTCTTTATGGATGACTTTTATGTTTATGGGTCATCTTTTAAAGACTGCTTGGAGAACTTATGCGCTGTACTTCAGAGATGTGAGGAGAAACACTTAGTCCTGAACTGGGAAAAGTGTCATTTCATGGTCGCAGATGGGATTGTACTTGGACATCAAGTTTCAACAGAAGGAATCGCAGTAGACCGCGCCAAGATTGAAGTCATGACAACTTTGCAAGCACCTGATTCTGTGAAGTCTGTGAGGAGTTTTCTGGGGCACGCTGGGTTCTACCGAATATTCATCAAGGATTTCAGCAAGATTGCAAGACCACTCACGACTCTTCTCTGCAAAGATGTGAAGTTTGAATTCACAGAAGAATGCCTTTCAGCCTTCGAGCAGATCAAGCAAGCTTTAGTGAGTGCTCCAATTGTTCAGCCATCGGACTGGGATCTACCCTTCGAGGTGATGTGTGACGCGAGTGACTTTGCAGTAGGAGCAGTTCTGGGACAGAAGAAAGACAAGAAGTTGCACGCCATCTACTAAGCCAACAGGACCTTAGATGATGCGAAGAAGAACTATGCAACAACGGAGAAAGAATTGCTAGCTGTGGTCTTTGCCTTTGAGAAATTTCGCCAGTATCTTGTTGGCTCAAAGGTGATTGTCCACACTGATCATTCTGCATTGAAATACTTGATGCAGAAGAAGGATGCAAAGCCAAGGTTGCTAAGGTGGATTCTACTTCTAGAAGAGTTTGACATAGAAGTCAAGGATAAGAAAGGAGTTGAAAACGGAGTAGCTGATCATCTCTCAAGGATCAGGATTGAAGATGACGTGCCCATAGATGATTTTATGCCTGAAAAAAACGTTTATCTCATTGAGAGTCGTTTCCAAGCTGAGAGTTCAGACCCTGCGAGCTTAGTGTCGATCGACACTAAGGTGGTGTCGATCGACACTAAGGTGGTGTCGATCGACACTAAGGTGGTGTCGATCGACACCCCGTCCGAAACGAAGTTCGACAATTCATGTGCCCGAGTGTCGATCGACACCACCTGTGTCGATCGACACCCGACCCGAGCTTCACTTCGCATGATCCTGGATGATGTGTTTCGACAGCCAATCTTTGCCATCAATGCTGCGAACAGACCTTGGTATGCTGACATTGTGAATTCACTTGCTGCTGACATTGAGCCAAAGCATCTTAAGAACTATGAGAAGAAGAGGTTCATGAGAGAACTTAGGAGATACTATTGGGATGAACCTCACTTGTACAAGCATTGTTCGGAAAATGTCTACAGAAGATGCATTGCAGAAAGTGAAATTCGTGATGTCATGTTCCATTGTCATGGTTCTGAATATGCGGGACACTTTGCTACATTCAAGACGGTGTCCAAGGTTCTTCAAGCATGCTTTTGGTGGCCTACTATGTTCAAGGATGCGCAGCTGTTCATCACGCAATGTGATGTTTGTCAGAGGAGAGGAAAGATCAGTAAGAGGAATGAGATGCCACAGAACTTCATCCTTGAAGTTGAGGTTTTTGATTGCTGGGGTATTGACTTCATGGGTCCTTTTCTTCCATCCTACGGAATGCAGTACATCTTGGTGGCTGTGGACTATGTCTCTAAGTGGGTGGAAGCAATTGCTTCTAAGACTAATGATGCTGCTGTAGTTCTCAAGATGTTTCAGACAATCATTTTTCCACGGTTCGGAGTGCCTCGGATTGTCATTAGTGATGGTGGATCTCACTTTATCAACAAGGTGTTTGACAAGCTACTGAAGAAACATGGTGTTCAGCATCGCGTCGCGACTCCATATCACCCCCAAACGAGTGGACAAGTCGAAGTATCCAACAGACAGATCAAGCAGATTCTGGAGAAGACAGTGGGCAAGACAAGGAAGGATTGGGCCGCGAAACTTGATGATGCTCTTTGGGCATACAGGACAGCCTACAAAACGCCACTTGGGACTACACCGTTTCAGCTGCTCTATGGCAAGGCCTGCCATCTTCCAGTGGAACTCGAACACAAGGCGCATTGGGGTATCAAGAAGATGAATTTTGACTTGAAGCCAGCTGCAGAAAGGTGCCTGATACAGCTCAACAAGCTAGATGAATTGCGCCGTCACGCTTATGAGAACTCAAAGCTCTACAAGGAGAGGACAAAAGCATATCATGACAAAAAGATTGTCACCAGACAATTTGAACCAAATGACCAGGTACTTCTTTACAACTCTCGTTTACAATTGTTTCCTGGCAAATTGCGTTCACGTTGGTCAGGTCCCTTCACAATCAAAGAAGTCAGACCATATGGAGCAATTGTCCTAACGAACGCCAAGGGAGAAGAGTTCACTGTGAATGGGCAAAGGGTGAAACACTATTGGGCTCAAGCCAAGATTCCAGAAGGACACATTGTGTCTCTGGATGATGCACCGTCCGCCTAAACGCATGATTAGTCAAGCTATTGACGTTAAACGAGCGCTGAGTGGGAGGCAACCCACTAAGGTACGTTTTCTGTTATTTTCTTTTGGTTTTACTAATTATTTTGGCTTTTACTTATTAAAAAAAAAAAAAAAGAGAAGGATCGATCAGGCTTAGTGTCGATCGACACCCAGCGAAGATACGGGTAAGTTATTAAAAACCCGAGAATTCTTCTTTCTTTCTCATATTTTCAAAACCGTGATTTTTGAGAGAATTTCCCCCAAATCCCAACTTTCTCATTTCTTAACCAAATTGAGTGATTTAAAGCTCTAATTCGTGCGAATTTCATCACTCTTTCATATTCCATTGTTCATTCATTCGATCTCCAAGGTATGTTCTTCAAATCTCCCAATTTTGATTTTCGGCCCTAAGGTGAAAACAATTCAAATTTGACCTATTTAGCTTGATTTCTTGTTTGAATCCTGTTTATTTAGGTTGTATATCATGTTTAGGATCATTACCCAACTGTTTTTCATCCTCTAATTTGCACAATTTGAAATTTTTGAAAATTTGGGAATTCATGATGCATGTTGCGAATTTAGAGACTTCTCTTGGGTATTATGGCTTTGAATTGGTTGATTGATGATGCTAGGATAGTTTGCACCGGTCATTGATGCATAATTTGAGTTTAACATTCATAAATTATCGGAGTATTGAAGTTTCGTACTTGGTGTCGATCGACACCCTATGTGTCGATCAACACCCGACCATTACAGAAACATTGCGTTTCGTTTGTTGGACTTTGGATGTTGATTTTGGTTTTTCTTTTCATTGCAGATGCCTCCTGTGAGTAAGAGACCATGCCACACTAACGCCGAAGCCTCAGGAACGGCAAATGACGAAGCAATTCCCTCTCTTCCTCCATGGCCAAAGCGTGAAAACGCAAAGATCCGGATTACACGGAGTTGGGACGAGTCACCAGCTGCAGAGGTGGAAAAGGACGCCTGCACTTACAGAGACATCAGCGAGTCATGGGATGATTACAACACGCTGTTCTACAATGCGTGGCAGCGAGTAAAGATCGCTCCAACTCGCTTCGCTTGTGAGAAGACGATGAGCGCGCTAGGAATCAAGGATAACATCCTTTCCTTGATGATCAGAATTGGGATGGGCACCATCGCGACGAAGCAGTTCGATCTCTATCCAGACCTAGTCCGCCAGTTCATTGCCACAGCCAGGGTCTACTACTGGAATGAGATCAACAGGAATGCTCTGGAAGGCACATTGGCTTTCCTCATCCGCGGAATCAGATACCGCATTTCCCTTCCAGACCTCTGTGGGATCTATGGATTCGACGACGAGCATGCCACTGGGGTCTCTCTTCAGACTCAGCTTCCAGATAACCAGGACTTCTGGTTGCACTTCGGGAATGAGAGGTATGATTCTAAGACCTCCACTCACACCGACATTCGTCATCCTACTCTGCGCTATTTGGTTCGATTGTTCTCCACTACACGTCTGTGTAAGCACGAGCCCGGGAAGATGCGAGTGTCTGAGTTGGTGCTACTCTATTGCGGTCTTTGGTCTGAGATCTATGAGGATGATGACGCGCCAGTTAGCGCGAACCTTGGCGCGGTATTTGCTCATCATTTGGCTTCCTTGAAGACGAAGCCTTTCAGTGGGACGAAGCTGAAGCCAGAGACCATAGGGAGTCTTCTTACACCCATCTTCCAGCACTGTGGGATAGACACTTCTACATGTTCCATTGTTACATCGCGTGCCTTGGTGGATATGGAGTACCTGAAGAGGACTCACTGGGTGACCGGAGAGAGACTGTGGGCATTTAGCGACGAGCAGAGAGTGCAGCGTTTGATTCAGCTACCTGACAGAGACCTCACTTACATTACCAGTAACCCAGGGCGCCTAACATTTCAGCCTAGTCCGACCAAGCTCAAGGATGCTCCCGTTGCCAGACGCAGAGGTACTTCATCACGCACAGCTGCAGATCCTCCACGACCATCTAGACGCAGAGCACCGGCTACTTTAGAGCCTATTGGACCGCATCACCTTCCAGACGCTCCTGAGATTCCTATGGAGCAGGCTGCTTTCCAGCGATACGTGGTTCAGAGCTTCCAGGCCATCTGGAACGCCATTGCCTCTGTGTCTACCTGCGTTCGACCACCTACGCCACCACATTCCTCTCCACCACATGCTGATGACGACGAGTGACTTTCTCATCCTTTTTCTTTTTAGTATTTTGAGTCAGTTTTTCTTTTCACTTGAGTCTGCATTTTGTTTCATTTGATTCAGTACCTTGTTTCAAACTTGTTGCAGTTATTGAGCTTATTGGATTATCTTGTGCTTTTAACCTTTTGTTGAGTTTTCTAACAGCTTGGAAGACTTCTAACAACATTCTGACTTAACAACTTCAATGTTCGAGTGGCAGAACTCTGTCTACGGACAGAGTGTCGATCGACACCATCTGTGTCGATCGACACCACCTTCAGACACAGCATCGATCGATACAATCTGTGTCGATCGACGCTACACGCAGAAGTCAGGTAAGAATCCGATTTTTTCTCTTTATTGCAACAATTTGGTATGAATTTTTTCTATCCAAACTCATTCTTAGTAACACTGGGGACAGTGTTATTCAAGTCTGGGGGAGGTGGTTGCTAATTTTGTGTTTTGTTTTGAGAGTCAGTTGAGTCTTGAGTCAAAAGTTTTCAAAATCTGTTTTATTGAGTCAAAATTAGTTGGAACTTTCAGTTTTTCTAGGAACTAACCACAGAAAGTTAACACTTGAAGAACCATTGTTATAAGAGTTGATTGCAGGATTTACTAAGTAGAAAGCTACAAGTGGAATCAGTCTAACAGGGCGAGTTCAGATCCCCTTATAAGAACTAGGTATGCGCAGAACTTGATTCCTCTTTCAGTCCGAACAGATAGGCAATTGCAGTCTCTCCTTGATCTTCCCTTAAGAGAAAAGAAAAGAAAGAAAAATAGTCTAAGTCTGGAATAGTGCCTTGTCATGAGCCTGTCTCCTCACAAGGAACAATATTAGTGATGCTCTTGAACACGTCTCCTCACAAGGAACACAAGTAGAGAGTAGCACTATTCCAGAGATCCCAAAAAGAATAAAAAGAGTCAATGAAAAGATCTTAGAACACCCTGAAAATGGGCAGAAGTTGACTAAGGGAAGAGAAAATAGGGGAGCTGCATGAGAATATCTTGTTTTGGTACTAAGGAAGGGAAAAGAATCAGAAAAGTTCTATGGCATTACCAATGTTAGAGTTCGAATATGTTACCAAGGAAAGGATCTGGATTTGAACTGGGAGATTGCTAAGCTTGTGGTAAGTACATTGAACATTTCCTAAGGTTGGCTCTAATATCATGTGGATTCAAGAAGTGTTAATCAATGTGGCGTTTTGAAAAAGTGATTGGAAGTTCCTGTTTTCAAACTTCTACTTCAGTCTAAGTTTCTGTTTTGCTTGAGGGCAAGCAAAGGCTAAGTCTGGGGGAGTTGATATATCATGGTTTTTACCCGTTTTTAAGCCATGATATAAGTGTTTTTATAGAGTCTTTTGCTAGTTTTGGAGTCTTTTTAGAGTCTTTACAGGATGGAGAGCATTTGGAGCTAAATGGAAGAAACTGGGACGTTTTGGAGCATTTTGGAGAAGCAGCCGAAGTGATGAAGTCAAAAGGCTGGATTTACGAGCTGCGTGTCGATCGACACCATCAGTGTCGATCGACACCAAGGATGGACGGCGAAGCTTGACGGTTTCCAATCAGGAAAAGGAAAGAAGAGCAAGTTTGAAGAATTACAAGTTTACCCCTGGACGAAAAATCCCCTTCTATAAATAGTTTTCAGGCATTGTTTAGCCTATACCTTATCATTATTTTCTGTTTTTGAGACTTAGAGAGAGATTGATCCTGAGCTTTTGGGGAGACAATTCTAACTCATCTGAGCCAGATTTCGAACCCCTGTATCATTTTCTATTCTTTTATGCAATATTATTCAGCCATGTTTTGTGTTTGCATTATTATGTCTGAGTAGTTTGCTTGTTAGGTTAGGTTTATTTAGGGTTTGATGAAGAGTTTTTAGAATCACTAGAATTATTAGGGAAATCAATTGGATCTTCACCTAGATTTGTGCTTAACTTGATTCTCTGAATTGATCACTTAGAAATCAAACCTTAGGTTGTTTAATAGATGCGAGAGCATTATTAATAACTTGAACTAATCTTAGGTGAGCAAATTATCTATTCGCAAAGAGATTTGGTCTAGGTAATTTGTGAACAAATCGAACCTGTTCTTATTGCTTGCCTTGATTGTTTTAATTCGCAAAGAGATTTGGAATTTAGGAATTTAGGCATAGATAACTTCTGCAAGGAGAGTTTATTGGTTTTAACTTAGAGTTTCGAGTTCTAGACGGTTCTTAATAAATCCTTAATAAACTTAGATTCTGCATTCTTGGATTCAAACCTGATAATTATCCTTGCCTAGCGCCTTTGTCTCTGAACTTACATCGCTTTATAAACTCGTTTACTTATTTCTGCATTGCTTTTAGTTTACTTAATATTATTCGCCTAGCATAATCTAAACCTAGAAACCATAAGTGTAGCTTTAACTTTCTTGAGGATTCGATACCCCTTATACTTCAACTGCATTGCTGTGCACTTGCAGTAGTTGATTATTTGGGTAAAACCTGAGCCCTATCACATAGGTATACCGTGTGAATATGCCTATGGAGCTATGATAAATGCAGGTTTGGAAGCTGATGACTATGTATATCCGTGGTTCAGTACATATATATGGAAACTGTGTTACGAAACAAATATGGAACCAGTTAGAGGACCACAGTTCTGGATGAAGAGAGCTTGTCGTTTGTTAGTCGAGCCTCTAGAACCTTACTTGCCTGGAAAAAAGAAGAAATCGAAGAAGATAATAAAGAGAATAAAAGGAAAGCATGAGTCACCAAAGAAGAAAAAGAAAGAAGTTCAAAAATTACCAAGGACTGGCCGTGTAATTCATTGTTCGAACTGTGGTGAAGAAGGCCACAATTACACGGGTTGTCAAATACGTCCAAAGAAGTATTACAGATATCGATTTCTCTCTTTGTTGTGCTTATGCAGTTTTAGGTTATTTTGTTTTCCTTTTGCTTCTGGTTTTGCGGTTCTAGAGAGTGCTAGAAACAGGTTTTGAGTGCTTGTAGTGTTCATTTGATGGTTGTGCAAATCAGGTTTTAGTTGATGTTTGTAGAATCAAATAGTTCCATTTCATAATTGTATTGCGGTTTTAAGTGTTGGACAGTGTTTCATTAGTTGCATTTTTGTGTTTCTTTTCATTTGATGGTTTTGTGTATGCCCACGTGTATGTAGTTTCTTTTGACGATAGAGATGTTGTTACATCAGTATTATTTCTCTTGGATCTGATCTCTTCTTTCTGATTTTCAGGCTTCACTTTTATCTCAAGCTCAAATTCAGGAATCAGGTTTATCTCAAGGACCTGATATTCTTTCACTAACTCAGCCCTCTCAAATGACTGAGTAAAAGTGATTTAGGTTCATCTCAGGAACCATATTATGTGTTTTCATTGATGTAAGCGATCACTTATTGATGTTGTTTTCAAACATAAGAATTTTTTTTGGATCATTTTCATTGATGCATGCAATCCATGAATGTTATTTATGTTTTAAACATTAGTTTCAGACAATAAATATTATCATATCAATCTCTCTATATTCTTGTATTATTCAGGGCCCTATTCTTCACGATTACCTAGATAACAATCAAGATTTTCCATCACAAGAAACTTCTCATAACAAGTTTTCCATATTACAAGATTTTCCATCAAAGAGAAACTCATATCAAGTTTTCCAAACACTAACTCATAACTCGCAACAATTTTGCAGAACTAAATAAACTCATAACAACCTTTCCACAAATCCATCCCATTGCTCCTACAACCAACACAGTGATACCAACTCTCGCCATACTCTTTTTAGCCATCTCTCGAGCGATCTCTTGAATCGTTTCTTTCACCATCATCATCTTCTCTTTCATCTCCTCCTTCATCTTCTCTTCCATTATTCTCTTCCATGTTAAGAACCAGTTTTTTGTGAAGCTCAAAGTTGTTCACCATCTCCTTTCTCAATTCTTTCACTTCATCTACAAGCCTGAGGAGCTTCACGTCCACCATTCTGGTCTTGATAGCCTGAGGAGCTTCGCGTCCACCATTCTGGTCTCATCGAGCAAAGCTTCGTCAACCCATTTGAAGAGATGTTCTTCATTTTTTCTCTACACAAGCATACAGAGTTAATTGCGATAAAGAAAAATTTAGATAAATGAACCTGCAATGCAATTTCGCATCTGTAGAATTGCCTAAACGGATTCTCATTTGTCTGAGAACAATATGTCCTAAGCTTCTTCCCACACCAACATCTTGTTGGAACACCTGTTACTTGTCTACGATGAGTGAAACGAGATGAAGCAAAAGATGAAGAATTACTCATGGTTCTGATTTGTCTTCACCATGTGTCTCATTTTTCTCGATTGTCTCTGCTTTCTGTCTCCCTGAAGCTCTCTCTTTGTCACTCGGGTCACTCAGTATCGTCGTCTCATTTTGTTCTGGGTCGCAGAGAAGAAACACAAAACTAAAACCTAATTCCCAAATTTTATTTTGACACTGGTTTAGTCAATTTGGTGGTTGGGTCAGGTTGGCCGGGTTTCAGACTTGGGTTAACCGAGCAATCACTATTTCATAAATGCGAATTAATGGATTTGATCGCGATTTAGCGTTCTAAGCTACGGAGGTGGAATTGGGCAGAGTAAAATAGTTCGGGGGGGGGGGGGAATGTGATTAAATGTAATAGTCGAGAGGGAAAAATCAAGAGGATAATAGTTTGGGGTGCTCAAGGCGGAAGCTGCACTATAGGGGTAGGCGTAGGCAGCCAACCCAATTAATTTAGGGTTGATCTTTTTTTTTTATCTGTCGTTTTTTTCTTTCAAAACGACACCTAATTTTAAACTTCTTGTTGTTTCTTAAACGTACCTAATTAAAACGGTATGTTTTATATTCCGTCAAATTTGGGGATGGCATTCATATTTGCCACGTCATCGATACAGCCGAGGGTTATATAGCGGGTTGACCAAGACCTGATACGATTGACCTGCATTTTCCGAAAGTTAAGGGTAGAGTTGCAAAAAAAACACAATAGAGTGTTTATTTGCAGAAAACCCTTTTTTTGTTCTTAACATATTTTTAATTTTCTTCTTCACGTTAATTTTTGTTTTTACACGTTAATTTTGTTGATAACGGGTTTTCTATTAAAATACATCTTAGAGAGAGAAAAAAACTTACAAAGTGCTTCGTAGTGCAGTGATTTGAACAGAACTCAACCATTTTTTGGCACCCGAGGTTTATACCTTACTCTTTTTTTGTAAGGAATTAACCTCTTTGCGAGGTAAAAAATATTGGGATTAGTAGAGATTAATTGGCCATGAGGCCTATAAAAGATTTGGGCCAATCAACTCATTGCCAATTGATTTTAAGTTGGAAGCCCAAGAAACTTAACATTGTATTAGAGCCCGATCCACACACTCTCGTAATCTGGCCCAGAAGTGGCTTTGGCTCCTCGACTCAAAATTGATGGTCTCGCGAGATTAATGGCTAGAAGAGCCATTATCACTAGGAGGAGCATTGAGATTAGTAGAGGTTAATGGGCCATGAGACCTATAAAGGATTTGAACCTATCCACTCATTGTCAATTGGTTTTGAGTTGGAAGATCATGAAACTTATAAAAAATATCAGTGGAAAAGAGAAAAAAAGTTATAAGTATGAACGTGATGTACACGATGGTGGTAAAATATCAGCTTAGTTTGGTGAAGACGAGAACCATTTTTTTTGTGGTAACAGACGAGAACCATATATATATAGTTGAAGCATCTTGGAGACTTGAATCAGATTTGAATCTATGTATCTTGAGCAGCTGTTTCGGACTGTTGGTTAATGGACCAGAGAATCAAGTTTGCAGATCTGAATTATTGCCGGTGAAGTCTCACGTTTTTCTCGCAAAATCACGTTTTCCCGCAAAATAATGTTTTTCGCAATAACCAAAAATTGAGTTTTCCCGTTAAATACGCAAAATCGCGTTTTCTGTCAAAAACGTGAAATCGCGTTATTGTTTATTAAAATAAGGGTATTTTTGATTTTGTAATTGTTTAATAAAAATAAGGGTATTTTCGACTTTATTTAGTGTAGCTAGACGCACCAAATTAACTTATCCAGAAATCCTGATTTTTTTGGATGAGTTTTGAAAATGCATCTGGATACCGATTTCAGTTCATGCTCTTAATTAGCACTAAACGAACATCAACCTGCATCTGCATCCAGATAACGCGTCCAACTCACCAAACGAACAGACCCTTATAGATTTGAGTTGTTCACGTAGATTATCTATTTTTTTCTATTTAACAGTAAGTTTTATACATATATAAATTTATATGGTAAAAACAAAAAAATACATGGTAAAGTTTTAACCATATCAAACCGTACTAGTTTATATATCACTGTCATTTATTTTTAAAATTTTAATATATTTTAATACTTCAATTTTTTTTTTATCAGAATTTTTTTTGCCTGACGAAACCCAAAAGTAAAATAAACGTTAATCTTAACATAAAATTTCGTCTCATTATCCTTTTTATTACGAGAACAGCGTATTTTTATAAAGATAATCCTTGAAAAAGTATCATGTTTTTAGTTATTTTACTTATGGTTTTCTAACACTATAACAAGTGTTTTATTCAGTTTTCAAGACTTTATTAGTGTTTTCATTTTTTTAGATATTTATAATGTCAATAATCTTTATAGGTTTATCAGCGCAAAAAGAACACAAAAAATGCAAAACTCGTTTTGGACAGATTCAAAAGTTTGACATCCAGTGAAAACTTTTCCACCACGTGATCAAACTCATTTTTGGAAATAAAATAGAGTGGTCAACCACCTTTCACATGAATATAGTTTGAGAACGATCCAACGGTTTGATCTAAAAAAACCATGAATATTACTGAAGTTATGTTTAGCTGCCTTAAAGGAGAAGCAAGTGCAGAAGCAAGCCAAGGTACGAAGACCATCCACTGTGCCACAGAATGATGCGCCTGCGGCCAGAATCCCTCATCATGCGGCCAGATTCTCACGCCCAAGATCAAGCCCATTTGCAAGTCCGCTTGAAGAATATTTCCTTTACTCACAAGGAAAAATCCTAGGCCCTCCAAAAAGAGCTCAAAACCTATAAATAGATTGTTTTTAGAGATTTTGAGACATACTCGATAGAATTCATTACCCACGAAATACTTTAGCCACCTTGTTTTTTTTACTTGTTGTTTATTCTTAGTTTTTGGGAGAAAAATATATTTTCTAGAACTCTTTTATTTATATTTTGATTTATTGATTATGCATTCATCATCATGTGTTATGACTTACTTAGTCATGTCTGAGTAGTTTATTAGTTGGGTTAAAGGATTTATCAAAGGAGATTTCATGATTGAATAGGACATGTGGCGATCGAGGAGCTCACTAACCGTAAGTCCTTCCTCTTGCCAGTATGCCTTTTAAAATGAAAATTATTAGCCCCGTCTCTTATAGAAATCATTTTGTAAAAAAGGGCAAACTAAAATAGTGCAAGGAAAAATATAGCAAAATAGAATTCTACGATATACTAATACGGATGATTAGAGAATTGGATGTGCGGAGTCAGAGAAAAGTCTATTTCCTTAACTAAAAATTTAACTTATAGTGCGATGGTTCAATAATGATGAGAGTCGCATGATACAACTGCAAACTTCAAATATGTGTGTATTCTCATAGAAGAAATATGAAGATGAAATTGTAGAGGTTTTGATGTTTCGTCCGAAATGAGAAAGGAAGGAGAAAGACTCATTCTTATTGCCTTCTCATAGAATCTTTGTGGAGATTTTCAATTAATCATGGCATCAAATGCTGAATTAATAATAAATGTGAAGACTAGAATTTATGGCTTAACTAATTCAAATTATGTAGTGATTACTTACATAATCAAAACATGCATGTAGTAAAAAGAATAGTGGTCAAAAGCCTATATATCCGAATCCAAACCTAAACTCGAATCCAAATTCAAGCCCGTCATGTTCCGGCTCTGCTCAGCGTGCATGTATGTATGGTTTAGTGTGTGTTCAAATATCTTTCTTTTACATCATAATGTATCTAAATTTCAATTTTTTTAGCCTAAAAAGTTAAATATCCCCACTTATATATTTGGGAGATTTTTTTCCAACTTTGGACAACCATTTTTCATTTAAACAAATTACAATTCTGATATATCATGAGTACACTAGCTTATAGTGGTTTTTGGAATGAATCATTGCTTTCATATTCCGATCATTTCGTCAAAAATATTTTTATGACAGTTAGCTGACAAAAATAAGCGTCTCACATTATTGAAAAGAAGATGTGAGAGATATTGGACACCAATTTCTCATTTAAACGAATTTTAATTTTGATATATATGAGTACACTATATTCTAGTGGTCGTTATACGATGTTTAACAAGATAGAATAACCTATTTTAAAATTGAGTTACAATATAATAGAGTCAATTCGGAATATAACCCCTTTGACCGACTTAATATGTTAAAATAACGCCCTTCGATAATGCGTTAAGAAACTAACGCTTTTACCCTATACAATTACGTTTTACCCCTCACAATTTTTGTTAATGGCAAGTGACCATCATCATCTACCGTTACTTTTAATACTGTATCGTTATGTATATGAAATATCTCTCTCTTTCCTCTCTTTCCTCTCTCTTTCTTCTCTCTATCGTTTCTCTCCTTCCCTCTTTCCTCTTACTAATCTCAGAGATTTACCTTCTTTTCTTCCATCAAATATTTGAAATCTATGAATCAAAAAACAAAATTTGGATTTTTCTTAAATCAAATCTAGATTTTGCTTAAACCAAACAAAAAATCTTGGGTTTGTTTTGTGAATTTTTTTTTTTAGGTTTTAGGGATCAAACAAATTAATACGAATCTTTCGGTTTTGGTATTATGTGATTAGATTTTAGATTTTTTGGTTAACTGTGCGAAAAAATCGTTTTGTTCAACAAAAAATATGAACAGTGTTTTAAGAGGGTTAACATATGAACATTTATATCAATATATAAAATTTTACACTAATATGTTTGAGTTCACCAATCCTTAAGAAGGGGGTTTAGGGTATAGATTTTTGGGTTTAGGGGAGGATTTGGGTTCATCTATCTTCAGTTTGGGTTTAGTGTATATATTTAAGGGTTTAAAGTTTAGTTATTTTCTATATAGTGATTATAATTATATTTTTATTGACGATGTTTTTGGTAATTTTGTTAACCACGTTTCCGGCAAAGCGTATACGACATTTTGAAAGTGTTAACATCTTCGTTAATATTACTCAGAATATTAATGTATCCGTTAATATTACTGAAAACATTAACGCCTACATTAAAATAGTATTGTGTACAGTACTAATAATCTGAAACGTTAACGGTACAATAATATTGCTCAAAACGTTAAGTTCTTGTTTTTTAGTGAAAAATGTCAAAAATGTCTGAAAGCGTTAGTTTCTTAATGCATTATACAGAAGCGCTATTTTAACATATTAATGTGGTCAAAGGCGTTAGTTCTCAAACTCACCCAATATAATATATCTTACATTATTGACGAGAAAATCATACAAGGAGGTTTTAGTCTTAAAACCTGACTAATATGGTCATCTGATAAAGTTAATGTTTGATGGAGAAGCTAAAACTTGGGATCGTTCAGTGCATGCGCGAAGGACTAATATTTACCGATAAATGTAGTTTGGCATATATATAGTAATAATATAAATCAGTCATATTTGAATATATATTTTTATTCATATAATTCAGAATATATATATATAGGAAATGGGAGATTAATTAATAAAGATCTGACTGGAAATGGGAGAATCTTGAGATTCCAAATTGACTACACAACAACAGTATTTACCATAAACTTTCATCTCACAACCTCCTGTTTTGTACCCTAGAGCTATGCATTTTTTATTGCATCCTTCTTCGCTTTGACATGGTGGTCTTTTTTCCGGACATATGCGAATTTTTCCTAATTGGTTCATGAACAAAATTTTTGACAAACTTTGAAGTATAAAAAATGATCAGTTTAATATGTTAGCATGTATGTAACCATAAAAACACAATGAAATATATTTATTTATGACTCTGGCTCAACCAGACAATCAGTAAAAGCATCTCGAATTTTATAAGAGAACTTTAAATATGAATTTTTTTTTCTTTTTTTGCGTTTGAGACAATCTTTGACCAAGTAAAATGTGTTACCTGTAATTATGGGCAAAGAGACGAGAGCAAAAACCATCAAAAAATATAATAAAAGAGATGAACACTTCTTGGCTGCCATTACTTATGTTTTTGGAAGTCAACAATTTTTCGAGAGATCTTTCATTTACATGAAACAACAAAACCAATAGAAAAAATAAGATACAAAATAAAACTTAGAATTACGAAGTTTCGATACAAAAAAAGACTTATGTTGTTTTATCGGTACATTTTCTACAAAAATAACACACACATATATATAAAAGTTCAGTTACCTTTTAACTTTATGATATTTCTGTAACTATAAAAAACTGGTTGTGTTGATCTTGTGTGCATGTATATATATAATTTTAATGGATTTTTCATATTATGTAAGTAGTCAACATTGTGTAATGGACTTTCCCACTAACATAAATTTCGACTAGCAATTTGGTCAAAGTTTTCATAATTTATTATGTTTCCATCTGATATTGTCAAAGATGTCAACGATTTAGTCAACGATGTCATAATTTATTATTCCCTCTGTTTTATATTAGTCGTCGTTTAAAGATTTTTTATACATATGAATAGAATATTTAATTTTTATGTAATGAAATTAAATTGAAAACCAAATATAGAGGAAAAAATAAGAGAATCAAATTAGGATCTTTTATTAATGGTTTTGCACCGTTGTTCTCAATTTTATTTTATATAGTTTTTTTTTAATTTTGTTTTAACGGGATATGAAATAATAAACTATAAACTATCATATTCGTGAGTTCTAGTCAATATTAAAATGATCACGACACATGTGAATCAGCCGATCATATTTCGATAAGTGAATATTTTTTACCTTTTTATGTTCAGCAATGTGCTATTTTTAGTTTTATGAACTGAAATAACTAATACTTGTTGATTTGTAGCAGAGTCAAATGGTGAGTTTGGTGAGACCTAGTATTTAATAATACGTAACAAACTAACTTTTATTTATTATAATCAATTCAATAAACATGGAAGATTGAGTAAGTTAAGAAAAATATTGGATTTAATGATCTGTTAGTGAGTAAGACTTATATACGGAAACTATCGTCAAATTCATTTCTTCTTTTTTTGTTGTAGCTAAGAATTTTTTTTTATTTTTTTTCATGTATCTTTTTCATTATATAACGCAGATATTTGTTTATGGAAAATATTATTTTCAAAAGTTTGTATACTGTCTTTGTAATTTTGATTTGATATCAATAAAATTATTAGTTGGGAAAAAAACATGGAAGAACTCTTTAATTCTCTAGACGAAAATGTCAAAAAAAAAAGTATTTTTCTCTCCTTTTAATATATAGGGGAACTAAAAGACAGTTATGTTTCTCAAATATCCCTTATGATATACACCTAAATAAAGTTATGTTTATTATTCTAATTATATACAAATATTTTATATTTATTATTAAAATATCATTTTCTTGTAAAATTGTAATTTTTCACTAAAATCGAAAAATCATGTTTTCCCGACAAACCCGTAAAATCAAGTTTTCCCGCCAAAATCGTGAAATCGCGTTTTCCCGCCAAAATCGTAAAATTACGTTTTTCCGCCAAAATCTCATAATCGCGTTTTTCTGCCAAAACCGTAAAATCATGTTTTCCCGACAAAACTGCAAAATCACGTTTTCCCGTCAAAACCGCAAAATCGTGTTTTCCCGCCAAAACCGGAAAATCTCGTTTTCCCGACAAAACCGTAAAATCCTCTTTTCCCGACAAAACCGCAAAATCACGTTTTCCCGCCAAAACCGTAAAATCATGTTTTCCCGTCAAAACCGCAAAATCGCGTTTTCCCGCCAAAACTGCAAAATCACGTTTTTCCGCCAAAATCGTAAAATCTTATTTTCCCGACAAAACCGCAAAATCACGTTTTCCCGCCAAAACCGTAAAATCATGTTTTCCGTTCAAAACCGCAAAATCGCGTTTTCCTGCCAAAACCGTAAAATCGTGTTTTCCCGACAAAACCACAAAATCGCATTTTTCCGACAAAACAGCAAAATCGCGTTTTCCCGACGAAACCATAAAATCGCGTTTTCCCGCCAAAACCGTAAAATTGTGTTATCCCGCTAAAATTACAAAACCGCAAAATCTAATTCAAAAATTTAAATTCAAAAAAATTATTTAAATGTGTTAATTATTTAATTTCAAACGCTGCATGTGGATGTTGTTCCAAAATCAGAAACGAACATAATAGCTTTGAGATGCAATATCTGGATGTAAAAATCAAAATAAAAAACGAACAGTATTTAAATGCAGCATCCTGATGCAGCGTCTAATGCAACATCCAAATGTAGCATCTAACTAAAGAAACGAACAGAGCCTAAAGCTTTTGAAGCTTTTAAAGAATTCCTTCTTTCGTTTGAAAAAAAAAAAAAAAAATTCCTTCTTTCGAACACTAAATGATAAAAGCTCGAAAAGAAAGAAACGACAAAAAATTGTTGTATTTGTGGGAAGACGCGTATACGCGGAGAAAGGTTCACGGGCATTGTCAGGATCTCTTTCATGCAAGCAAATTGAGAATTGAACATAAATGCATCAGTCATAGTCGTTGAAAATAAAAAAAATAAGACATAAGGATAATCTGCATTTTTAGGTGTGCTCCCGTGGCAAACACAAATAATAAACATTTATGTTTAAAGCATTAGGTTAGAAAATCAACACAACCTTTTATTTTTCGTCGAGGAGAAGGTTTGGTCAAACAATAGGTCCAATTATATATATTTAAAGAAACAAAATTGGTTGAATTAAGCATTTTTTTCTAGATTTTAATTATTTATGTTGAATCAAATTTGGATAATTTAAACATATTTTTAATATTTTACCATTTGTGTTAAAAAAAAAAGAAAAAAATAATTTAGCTAATTCCTCTAAAAAACTAAACAATTAAAAAAAAATTAAAAGAAAATATTTTTTACTATTTTGTAAGAGAATAAAAAATCCTAAATTCTATTACATCCATCCCTATTCTAATAATTCTATTAGTTACTACTATTTGAATTCAATATAGTCATAAAATTAAGTAGGGATATGTTTTTCCCGTAGTTGGTGGACATATTTGTTTGCATTTTCATATCCACGATCAAAATTTTAAGAACATTGTTTTAAGTTTTGAAATAATTATTTCCCTCAAACTTCAGTGAATCAATGATTTCCGACTCTCCCATTTTATATAAAAATGTTTGTATAACTATATAATAGACTGAATATTAGTCTTTGTAAAATATTACTATTCTAACTATATAATAGACTGAATATTAGTTTTTGTAAAATATTACTATTATAACTTTTTATTTAACATTTTTTTTGTTTTCATGATTTTTCTTAATTTGTTTTTTCATAACTATTTTGTTTAATATAAATTGCTTTTGGAGAAGTTGATAAAATAAAGCTCTAACTACATAGGTTATAATATTACAACACCCATTTTTTACATTTTAACAGTGCACATCATCTTCTCTCTTTTCCACTTTATAATTCAACACCCACTTAAACTTTACCCTATACAATAGTTTTATTTAATAAAATTACACCATATCCCACCATTTTTTTTGTTGAGTAACAACTTTGTAATATCTCTTGTGTTACACAACTCAGTTCTTGTGTTACACAACATTGTCACGTTCCAGCGATCTAGGATCTAGCAATCTCCCCCTTTTTCATTAAGTTTTATAACTCAAGCTCACTGACTATAAATCCTTATATGAAGCTCCCCCTTAATCTAATATACACTAACAATCTCTCCCTGCTTGAGAACTAAAACTCTCCAAAAACTCCAAGTTATACAATAAACTTTGTCATACCTGCTGGAACGTGCATCATGCTCAAGCTCTTCCTCGTCTTCAATTTTTCCATCGACTTGCATTGAATGTGTTGACATTTTTCTCCATGTGTCGTTCTTGATAGCAAGACTCATGTTTCAAACACTTACATGTGCGATATAAAGACTTATTTGATATATTGGCTGAAGATCTCAAAGACACATCATCATACAAATCAATCTTCTTCATCCACACCTTTTGAAACTTCCTTTGATCTGGAACAAACTTGTCTTGTTTTAAAGCACACTTTACTTTGTCAATGAATTTGTAGCAGTAAGCCTTGATATGTCCTTTCTTCCCACAAAAGAAACATCCTGAAAAACTTCCACGAACTCCATGGCCACAACTTGTCTTCTCTACTCCAACACAGTCTGACATGTTTGACACATATACAGTTTTTGAACTCACTGTACCTCCTTTATAACCCAGACTAGCCTTTGTCTTCCAAGTTATTCCCATAGCCAAAAACTGATCCAAATTCTCAGATCCCTTGTTTAACATAGGTATCTTCTTCCTATTCTCATTTAGCTCCATAGGTATCCTCTTCCTCTTCTCATTTAGCTCACACACAAGGTCCTTGTTCTTCTCTTTTTTGACATGAAAACTTCCTGCATCTTCCAAGGTTTTATTCTTTTCACGTTTTGCTACAAGTGCCTCATGCAACTTATTATTCTTGTCTTCCAAGGTCTGAATTTTGGAAAAAGACATCTCATTTCCAACACTCACTTGATCATGCTCTAACTCTAGAATGTTTACTTTAGCTTCCAACATCCTCTTATCTCTGATCAATTGAAGGTTATCAGTGCTCAATTTAACCCAACTCTTATAAAAGTTTCTGATTTCAGCTTGAACATCCACATCTTCACCACTTTCTGAATCACTGCTTTACGCAACTTAATATGTGTGTGACACATGTGATACTGCAGATTTACGTTCATCACTTTCTTTCTCACGCTCCATAACTCCATGCAAGACCACAAAATTAAGAACATCTTCATCTTGATTTGACTCTGTATCACAACAATTTTGAACCATCTTCTTCTACTTTATTCGTGTGTTCACACAATTTGATTTTGTGTGACCATAACCATTGCAGTTATTACACCTGATTTCTTTTCTATTAAATGATGGACAAACTGACTTGACATGTCCAATACCATGACATTTATAGCACTCAACTTCACACCTTTCCTGTCTTTCTTCCTTTCTTGCCAATCTATATGTGAACGCTTCAAACAAAACATCCATCTCTTCTTCAAACTTTTTGATCATCAAGCGAACAACTTCTTCAGGTTTTTGAATCTTGTGCTTTTCATCATCAACTGCGAACGCAATATCTTCTACAAGTATTGGAGATTTAGATTCAAGTTCCATCTCCTCGGCCTTTAGCATCCCAACCACCTCAGCAAACTTGAGTTCATTAGTATTCATCGTCATTTTTATCACAGCTTTATGTGCTTCAAACCTAGAAGGCAAGCATCGCAAGAGTTTCTTCACCAATTTTGCATCTTTGTACCTTTTACCCAAAACTCGTGCTTCGTCAGCTATGGAGCTGAGCTTAGCACTCAATTCTCCTATCTTCTCATCATCACTCATTCGTATGTTCTCAAACTGTGATGCCAGCAAGTCTAATCTTATCCTCCTAACGTTTTCACTACCCTCAAAAGCGTTTTGTAGTATATCCCATGCCTCCTTAGCTGACTCACACCCTTGTATTAATTCAAATTGCTTTCTATCAACCAAATTGAAGATTGCGTCCAACGCCTTTGCATTGAATTTTGAAAGCTTCTTCTCTGTTGCAGTCCACTTTGTCTTGGGTTTAAATGTTTCCACTCCATCTTTTGATATCACACAAGGCTCTTGCCAACCACACTGAACAACAGTCCATACATCTTCATATATGCCACATATATTCGCCCTCATTGTCCCTTTTCAGTGACCGTAATTCATATCATCTAACAATAAGGGATTATAAGCAGCGATTAGTTGTGAAGGTGTCGCCATATTCTGTTCTCAGGATCTCACATGTGTTCGAGAAAAACTCTCGCGGGTAGGTGTCCGGCTCTGATACCAATTGTAAGAACGAGAATATGAGCACACAAGAAAATTAATGAGGTTCGGCAACGTGCCTACGTCCTCAAAGTATTCACTAGAGATTCTTAGATAATCTTACAACAAGACCTTGCCTAATGGGATTACTCGACACTAAGACACACCTTAGTTCGACACCAACTAATCTCTATCACCTAACAAGACACAACGGTTTTGAATACACAACTTTGTTACACACCTATTTTCGTGTGTCACCAAAAGACCAATAGAGACCGAAACTTTGTTTTCTTCTCTTCTCTCGATATTTCGGCTAACCCTAATTTGACTCATAAATCTTGTATTTATAGTCTCCAAAACGTCCAGCCTTCAATATTCATCCAATATGCATATATGGAAATATCTCCACTATATATTTTATCCTTATCAAGTATTTCCTTTTCCTTGATAATCTCATAAGACTCTAATGCATATCTTCCATATTTCCCTTGATTTCCACGTTGAAACACATCTCCTGTGCCAACAATAACTCCACGTACTTTCAGCAACTTTGCAACGACTCTGCAATACCTATTGTGTTACACAACTCAGTTCTTGTGTTACACAACGTTGTCACGTTCCAGCGACCTAGGATCCTTGGATCTAAAAAAAAATATTCGGAATTATCGGATTATGAAAATGATGATTCATTCCACCAACCAACCACTATAAACTAGTGATTTCATGATATATCATAATTGGAATTTGTTTAAATAACAAATGGTTGTCCAAAGTTGGAAAAAAAATCCTCAAATATATAAGTGAGGATATTTAATTTTAGACTAAAAACATTGGAAATTTAGATACATTATAATCTAAAAGAAAGATATTTGAACCATACATGTGTTGGGCTTTTCAAGCCTATGTCCAACTCTCTTATTAGTATGATATTGTATGTTTTGGGCCCATATTGCAAAGCTCGCACGAATTTATCTTTGGGCTTGATACAAGACTTTTTATGTCTTGCAAGCAATTCCTCAATTGCTCATATCATTGCAATATATTGAGGTATCAATCCATCTTGGGAGATGATGCAATAAGAATACAAAGTTATGTTTAAGTGATATATCATGGTTTTTACCCGTTTTTGGACCATGATATAAGTGTTTTTATAGTCTTTTGATGTTTTTAGAGTCCTAATAGAGTCTTTATAGGTTGGACTACGTTTGGAGCTTAATTGGAGATTTTGGATCTTTTTGGAGCATTCTGCAAGAAGCTGCGAAGTGATGAAGTCAAGAGAGCAGAATTACGCACAGGGTGTCGATCGACACCATCTGTGTCGATCGACACCAGACAAGGTCGGCCAAGAAACTCGATTTCCATCAGGAAAAGGAAATTGCCCAAGTTCTGAAGAATTACAAGATTTCCCCTGGACGAAAATCCTCTTCATAAATATAGTTTTTCAGCCATTGTTTAGGCTACACTTTATTTTTACACAATAATTTAGAGAGAGATTTTAGAGAGATTTTAGAGAGAAGAATTTGTCTCCTTCAGAGCAATTTGGAACTCCTTTGTTTCTATTGATTTCTCTTATGCTTTCTATTCAAATTATGATTTCTGTTTCATTGACCATGTCTGAGTAGTTTGCTTGTTAGGTTTAGGGTTTTTCAAAGGTGATTAATGAATTGATAGGTCGAATTAAATTGTTAGGATAAAATCATTAGAGTTCTTCATCTAGATTTGTGTTTAATGCTTATTCTAGCTTCGCGACCTAGAATCTGATCTTAGGTTAATTAATAGATGCGAGAGTATTATTGATTGCCTGAACTAATGTTAGATGAGCAAAATACTTATTCGCAAAGAGATTTGGTTTAGGATTTTGTGAACAATTGAACCTGATATTAAAGCTTGTCTGAATTGTTTGAATTCGCAAAGAGATTTGGTTTTCTGGAATTTAGGCATAGATAATCTTCGCAGTGAGAGTTGGTTGATTTTACATTAGTGTTTCAAGTTCAAGAACAGTGCTTAATAATTCCGAACATTCGCCTAGACCTAAAATTTGGATCACGTGAGAATTTCCCTGAACCTAGCGTTTCGTCTCCTGAACTTACACCGTTTTTAATTGCTTTCTGTGTTTTAAATTCCATCTTCCTACTTAGCTTAATTCGAAATTAGAAGTTCGTTGTGTGACTATCCCTTCTCTGTGGATTCGATCCCTAAGTACTACAACTGATCTCTTAATTTGAGAGAGTTGCTTTAGGGTAAATTTGACCCATATCATTAAGCTAAGTTAAAATGATAAATGCAAGTCACAAGCAACAATTGAAAGCAAACTATAAACTAGAAGAAACACTACTAGAGAAATAATATCAAATTAAGCCTTAATTACTACTAATCAACCACAAAACAAGTGATTAACTACTAAGCAAGATTAACAAATTAACTAAAACGAAACCTAGGGATGGAGTCATTGATTTGGGAAACTAAATGGACAACCTTGCAATCATTTAAGCAACTAATCAAGCTAACTCTATGCCTAGAACACTTAAACAAGATTAAACCATGATGTGTGGCCTTAATCCCTTTCTTAATTACCCTAATGAACTAATGATGTTTTAGCATTAGGATAATCAACAAGCATTAAATTCAAGTCTAAATGGCATGATAAACACTCTAAACAACTAATGTCTTAGGCTAGAAATGTAAATCTCTTATTAAGTTGGTTCAAGCATTTCATCAAACACTTGGTGGGTGTATGAAATGCTTAAGATCCAAAATAGCAAAGATTAGGTATTTGGCATTAGGAATCACTTAATAAGAAGAGAGAATGAAAGAATCTATCCTAGATTGCAAGATTAATCCATTAGAAAACCCTAAATCTAACCCATCCCCAAGTTTCTAAGGAACTACTCACTAATCATACTTAAACCCATCAAATCAAAGATTAGAGAAAGGTTAAACATGATTAGAGAAAGATTAAACAAGAGATCTAAGAAAGATATTGCATTAAACTCAAAGATTCAAGCTTAAACAAAGTATTTGCCCAAAGTGGCTATAAGTTTAAGCTAAGAACAAGAGAATAAAAGTTGGGGTAAAAAATTAGGTCTAAAGAGTATTTATAGGAGGGACCCATAAAGTAGACAAAAAGATTCGTCTGGGAAAGTTTCTGCGTAGCTCGTCGAAACTTCTCGCCAAACTGTCGTCCTGGAGGAAAGTTTCTGCGTAGCTTCGTCGAAACTTCTCGCCGAAACTTCGTCTTGGAGGAAAGTTTCTGCGTAGCTTCGTCGAAACTTCTCGCCGAAACTTCTTCAGGATTCTTCTTCTCCATCTTTTTGGCAACTTCTTGCTCTTCCAAGTGATGTGCCATTCCTCTCCAACTCCATTGTTGCCTCCACAGCATCCATGTTACCTGATCAAGACTCCAAATGCACCAAAACATGCAAGGACTATGCAAAAACACTCTAGGACTCTAAATGATACAATGCAACACAATGATGCTATATTAGACTCCTAAATGATGAGAAACCTATACTAAATGGATGCTAAAATGATGCAAAATATAGACATATCAACTCTCCCAAACTTGCCTTTCGCTTGTCCCCAAGCAAATGAAACACAAGCTAAGGAGAGAGGTTTGAAAGTGGGGACTCAAATCCAAAGGTGTTAAGCAAAAGAATCAATTCAATGGTCCTAGTTAGTAGTTCTAGGATGCTCTTTATGCAAACTTCTACTCCAAAAGGTCTAGCCATACCCATACTCATTCAAGTGAACCCAAGCCTCAACCTACACAAACATTCATTTTCACCAACTCTTTAACATTCATTAAGTAGTAACCATGGATCATGAATCATACAATGCTAGAAAACTTGTTTGGTTTTTGGGTAAGGTTTTGAGATAAAAATGATCTCAACTTCATGGGGGTTCCAATGCGTGGGATCTCTCAATGAACAAGTGAACTTTGGCAAAATGCTAAGAGTAAAAAGCAACCTATGCATACAAGGACAAACTTCCATCTACCCTTTGTAACACAATTGTCTTCACTCTCATTTCTTTTAAGCTCACTCACCAAGTCCAACTTAAGCTACCCATTACAAGGCAATTCGCCAAACCCATAAGCTCAAACCACTTTCTCCTTTTCTCTTTTAAGTACTTGGGGAAAACTTCTTCTACAACCACAAGTGTTGGCACACTTTTACTACAAGCTCTTTCACTTTTCATTCACAATTTGTTATCCTCTTTCTTATAACATCTTAGCCATATTTTTTTCTTTTTCTTGGCTCTTTTACTTTTCTTTTCTAGAGGATTTCTTTTCTTTTCTTAACAGTTAGAGCACAATATACAATGCCAACACTTGTTCCAAATATTTTCGTTTTCCCCTTTTCACCAACTCAACTTCGCCAACTTACTTGTTCCATATCAAATATCAAGCCAAAATTCCCACCCAAGAATCCTATCCTATCATCTAGCTCATTGTTCTCGAGCTAGCTACATGGAAGCCTATCCTTGTCGCTCTAAACTCAACACTTTTTGCTAAGTTCACAAGATGAAAAAGGCCTAATGCACTCAATAAGGAAGAGGTTTCAAAGGAAGCTTAGTTTGGGAATTCGTTTTCNATTACCAAGTTGGGTTGCCACAGGTGCAATCTCTCTGGTATGCCTTGAATCTGATCCAAGAACCCTTGAACGCTTCACTAGGTCCTTGAGAAAAGGTAGAGATCTTCATTCGCAGCTCCTCGGACCTCGCATCATCAAAGAAGTTGTTGAGGAAGGCGTTTTTGGTCTCCTCCCAAGTGGTCAAAGAACCAGGTTCCAACTGTTTCAGCCAGTTCTCAATCAGTTTTACTGCATCTGCTGGGGATCTAGTTTTGAAGTTTGATAAACAGGTTTTTAAGCAGTTTGATAATCAAAACCTAAAGGTCTTTTTGCAGTTGTAGTACTTTAGGTGTCAAACCAACCTTGGGGTGAAAGCTACTAAGATTACAAGAGAATTATAAAGCTAAGCAAAATTCGGTTAATTTGGGGAACGAACCAAAATAGGAGGGTAACCTTTGCTTCCAGGCTGCTGGTTTCCTTGGTAGATTCGTTGTCTTTGACCTTGGTACCCACCGTTCTTTGAAAAACCTCCTTTGTTGTAGGGTACAAACGGTTTTGTTGGATTGGTTTGTTGTGGAGGGTAGACTTGATCCTTTGGATTTTCCACATTTGTGCTTCTATAAGACAAGTTGCTGGTGTTTCCTTGGTACCTTGGGGCGTATCCTGGTGGCTTAGGATAGTCTTGGCCTCCAACCCAATTTGCTTCCTCTAATTCTTCTTCACTTCTTCTTTGAGACAAGTCTGCGGCTTCATCCACGAAGTGGACATGTTTGGTGTTGGCAAGCATCATCTTGTCGATTTTCTCATGGAGCGATTTTAATTCCTTTTTGTGCGCCTCCAGTTCTTGTCCTCTTGGTGCTCTGTCATAGTCTTCAGAGTAATTGCCATCACTCAAAGCGAGGTTGTCAATAAGCTCCATTCCGTCGTTGACGTCTTGACCGAGGAAGTTCCCCCGGCTAGCCGTGTCAAGTAGCATTCGGATTTTAGGCAAGACTCCACGGTATATAATGCTCAAGAGAGTCTCTTCCGTGAAGCCATGGTGAGGACACTGGATGGTGTAGTCCTTGAAGCGCTACATTGCTTCGCTGAACCTCTCATTGTGTCTTTGAGTGAAGCCACTTATTTTGCTTCTAAGTTGAGCTGTTCTAGTGCTTGAGAAGAATTTTGAGAGAAAGGCTTTCTTTCACTCTACCCAGGATGTGATGGTGCCTTGTGGTAATGTTTTCTCCCAATGTCTTGCTTTGTCTCCAAGAGAGAAGGGAAAAAGGCGCAGTTTGAAGGCATCTTCGGATATGCCGTTGATTTTGATCATGCTGCACACTTGGTCGAAGTTGTCCAAGTGCTCTAATGGGTCTTCCATAGCCAGGCCATGAAATTTGTTGTTTTGCACCATAGAGACAAAGCCAGGCTTGATCTCAAAGTAGTTGTTTTGGACTGGTGGGGGCGTGATGCCGAAGCGGTTGGTGTGTGTGTTCGGTGCATCACCGGCTCCAATGATGCGTGGTGGCCTCTGAGGATTGTAAAGCGGTACTATTGCTCTGCCAGCAGCAGCGTGTTGAGGTGGATCCTCCACTTGATCAATGTCAGCCATTACTTCTTGATGGTACTCTTCTATATCAAGAAGTAATCTCTCCCTCCTATTTCTTGCGCTTCCTAGTCGGTGGATGTTGTCTAGTGGTGTGAGCAAGTTGTTGGCACCTCTAGACCTTAGGTTCATGTACCTGCATACACAATCACAATAGTAGGAGAATTAGGATCAAAAAAATGGAATAGAAAAAGAAAAAAAACTTAGTCTCCTTAAATCTCCAAATCCTAATAAGTTCACTTAAAACACAAGTTTGGCAACGGCGCCATTTGATAAACAGGTTTTTAACCAGTTTGATAATCAAAATCTAAAGGTCTTTTTACAGTTGTAGTACTTTAGGTGTCAAACCAACCTTGGAGTGAAAGCTACTAAGATTACAAGAGATTTATAAAGCTAAGCAAAATTCGGTTAATTTGGGGAACAAACCAAAATAAAATACTTACGGTTGTCAAACAGACAAGAAAACAATTTTAAAATCCCTACAAGAGAGTTATACAACTACTAGATGACTAATAAACAATATAACAATCGATCTACTAATTTAAAAAAAATTGAAAAGGTAAAACTGGATTAATAAAACAGATTTGATGGTGAATAGCAAGATATTATAAAAATATTTATAAAAAATGAAACGACTACAAAATCAACTCTAGACAGTAAAATACGACTCTAAGCAATTTCTAAAATATTAAAAAGAGCAAGAACACAATTCTACAATTTTTTGAAACTATATTGCATAAATAAACTATTCAATAAACAATTTGAATAGAGATAAATAAACACAAGCTAGAGGAAAATGGTTTTTGGTTTTAAAATGTTAAAAACAGATTCAAGGTTGAGAATCATTCTTAAGAAGGTTGGAAATTCGATCTTGGGGTTTGAAAACATATTTTTACTCTTTTTAGTTAATTCTCTAAACCTTAAGAAACCAAAATAGAATTATCCTTGATGTTTGTTATAATTCCTTTCTTCACCCTTTCCTCCTAACCCATGATGTTTGGTGGAAAGAAAAGGTGAAGAACATTAAGAATGGATCTTAAAAGAAATGGTTTAACTAGCTCCCTAAGCATCCATGATGTGTGCGAAAGGTTGAGCTAGTCTCTTGGATTTGGTTTTAAGGGATTTCCTAAGTCTTGTTAGGATAAGGAAATCCCTAGATTAAAGAGATCTTCAAGGAGAATCTCTAGACCTTAAAACCCCCAAATCTAAGAAGAGATTTAAAATAAAGCACAAGATAAACACAAACCAAGATTTTAGTTTCCAACCTCCTTAATCATCCCAACCTCAAACCTTAAGCGGTTTACTCACAAATCATGTTCTTACCTCTTTTAAACATAAGTTTAGAGTTAAGGAACATGATCTATGGGGTTGAGAAGAAAAACTTGAAATTAGAAATATTTAAATACTTGCTATAATAAAAACACAAGAGATTTTTACAAAGAAAACAATAAGTATTAAGAAGAAAGACCTGACATTAGAATTAGAAATAAAATTGAATATTAATTAAAAACACAAAAGATTTTTCACAAAGA
>JAHZTW010000001.1:427577179-427587330 GCA_020283515.1 Alliaria petiolata
CCCCAATTCTCTGCGTCTTTGGTTGCCCTGATTCTTCTGTTTTGCAGTTGACCTCCTCCCTGTGGATCGATACCCTAAGTACTACAACGCACGCTGTGCATTTGCAGCTTAGGGTCCTACAAATTCAAAGCTCGACGAGTCCCCAAAGAAATCCTCCAAACTCAGACGACTATTTAGACCCCATCATAGACCTAGGGTTTTACGTATATATGTAGTACTCGCTATAAACTCTTTTGATATGTTATAAACCACGCTTCGGCCATCATGTCGAGGACAGGTAATGTAGTCATGGCAGGAGGTATGTTTTGTATACAAATTATATCGTTAAAACAACGTTAATTATTGGTTTAGATTCTTGCTATTGGTAGTTGTTAACTTCAAAACAGAAGATTAAACTCATGTTTGTAAACCGTGACTTCTTTTAGGATTACATCTACAATTTGCTTTGTTGGTCAGATTTAGTTATAATGTGATTCATCTCTATGCAGCAGGTTTGGATAGTGTTCTAGAAAAAAAACTCTCTTCACATGTGTGATAACGTGAGCGACGTCAAAACCGCAGATGTGCAGTTTGAGAACTATTTGAAGAGCCTAAATAAGGAACATGAGTGCGTGCTGTCTAATGAGCAGTTATATGGTCATGGTGTTTAGTGTTTGGTTACAATGAGATACGCAACAACGATATTCGTGATGATCCTACGTGTATGGACTTACGCTACCAACCCTATCGGTAGAGTTATTGAGCTCATCCTATGCGATGAACATGTGAGTAATGATCTGGTATTCAATGTTTTTAGAATTTGAACATATGTTAATCTACAGTTTATAATGTTGGGTTTTTTTTTTGTTTTGACTAGGGCAAAAGGGTGCATGTAACAGTGACGAAAGATCTTTATGAAATCTTTATTAATAAGCTTCGTGAAAGTGATTGGGTTAGTATACATAAATATTATAAGATTCACCAGAAGTCTCCAGGTGGTATAAATCGTTTTTTCCGAGGATCTACTTCCTTGAATCCACTAAAGTCGTAGGTGTAATGGCGAACTGTGGAAGGGCTTTTTTTGTTGCGTTTAGAGACATTCTTGCTCCATCCTCTGAGGCTAACTACTTAGGTGATACGTTTTCATGCTATTATCGTAACTTCGAAAGTGTAATGTAGCGTTAAAACTAATTTATAGCTTTCTTTGTTATAACATGTTAAATGTTTTGCAGATCTGATCGGAGAAGTTATTAACGTCGGTAAATTCAACCCTAATCATAATATGCTTACCGAGGATTTCGAGGTCTTAAAAATAACTTTCGAGATAAGAAACTCCAGGTAGTCCAAATTTATATACTTGGAAATTATTGTTTATCATATGCATTTTTTTGGGGTACAAATCTCAAGCTTCTTAATGTGTGTTGTGTTTTTATCGTAGTAATGTTCATATCCCGTGTATCTTAATAGAGATAGGGCTCTGAAATTCTACACTGATATTAGCAATTGTGCTGGTGGCCCGACCGTTTGTTTGATTCGATGGGGTGTCATAAGGCTTTTCTCAGGTGATTAATATCATGTTTATATAATTCGATAGTGTATCGAGTATTTGCAGATTTCGTCGTGTCTGTATTTGAACACTTAATTATTTAGTAATTTTTCAGGGAGGAGGAAGGTAACTTCTTATTATCCAACCCCGATCGTTATAGAATCTCCTATAAGAGAAGCATCAGAGCTCAAAGGAAAGTAAGTTGTTGTATTACCGATGTGTTGCTTTAGCCGGTGTTTATTTACGATAAATATATGTTTTATGTGCTAATTCTTCGTTTGTCTTGCAGTTTACCAAGAAAAAGGACGAGGAAGGTAGTAAGGACGTCATGATATATGGTGATATGCTCAAATTCACCCTGAGCTACTCTCTCAAATTAAGAGATCACTGTAGTACTTAGGGGTCGAATTCCACCGAGAATCGATGCAACTAGACAAATTCTAATTCAGTTTTTAAGCTAAGAGTAATGTAAGGAAGCAGTAAAAGCAATCAAGTAAACAAGACAAGTACGATTTTCGGTTCTTAAAATCAAGGAGACAAGGCGCTAGGCAGTGAGGTATCTCAGGAAGATTTAGGTTGAAGTTTTGATTTCTATTAGAATTAAATGATCTAGAACTCGAAACAAGAAAAGCAAACAAACCAGCTTTCGCTGCAGATGTTATCAATGTCTAAACCTAGAAAACCAACTTTTGCTGCGAGTTCAAAGATAGAAACATGCATTAATTTCAGGTTCGATATTGTTCACAAAGACCTAAACCAACTGTCGTTGCGAATAGATTCAATGCTCATCTAAAGATCTGATCGCTAGGTGATTAACTACACTTTCGCGTCCGTTTAATTACCTAGGGTTTCGAAATCTAGGTGATCAGTCCTAAGTTTCAGAGTTAAAAACAATCTAAGGTGAAGAACAAGCAAATAATCCCAATAGAAAACCAATTCTATCAACCTATCATCAATCCCTTCAATTCCCCCCTTCTTAACAATGAAACTACTCAGACATGGATGCAGCAAACATCATAGAATAATTAATTTGCATAAAAAAGAATAGAAGAGATACAAGGGTTCCAAATCTTTCAAGAACAGAGTGCAGATTTATCTCCCTAAAGCTCTCAAAACCTAAACTCTCTCTTTGTCTCTCTAAATTATAAAGTGTGTGCCTAAACAATGGCATAAAAGCTCTATATATAGGCTTATGCACGAATCCTCAATTCCCTGGAAGATTAGGAAAAGTCTTGAAGATTTCATTTTTCTTCAAAATTCTGGAATCTTCACGTCTTCTGATCCGGAAAAGTCGGTGTCGATCGACACACGCTAGTGTCGATCGACACACGCTAGTGTCGATCGACACCCATCGTGCATCTTCAATCCAACTTCGTGACTTCATTCCATTATGCTCCAAAACGTATCCAAACCTTCAGTTCAACTCCAATTGTACCTGAACCTGTATAGACTCTATATAGACTCGAAAGTAGTACTAAGACTCAATAAAAATACTTATATCATGGTCCAAAAATGGGTAAAAACCATGATATATCATTAATCATGGATCGATTTCGATAGGTTGATAGAGATAGAGTTTCTTCTAGCTATCTTCATTTATGTCTTGTTCTTATAGCATGTTTGCTTCTCTGATCAATTAGCAACAGATTCCAGGACAACTAGATACACGAACATGTGGTCTATCGTCTGGATCTAGAAGTTAACGAGCGGATCGCACCGTAGGATGCTTAGGCTTATCGACGGACCGCACCGTGAGTGTTTACAAATAGGTGAATGATTTGTATGCGCGGTTGTCTTGCATCGTGGGATGAGAAGTCATATCCGCAGTGTAGGACAAACGTAGGTGGCTATATCCGCGAACGCGGGGTAGTCATAGTCGACCGTTTCAGCTTAAGAACCTAACCCATTAAATCATTTTGAACATATCCTATTGCTTGTTAGATCCGATCCATGAACCCTGGAGAATACCCCTGAACCCAATGCCTTTAATCCATTGATTTACAGCCGTTTAATTCTCTTCTGCTGCTTGATATTACTACTGCAACCCGTGACACACTACATCCCCAACTTTCCTTCTGGTTTAAAGAAGTTAGAAATCCTAGGACTTTCGTGAAACGACAATCTCTGTGGATTCGATCCCGTAATATACTACTGTGATTGTTGTGCACTTGCAGCTATCTTAAGGGTAAAACATGAAGTAACAAACCCCACCGCGTCAGTGCACAACAATTACAGTAGTATATTAAGAGATCGAATCCACAGAGATTGTTGTTTCGCGAAATTTTTAGGATTTCTAACTTCTTTCAACCAAAATAAAAGGTTGGGGATTTGTATGTCACGGTTTGCAGTGTCATTTTCAAGCAGCGAAAGAGAATTAAACGGTTGTAAATCAATAGGTAAAAGGCGTTGGGTTATGGGGTGTTCTCCGGGGTTCATGGATCGGATCTAACAAGCAATATATTAGGTTTTAAACGACTTAGTTGGCTAGGTTCTTAAGTTGAAACGGTCGACTATGATTACCTCGTGCTGGCGGATCTAACCACCTACATTTCCTTCGCTCTTCGAATATGAGTTATCATCCCACGTTGCGAATCAAACGCGCAAACATAACATTCACATATTTGTAAACACTCGTGGTACGGTCCGTCGATATGCCTAAGCATCCTACGGAGCGGTCCGCTCGTTAACCTCTAGATCCAGAAAATAGACCACACATTCGTGTATCTAATCGTCCTGGAATCAGTTGCTAATTGATCATAAAAGCAAACACGCAATAAGAGCAAGACATAAACGAAGATACCTAATAGAAACTTTATCTCTATCAACCTAGCAAATTCGATCCATGATTAAACCCCTTTGAAAAACCATTTAAACCCAACTAGATGACTACTCGTTCATGGGAACGAGAGACATCCTTCGAGATATGAAAAGTATGAATTATATTGAATAAGAAACAGAGTTAGAAAACTTCTTCAAAGGAAATCCCAATGAAGAGATCTTCTTAAAATATTAAAAAGTAAAGAACTAAGACCAGTAGATGAAAAGAGAAGGGAAGAAAGGTGGCGGCTGCAGAAGAAATCTCTCTCGAGGTCTTCGACTCAGGGNGGGGTTGAGAAGAAAAACTTGAAATTAGAAATATTTAAATACTTGCTATAATAAAAACACAAGAGATTTTTACAAAGAAAACAATAAGTATTAAGAAGAAAGACCTGACATTAGAATTAGAAATAAAATTGAATATTAATTAAAAACACAAAAGATTTTTCACAAAGAGTTAATCAAGAATTTAGAAGAAACACTTGACATTAGAATAACTTAAATAAGATATATATATAATAAAAATAAGAGTTTTTAAGAAACTAAATAGTAAGAACTATAGAACTCAAGAACACTTCAAGAACACTAAGAAAACTTACAAGAACACTAAGAAGACTTTTGAAAGAGAGAATATAAGACTTGATTAAAAACTTGAATGAAAACTGAATGATTTTTTATAATCACATAAACACTCTTTATATAGAGTTTTAAACATGGCTCTTGGCCTAAAAAGAGGGATCAAGGGGCAAGAGTCAAGAGGCAAGAGACAAGGGGCAAGAGACAGGAAGTATCTCTACCACTTTCACTAAAGCCTAAACACTTTTCTGGGTCAACTTCCGTCAGTTCGAGTAGTCCAATCGATCTTCTAGTCGATCTATACTTTGATCGAGTCAGTTTGGTCGATCTCTGACTCGATCAGTGTTTGGTTCGGGTCTTCAATCGATCGTCCACTCGATTTCCTTTGGATCGACTCATCTTGGTCGATTGTCATCGTCGATCACACCTTGATCGTGTGAGTGTGCTCGATCATACGGTCGATCTTATCTTCAGATCGAGTCATTCTGCTCGATCGGCCGGTCGATCTCGGCTTCTTTGGTTTTGTCCGAGTTTTCCCTTAATTCCCGCCTACTCCTAGGTTCTTCTTTCGTCTTCTTCTTAATGCTTAGCATCCATCACAGCTCCAAGTACTCAAAACAACCTGAAAAAGATGCAAATATGCAAGAAACCATGCAAATGCTAATGCAAAGTGTTCTAGGACTTAAAATGGTGCAAATGATGCAAATTAGTCTATTATGAATGATGTATGCATGAAAAAATTATTCTAAATGCAAGCTAAATATGCGAAATATATGAGTATATCAAAGTTCCCATTACTCGCAGCATCTAGGGCCATCTGGTACCTCTAGTCTATCCCTCTAAAGAAAATACCCAGCAACTGAACATCAGTGAATCCATGATGGGGGCAATCTCTCTGGTATGCCTTGAATCTGATCCAAGAACCCTTGAACGCTTCATTAGGTCCTTGAGAAAAGGTAGAGATCTTCATTCGCAGCTCCTCGGACCTCGCATCATCAAAGAAGTTGTTGAGGAAGGCGTTTTTGGTCTCCTCCCAAGTGGTCAAAGAACCAGGTTCCAACTGTTTCAGCCAGTATGCAACATCTCCACCAAGAGAATATGATCGACGCTCTCGCAGCATTTCGGTTCGTACGTTCTAGTTGCGCAAGTGCCTTTAAGTTAAGTAAAGTTAGTTCTGCTTCCTTGTTGCTTCTGGTGGAGCGTTTAGGCATACATCTGAAACAAAAGAAAGTAAATTATTTAGTAAAATAGTTAGCTAAAACTTAGATAAAAAATTCTAAACAAGAAATCTGTCTAGATAGAAATCAATTCCCCGACAACGGTGCCAAAATTTGATTGTGGTAAGTATTCCCACCTGTCACGCAGGTAACCCGGGTTCGATCCCCGGCAACGGCGCGCAAAATTTGATATGCTCAAATTCACCCTGGGCTACNGTTCTTCTGAAAGCTAAAAATTTCACTGATTTTGACTCGATAAAACAAAGTTTTAACTGACTCTTAATAACCAAAATAAAGCAAAATATATCAGTATTTTCCTCCCCCAGACTTGAACAACACTGTCCCCAGTGTTATTAAGCCTGAAGTCGGAAGAATAAATGAAAAGGAACCAAGGAACGAGCAAGGAGAAAGCACTTACCTGTGTTCGCGGGGGGTGTCGATCGACACAGACTAGTGTCGATCGACACTGTGCCTGTAGTCGGATTCTGACTTCCAAAATCGTAATTGAGGCCTATCAAAGTGCAAATCCGAATTCTCCAAAGCTTGCACTTTCAGAGTACTCACATAACACGATTAAAAGCACCAATATCTAAGCGAATCTCATAACACAACCAAGGTTCCAAATCAAACTGAAAACTGACTCAAAAATGACATAAAAACTGACTCGAAACTAACTTACCAGTGGGTTGCCTCTCACTAAGCATTTTTTTTACAGTCATTAGCTCGACTTTGGCAAGTGATCAGGCGATGGGTGCATCAGTCAGAGGCATCATTTGTGCTTCTGAAATTTCGGCTTGTGCCCAATAATGTTTCACCTTTTGTCCATTGACTGTAAACTCTTTGCCGTTTGGGTCGATCAGGACTATGGCTCCATATGGTTTGACAGCTTTGATGGTGAAAGCCCTGACCAACGAGAACGCAATTTTCCAGGAAACAATTGTAAACGAGAGTTATAAAGGAGTACCTGGTCATTCGGTTCGAGTTGCCTGGATATGATCTTCTTGTCATGATAGGCCTTTGTTCTCTCTTTGTACAGCTTTGAATTCTCATAAGCATGATGTCTGAGCTCATCTAATTCATTCAGCTGTATCAGGCGCCTTTCTGTAGCAGACTTGATATTGAAATTCAGCAACTTCATGGCCCATGCTGCCTTGTATTCGAGCTCCACTGGAAGATGACAAGCTTTCCCATAAAGCAGATGAAATGGTGTAGTACCAAGTGGCGTTTTGAAGGCTGTTCTGTAAGCCCAAAGCGTATCATCCAGTTTCACAGCCCAATCTTTCCTTGTGGCGCCAACTGTCTTCTCCAGAATCTCCTTAATCTGCCTGTTGGAAACTTCAACTTGCCACTTGTCTGAGGATGATAAGGAGTAGCCACTCTATGTTGAACACCATGCTTCTTCAGCAGCTTCTCAAAAACCTTGTTAATGAAATGCTTGCCACCATCGCTTATAACGATCTGAGGTACTCCAAATCTGGGGAAGATAATGGTCTTAAACAGCTTAAGAACCACATCAGAATCATTGGTTGGACTGGCAATTGCTTCAACCCATTTGGACACATAATCCACAGCAACCAAGATGTACTTATTCCCATAAGAAGAGGGAAAATGACCCATGAAATGAATGCCCCAACAATCAAAGACTTCGATCTCAAGAATGAAGTTTTGTGGCATTTCATGTCTCCTGCTTATCTTCCCTTTCCTTTGACAAGCATCACATCCAGAGATGAAAGCATGAGCATCTTTGAACATCGTTGGCCACCACAATCCAGCTTGAAGAACTTTTGAGACTGTCTTGAATGTTGCAAAATGACCTGCATAATTCGAACCATGGCAATGAAAAAGCACGTCCTGCACCTCAGCTTCAGCAATACATCTTCTGTAGACTCCATCTGAACAATGCTTGTACAGATAAGGCTCATCCCAATAATACCTCGTAAGTTCTCTGTAGAACTTCTTCTTCTCATAACCCTTAAGACCAGTTGGTTCATCTTCTGCAACAAGGTAGTTGGCAATATCAGCATACCACGGTCTCTGACAAGTCGAAACAACCATCATAGGTTCATTAAATGCGTCACCCATGGTCTTCAAAATCCGCTCCGCTAACTGCATTTGGTGTCGATCGACGCTGTTAGTGTCGATCGACACACGGGGTCTTGCGTTGTGGTCGTCTTCCTCAAACCGGAGTGTCGATCGACACACATGGTCAGTGTCAATCGACACTGATCCCGATTCTGTAGAAAGTTGCAGGTTTCTTGCATTTCTTCCTTTCAATCCAATCTCAATTGAATTGATAGTCTCCTTTGCCAAGAAATCATCAATTAACACGTCATCCTCTACCTTGATTCTGGATAGATGATCAGCAACTCCATTTTCAACTCATTTCTTGTCCTTCACCTCAATATCAAACTCTTGAAGGAGTAGAATCCATCTCAGCAATCTGGGTTTTGCATCCTTCTTCTGCATCAAGTATTTGTGATAAACAGGTTTTTAACCAGTTTGATAATCAAAACCTAAAGGTCTTTTTGCAGTTGTAGTACTTTAGGTGTCAAACCAACCTTGGGGTGAAAGCTACTAAGATTACAAGAGATTTATAAAGCTAAGTAAAATTCGGTTAATTTGGGGAACAAACCAAAATAAAATACTTACGGTTGTCAAACAGACAAGAAAACAATTTTAAAATCCCTACAAGAGAGTTATACAACTACTAAAAGACTAATAAATAATAAAACAGCCGATCTACTAATTTAATAAATTCAAAATGTAAAATCGGATTAACTAGACTATTTGATGGTGAATAGCAAGATATTTTAAAACTATTTATAAAAATCAAACGACTATAAATTTAACTCCACACAGTAACTTAAGATACTAAGCAATTTCTAAAATAATTGAAAGAGAAAGAACACAATTTATAGATTTATGAAATTATATTGCAATAATAAACTATTTAATTAAGGAATTTAAATAAACACAAACTAGAGGAAAATGATTATTGGGTTTTGAAAATACTAAAAACAGATTTAAGGCTGGGAATCCTTCTTAAGGAGGTTGAAAGTTCGAACTTGGAGTTTTTGAAAATATATTTTTACTCTTTTTAGGCAGTTCTTTAAACCTTAAGAAACCAAATTAGAATTATCCATGATGTGTGGTATAATTCCTTTCTTCACCCTTTCCTCCTAACCCATGATGTGTGGTGGAAAGAAAAGGTGAAGAACATTAAGAATGGATCTTAAAAGAAATGGTTTAACTAGCTCCCTAAACATCCATGATGTGTGGGAAAGGATGAGCTAGTCTCGTGGATTTGGTTTTAAGGGATTTCCTAAGTCTTGTTAGGATAAGGAAATCCCTAGATTAAAGAGATCTCCAAGGAGAATCTCTAGACCTTAAAACCCCCAAATCCAAGAAGAGTTTTAGAATGAAGTATAAAATAAAAACAAACCAAGAATTTAGTTTCAAACCTCCTTAATCATCGCAACCCCAAATCTTGGTGGATTACTCACAACTCATGTTCATATCTCTCTTAAACACAAGTTTAGAGCTGATGAACATAAGCGGTTTTTAAAATGAAGAAATTTTTTTTATCAAATACTTGTGGAAGATAATAAAATACTTTAAATAAGAAATATATATAATAAAAATAAGAGTTTTTAGGAACTAAACAAGAAGAACTATAGAACTCAAGAACACTTCAAGAACAAAGGAAAGCTTACTAGAATATAAAGAAGACTTTGAAAGAGAGAATATAAGTTTTGATTAAAAGCTTGAATGAAAACTGAATGATTATTACAAGCACACACACACTCCTTATATAGAGTTTTAAACATGGCTCTTGGCCTTAAAAGAAGGGTCAAGGGGCAAGAGACAAGGGGCAAGGGACAAGGGACCTCTCTAATCCCACTTTTACTAAAGCATAAACACTTTTTTGGAGCACTTTGCAAGTGGTATCTTTTGGTTCAGGTTCATGGATTGATCGATCTGTATCTTTTGAACTACTGCACCGTTTGACTTGAAAT
>JAHZTW010000001.1:427656962-427670714 GCA_020283515.1 Alliaria petiolata
CCGAAACCAACTTCTGTATTTCATAGTAATTTTCAGCAGAAAGATTATCTGCTGGCAAATACTCTTTAAAAAGTTCAGCCCATGAATCCATGCAACTCTCAGTCATATTATTATCACTCTTAATTGTCATCATCCTAGATGCCAATGATAATTTAGACTGCCCTTTTCTACATCCATCATAGATGGGCTGGTTTGCAGCGTCTAACATATCATAAAATCGTCTAGCATCTGCATTGGGTTCTTCCCGACTATTATCAACAAATGAGGTTGGTGGAGCTTCATGCATAGCATCTACAACCATATCATGATATCTATTCCCTTGTTGATACCCTTGATCAATATTTCCAAATATATTAGACCCAGCATCAAAATGATCATTACTAGGCTGCTCAAAACCCTGACCCGCGGTACTACTACTTCCTGCACCACTACCTTCCCCATGCGAAAATCACACATAGTAATTTGGCATAAACCCTCTATTATATAGATGCCTCTTCACAGTATCAATTTCTATATATGGTATATTCTTGCATTTTCTAAATGGACAGAATATTTTACCATGTTCTATCGCAAATGGTTGGTTTGTTGCCTGATACAAGAATCCTCGCAACTTTTCCCGATACTCTTTCGTCACTTCACCACTCTCCAGATCTCGTTGATTGTACATCCACGATCGTAATGCATATATGTCATTATATTTCGAAGACATTTTTCACTCTTACTTTTTTTTTTTAATGTTTTCACTCTTACTTTTTTTTTATGTTTTCACTCTTATTTTTTTTTCTTCTCTCTTATTTTTTTTTTCTTCTTTGTTTTTTATTTTATTTTTAGATGTGTGAAACAACAATCAGAAGTGAGCTATTTATAGATTCTTATATTTTATTGCAACGTATTTGCGACGAATTTGCGACGGGATTTAGCGACAGACTTGCGACCAATTGTACATTTGCGACGGATTTGCGACGTTATTGCGACGGATTTGCGACAGTTGCCGACAATTTTGCGACGATTTACTCCTGCATGTGAGGTTAGGTGAGACTTATGGAAAACGTGGTTTACCAACTTTGTCTTCATCGCAGTTCCCTCGCGATTCCGTCGCAAATATTGATTCGGATTTATCGCGTCGCAAATCCGTCGCAAAATTTGCTACGGATTATTTCCGTCGCAAAATCCTCGCAATTTGCGACGGATTTGCGGCTGTTTCGTCTACCGTTGCAAATATGTCGCAAATTAGTCGCAATTTGCGACGCGTTTGCGACGACCCTTGTCGTCGCAAATTTGCGATGTATTTACGACGTTTTTTTTGTACTGTCGCAATATACACGCAATTTCGTCGCAAATTTGCGACGGAAAATTGCCGTCGCAAGTTTCCGTCGCAAATTGCTTGTTTTCTTGTAGTGATATTGTGTGTTTAATTACGTCGTAAGATACAAAAGCATACTTACGAAGTTGTTAAAACATAGACGATTTAGTTTATGAAAGTAGGTAAATCATAAAAGCGTGATTCAAGTTTAGAGAATTTGGCCAAGTCTTGTTTGATTTGCTATTATAATCCTTGTTTGATCTAGACAGAACCCCCGGAGATTTCCCTAAAGAACCCAACGCCTCATTTTTATTAGTTTAATCTCATTCTGCATTTCCCGCACTTTAGATTTTGTTTAGCTTAGTTTTCGTTTAAGTTGATTTTCTTTTCATGCCTAGTTTTAGTTATTCAACTTCTAAACCAGAGGCATCTCAACTTGCCTTATTAGGAAGCTCACGAGTTTAAAGAGTTACAAACGAGTCTTTGGCGACCTGGAGAGACATATGAGCATTCAAGAGACACATCCAACCATCCAAGAGAGTCATCTAGCAACGTTCCATACACCAGCACCCACAGGATTAGGCGGATCCCCTTTGCTTACAAACTTTCCTTTTCCGAACAAGTATGCTTGCCTTGCACGGGAGAGAAAGATCCACGACCATTTACTCCACTTGATCTCGACCTTCAATCCTCCTTAGAAGATCCCAGACGTCCATTCAACCCCGGAGACCTAAAGAACGTCACTTTCTCCTCAATTTTCATCCAAGTCGCATCATCTTTAATGCCTAACAGCTAGAAGATCGACCAAGGATATCATATCACGATTTGCTCATTTATTTCTTTCTCTTTTCATAGTTTTTACCTTAAACTTATGTTTATGTCGAGCATTATATAAACTCCTTTCATTCACCTATTGCATTCACACTTTTTATCAATAGAAAAACCCCCTTTGTTTGCTTCAAAAGAATTATCTTTGAATCAATCTTGTTCCTGCGAGTTTTAAGTGTTTGTGGAATCAAACTCTTGAAGTTTCGTGTTGTTTCTTACTGTCCTCGCGAGGAATAGCCCTTGGAAGTCAGAAACATAAACTGTTGGTTGTGGATTCAATCAACAAACCGGTTACTCATCATCTTCATCGCCTCCATCTCGCGGCTAAGACTTGATTCTAGGGTTTAAGGCTTTGGTGGATTCCGAGTCTTGTGTCATTGGTATCAGAGCTTAAATGCTCATATCTCAGGTGTAATCGAATTCTCTTTCAGTTTTTGTTATTTCAATTCAGTTTGCTTTCTGTTTTGTTTCATCTATTCAAAAAAAAAACAAAAAACCCCAAAATATTTTTTTTACTTTTGCTTGCGTGCTTGTTTTAATTTTTAAAACTCATTAAAACTCATAATAATCTTTCGTTTTTTGTTTTAGCTTATTAATCCTCTTGAAAATCCATAAAAATTGTTTTCAGAATTTTTGCAATCGATTTGGTATTTCTAAATCAAGCTAGAATCAAACCGGTGAAATCTGTGATTTTTCTGTTTTCTGTTTTTTGATTTGTTTTGGAAGCCACTTTGATTTCTTTTGAATCTTCTTTCAAGGTACATCCATGGAGAATGTAAAAGTAGACCCTATGCAAGCCATGATGGCAATGATGCAAAGCCTTACCGAGAGTGTCAATGCTATCAGAACCGATCTACAGGCCCAATCTGCTCGATTGGACAACACCAACAACCGCCTCGACCGCCTAGAGACTCCTAAACGCCAAGATCCTATGCTGCATAGGAGAAACGTCCAGCCAGATGCTCATAGGGTTCACAATGACCCTAACCGTGTGGAGGAACCCCCAGACTTGAAACAACCTCGTGCACCAGATCCTATGCAAGCGGCGCAAGATCTCCTCAACCGGAGAAATCAAGCCGATCGGAACAGGTTATATAATGAGGATCGATACCTGCCACCAGAAGTGAAGCTTACTGCCCCAACCTTTGCAGGGAAGATAGATCCAGCAGCCTACTTAGAGTGGGAAAGAAGAATGGATTATTTGTTTGAATACTATTCTTACACTGAGCCAAAGAAGATAGCTCTTGCAACCGCCATTCTTTCTGTCCATGCTTTAGCTTGGTGGGATCGAGAAGTAGCTGAGAAGAGGAGGCTACGCTATCCCCAAATAACAAGATGGGCTGTCATGAAGTTTGAGCTACAAAAGATGTATGTTCCCCCTCATTACCAAAGAAATATGCTAAAGAGATTTCGCTCATTGTTTCAGGGATCGAGAAGTGTAGAAGAGTACTATGAGGAGTTTGATGATTTAAGAAGTCGCCTTGAGCTTGACGAATCAGAAGAATCCCTCATGTCCCAGTTCATGGATGGCTTACAAGATCGAATACAAAGAAAGGTTGAAATGTAGCCTTACTATTTATTACAAGAGCTCTTATACTTAGCCATTCAGCGTGAGCATCAAATCAAGAAGAAGACATCTAGAAGCCGCTCAAACAACACCACTTGGAATCAGCCACAACAGCAGCAACAACAAACACCACCACCATTTGTAGACAAAGGCAAAGCTGTAGTAGTGGATTCAAGATTTAAATCCAGTGAGCCCTGCCAAGAGCAAGATAAGTCTAGTAATTCTCAAATACATCATGACATTATTTGTTATAAATGTCAAGGCATGGGACATGTATCAAGAGAGTGCCCCAAAAAACGAGTCATGATCACCACCCCTGATGATTATTATTCCCAAGACGAAGTCATGACTGAGAACACAGAAAAATAGATCACCATATATGCGGAAAAAGGAGAACTTCTCGTCATCCAAAGAGCCTTAAATGCACAACATATCCTAGAAGATCAAGAACAAAGAGACAATCTCTTTCACTCTCTCTGTTCTATCAAGGATAAGGTATGTCATTTGATTATTGATAGTGGCTCTTGTGCTAACATTGCTAGTGTTTCTCTAGTAGAAAAACTCGGCCTGCCTACAAAACAACATCCTAGACCATACAAACTCAAGTGGCTCAATGACAAATAGGAGTTAAACGTGTCTAAACAAGTTTAAGTATCACTTGCCATTGGTCAAGACAAGGATCAAATCCTATGTGATGTTGCGCCAATGCAAGCTGGCCATATTTTACTTGGAAGACCTTGGCAATATGACAGAGATGTAACCCACAATGGCCGAACTAATGAGTATTCATTCACCATTAACCATTGTAAGTTTGTTCTTGCCCCTTTAGTACAAAAAGAAATCAGAGTAATGCAATTGAGAACTAAGACAGATACTAAAGCTAAGGCTAGTTACTTTGCTATATAATATCCTTTATCATTTGATCCACCAGATATGATGCACTTGTTCTCCCCAAATGAGTTATGTGCAGGTTTAGAGGAGCAAAAACACAAAAACGTGTTACACAAGGAGAAAAACGTGAGAAGAAAGGATGAAAGCATGATGTACAACAAGGATAAACCGCCCTTACATGAGTTGAAACCCACATTGGAGCTCACCGAAGCCAAGAACATTCCATTCACGTCCCTACTCAAGCATTTATTTCCAGAAAAATCCAAAGAACACCAAGGTAAGTTTATAAACCCCAAATCTTTTACAAAGACTAACTTACTTTGTTTTGGTGCAGATGAGCTAGTTTCGAGGACGAAACTTCTTCAAGAGGGAGAGTATGATGTAAACATCAGTACCACTCCAACCGTACCAGAGGAGAGAAGCTGCATTGGAGCCAATCCGGAGCTAAACAAGCTTGAACCCGAGGTTAAATATGTTGCCGAGCTTGGATCCAAACGTGAAGCTGAGGCTTACAAATGGGATGTGACCATTTGTACTCTTTTTCCTTATCCTTGGTTTTGTCCCAATGGGTTTTCTAGGAAAGGTTTTAACGAGGCAAATCGGTTCACTAGTTTTAACCCCATTCTGATCTCCATTGGACCCGATGTAGACCTACACTCACTCATCGAGTCATTCCGGCCAAACCATGATGAACCAAGCAACGAGTCAAGTTGTTCCAGAAATTTGACTCTTTATAGGCTCACGCTGAAGTGGAATGAGATCAAGCCGAGCTCATATGACCAAGTTATCCAACTTTCAAGATGGGTGATGCCGAACTTTCCCGAATCAGATAGGCGTGTGTTAATTGGAGGATTCCGACAGAACCAGGAGGAACTAAGCTACGAACCGGATTGTTATGGAATCTTGGTTCAAAGGAGAAGATCGTCGAATTGGATTCATACCGAAATTCATTATGGTTTAAAAGTTATTCAACTTCTAAACCAGAGGTGTTTCAGCTTGCCTTATTTGGAAGCTCACGAGTTTAATGAGTTATAAACGAGATTTTGGCTACCTGGAGAGACATCTGAGCATTCAAGAGACACATTCAACCCTCCAAGAGAGTCATCTAGCAACGTTCCATACATCAGCACCCACATGATCAGGCGGATCCCCTTTGCTTACAAACTTTCCTTTTCCGAACAAGTATGCTTGCCTTGCACGGGATAGAAAGATCCACGACCATTTACTCCACTTGATCTCGACCCTCCATCCTCCTTAGAAGATCCCAGACGTTTCATCCAAGCCGCATCATCTTTAATGCCTAACGGCTAGAAGATCGACCAAGGAGATCATATCACGATTTGCTCATTTATTTCTTTCTCTTTTCATAGTTTTTACCTTAAACTTATGTTTATGTCGAGCATTATATAAGCTCCTTTCATTCACCTATTGTATTCAAGCTTTTTATCAATAGAAAAACCCATTTGTTTGCTTCAAAAGAATTATTTTTGAATCAATCTTGTTCCTGCGAGTTTTAAGTGTTTGTGGAATCAAACTCTTGAAGTTTCATGTTGTTTCTTACTGTCCTCGCGAGGAATAGCCCTCGGAAGTCAGAAACATAAACCATTGATTGTGGATTCCATCAACAAACCGGTTACTCATCATCTTCATCGCCTCCATCTCGCGGCTAAGACTTGATTCTAGGGTGTAAGGCTTTGGTGGATTCCGATTCTTGTGTCAGATCCGACTATACTATACGTTGTATGTGCTGTTTAAGGATTGATTTATTATGCAAAAAGCTGTAAGATTCAACTATGTTCACTAATTCATATTACAATAGAATGACATTCATCATTTAATTTGCAGTCGCACAAACATGTTGTAGAGAAAGCAGTGTCTGGGATTGGTGTTGATTATTTAATTCACAACGCTGCCTATGAGCGTCCGGTAAGTAACTTCCTTGCTACAGATTTGTATCTACTGAATATAGTCTTTATTTATATGAGTTTTTTAAGGGAGTGTCATCACCATACTCTTTTTCTTACAGAAATCCAAGGCATTGGATGCGAGTAAGGAAAATCTTAAAGTATTAAACACGGTAATTCCTAAATACTTATCGATCCTTAAAGTCATGTTCTCAAACTCAGATACGAACTTGAAGTTGCAGAATCCAAAATACTTATCGATCATTAATCATCTTCGATTTTACTTGCCTAACATCTTCCCGAAGCTCAGCAAGGTGCTCTTTTTTTGTTGTGCAGAAGAATCTTTCTTGTCTTTGGTCGGTTGATCTGAAGGGTAATGTGAACGGTGCTGTAGAGACTTGTGGGGAAAGCTTTCATCGCTTTGACTGTGATCTGAATTTCTCAAATCCACTCATCTCCAAGAATTTTGTCCCTCGAGCCTCTGTTTGGGCATATGGTATGAATGTATTTGATCTTGACGAATGGAAGGCAAAATATCATAGAGGTTTATCATCAATGTCAGAATTTTGTATGCAAAAAAAAAAAAAAAAATTCAATTATGGTTTAGTTGCTTGTGACAAGAAAAGCTCTATTCACTTTAGCGCTTTGCTTAGATTTTTTATGTTTTGCATTATATGTGCCCCCACCTTTAGGTTGGTGGAAATGAAAAGGAAGTTTATGTTGTTGCCAATTTAAGTGCAAGAGTCAGGCGAAATCAAATCCGATCAATTTCAAGACAATGGTATGATATGTTCTAAATTTCTAATTGACCTTTCAAGTACTTTGCTTCTAATGTTTCCAGTTTTTAGAATAATATGATTCTATTTCATTGCAGAGAACTTCCGAGCACTTTGCACGGGTAACCAAGTAACATTTGTTTCCCTCTTTAAAGCTCATGGTCTTTTGAGCCATGCCTCTTCTGAGATGAGAGAGTCTTTTGGGGTTTGATGTTTATCCTCCCTTTGGTGCAGGAGAAAAAGGAGTTGGAAACATGGGGAAACCTCTTTATTTCAGAGGAAGCAGCTTCCATAGGATCATTCCTAGCTTCATAATTCAGGGTAAAGATTTTACACGAGGCGATGGACGAGGTAGAGAGTCCATCTATCGCGATAAATTCGCAGATGAGAACTTCAAACTCAAACACACTGGCCAGGAAGGCATTAAAGCTACCTGTAAGGCCAATAAACACTCATACATATACCAAAAGAAAACACTTACGGGGTTATCAATGGCAAACTAAGGACCAGATTCCAACGGTTTACAGTTCTTCATCACAACCGTCACCACGAGTTGGTAAGTAGGCCTGATTATTTATTTGGTTGCGATTCTGTTTTCGAGAATGTGATTATAAGATCTTCAATCGTTTTTGTGTTTTGGCAAAAAGGTTGGACGGACATCACGTTGTGTTTGGGAAGGTATTGTCTTGCATGGAAGTAGTGCGCAAGATCAAAGCGCAGGGACAAGACAGTGGAGAGCCCGAAGGGAGAGGTTTATTTGTAAAGTACCTTTCCCTTCAAGTTTAAAAAACTTAAAGATGGAACACACAAAAGTTAATCTCATCAACAACATTTCTCTCATTTGTGTTCTGTTTTCATTTTTGTTTTTCATATTGTGAACAAGTTTGATGCATGATTTTAGTTGCCAAATTCCCATACCAATTTCGAATTTCAGAAAGAAATAAAGTGGACGAGATTTTTCATTCATGTTCCCCTAAAATCTCTCTACACAGAACAGTCTAAAGTAAGAACACGGTCAACCGTACTTTGAAATTTCGTGTGTGCTCATTCCGGTTTTGTGTCACATCTACGCGTATGGATTTTCTCATTGCGATGTGAAGCTAGAGAATATTTTTGTTTTCGGTGATGTGGATGTGAAAATTTCGGATTTTTGGGTTAGCAAAACAGACAAGTGAAATCGAGGTTGGGATCAGAGGAACGCCTCTGAACATGGCATCGGAATTAGGTAATCACGACGAATTAGAGTCTCCGGTGGATATTTGGACACTGGATGCTCTGTTGTCGAGATGTCGAGTGGCTACGGCATGATGTTTGGAGGAAGGGATTACGAATGTAATGTCTCTAATGGTTCGTATTGGCTTCGGCGATGAAGTTCCTAAAACCTGGCGGAGAGATGGACCGCTCAGATGCTTTTGGATCATCCATTCTTAGCCGTTGATGATGATGATAGTAGTAGTGGTTCGTTGAGGTGTGGCGACGAAGACGAGGCTTTGGTTTCGGTTTCACCGAGAAATCCTTTGATTTCCTTGATTTGAATTCGGTTCAATCTCCAGTTAACGATTTGGTTATGGTTTGTTCACTGATTAATTATTCGCCGTATATTTATTTGGTACGTTCTTCCGGAAGAAGAAGGGTGTTAGACTGTTAGTCACCGAGAATGCACATGATTGGTCGGTTTTAACTTTTAAGTGATTGGGTCAACGTTAGGTGACGAAAGTAGTTTTAGCGGAGAAAGACGAAGTCATAGGAATCAAAACTTATTATAGGAATAAAAAATTATTGACGGTATCTACTTATTTTGAAGTTCTCATGTTTCGGAAGAGAGGAAGTCTCCTGAGATTGGTGAACATGTTTTAATTTTATTTTGTTCGGGAATATCCAAATTTTTTTTTAAAATTTTAAAAAATTAGAATAGAACCAAAATTGAATCTTAAAAAATAAATAAAATTGAATTAAAATAACAAAAAGAATGACGATTAAGTTGTTCTTTTATTTTTCATGGCTCAAAATTGTTAATAAAAAAAAGATAATTTGAAATGTAAACCATATGGTTAACAAAATTTGAATTTGTTATTAGATATTATTTTCAGTGTTAGATATATACAAAATGTCTATATTATATATTAAAATCTTTTTTTTGGCTCAGCTTGTTGGTACTGGGCTTGAAGCCCATAACTTTGTCCCGGCCCAAATTGTTATTTCCGTCAAAAGTCCGAAAACGAGATCCGTGGGACCCATTCTCGTCAAAAAACCGCAACCAACATTTTCTTATAAATACCGCACTAGGATGAGGAAACGAGGATCCTGAAATTTCCAGAGAGCACCCCCTTAAATTCTCGATTTCTATAAAAATCGTATATCCGACGATTTTTACGATATTTTTCATATCGTGTTTACGATTTTTCTCTTTCGTATTCTCGGCAAAGTCTTCTCGACAATCTCTTTTGTAATTTACGATTTCAATATTTCGTATAAGAAAGTTCTCGAACCCATCAATCTCACATAATTTACTAATACCGGATTTCGGTATCAACATTTGGCGCCTTGTGTGGAGAAATAGTCTCTTCTATACTTAAAAAAAAAACAAAAAAAATCAAATCATCGATGACGGAAGGAACAACTCCCGCGTCAACGAAACCAACCTCTTCGACTTCGGCCGCGACAACCGCCACTTCCTCGGGAACGACGATCTTCGGAACATCAGCAAGGCCAACCCCCACCGAGTCGGAAATGCCGATCTCATCGTTATCGGCAATGCCAACTTACAGCACCTCAGAAGCGCCGACTCCAGCCGCGACAGCGAGGCCGACCTCGATGGCCTCGGCATATCGAACTTACACGCCACCGACGGGACCGACTTTTCTAACTACGACGAGGACATCTTTCTCCGATCCGACGAGGATGAACAGAACGACCGCAAATCTGACAAGTGCCACAAGGATGGAAGCATCCGCAAACAACACATCGCCACGATCCGACATCTCGACTTTACTCCAGATGCTTATCGCCCAGATAAACGACAACACACGTGGGACAAACGAACGATTAGACGAACTGGCCACGGCCCAACATGTTTGCCATAGTCGGATCGATGAACTCCACAACACCAACAACCGCGAGGAACGGACGCCGAGCCAAACAACCTTCACCCCACACCTTCACAGAGTTCTGTTCGGGGATCTGGTGGCCGACCGGGATGATCGAAGCAATCTACCTCCCCCGACGAATAATCAAGAGCAAAGAGAGGAGAGACGATTGGCAAACAACGACCATCGACGCCAAGGGCATGCAGATCGACAAAACGACGACCTCCATCGTCGAAATCAAAACAGCGAACTGGAAGGTATCAAAAGGCAGCTAAAGCTGATGACTTCCTGAGTCCACCAGGCAACGAGCTCGTCACCAGATATCGACCGAGTACTCAAAGAGGCGCAAAACACCTCATTCACGAGCAAGATAACTGACTCGCCGGCTCGGCATACGGGTAAGATCAAGATCACGGCCTACGATGGAACGACGAATCCTATGCTATTCATAACGGCATTCAGCGTCGCGATGTGTTGAGGAGCGAGACGCGGGATATTGCCAGATGTTCGTAGAAAATCTAACAGGCTCGGCGCTGAGTTGGTTCTCCAAGCTCGAGTCAAACTCAATCGATAGCTACGAGGATCTCACGATAGCTTTCGTCAAACACTACTCTATGTACATCGAACAGGGAGCGTGCGAAGCCGACTTATACACACTGCGACAAGGCCAGAAGGAGTCTCTACGATCCTACATCAACAAGTTTAAGAACACGTAAGAGACCCCAACAGAGCTCCAGAAGAACATGCAGCTCCAACATGAGTCTTTCCCGAAGCCTTACCTGAGGACGTCTCGCCAAATGACGCCTTACGAGACAGAACCATGGCCTTTCCCACCTGAGTTGGGGATCTGTCTTTTCTACTCGTCTTCTCTCCAACCTGGCGGCCGGCGTGACCAGCACCGGAGGATCCAGCCTCGGAAAGCTTCAAAGTCACACGAGGAGACGCCAGAGACTCCGAAGCAACGAGAAGCTTAGGAACTTTCTTCATCCGCTTATCCATCTCTTTCGGTCGATCGAAATTCACTGCAAAACAAGGATCCGTTAAACTTAGTCTAAATATATATATACATATATATATATATATATACATATATATATATATATTATTACCTATATACCCGGGAACACCATCTCTTTTCTCTCGAAGCGATGTAATAGTCGACCACTTTTGGGCACCAAGCTGCTTGATTTTCCCGAGATCGTCTTGATATCTCTCAAGATACGACTTGCCGGTAGGATTTTGGACTGCAAAAAATATAAAAGAAAAAAGGAGTTAGACGTTTCATTCACCATGACAAATCGCGAGTTTTTTCGCTAAGTCTCAAGACTCGTGCTCCAACGACGCCTAAACTCTTTGCTAGCATCGGGAACCGATGCCTCGGTCACCCGAACATAGAAGTAACGCCTCCACCAGTCGCACTCTTTTTCCGAGAAGCATAAACAATCATGCGTCCCGGTTTCATATTTAAAAGAACGGTCCACGTAATCCCTTGGGTATTCCACCGGACGTCCGACATCGCTTCGAAAAGGCAAACACTCATGTTGACTCCACACTCGGGCGCCAAGAGAGTGGACGCAACAACGTTCCGGATCGAACCCAGACTAAGTTTTGAAAATGCTATTCCCCTAGCTGTGCACAAATCCACCAAAAGCCCGGGCAACGGAACCAACAACCCGCAATGAGTAAACCAGTACTCATAAAGACAGATCCAACCCGGAGTATGGATCCAAGGCCGCTCGCCCGCCCCGGGAGACCGAAGCTCCAAACCAGGAACCCCGTGAAAAGACTCGAAATTATTTAACGACTCGGAATCCGACAGGGAATCTGGAAAATCATGGAGGATACGAAACAATAGATCCCGGGTTTCCGTCTTCGACTCCGAATCAGAATTGTACTCCTCGAGACTTTCCACGACAAAAAGATCGATATCGGGAACCGGCATATTGTCGTCGGCGATCTCCTTTTCGTCCGGAAAAGCCAAACATGTCTCGTCCTCTTCCATTGCATTATCAAGCCAAGAAGCATCATCGTCCGACATCAGATACCAAACAATGAACAAAAAATTCGATCGAAAAAAGAACGATACCTGAAAAATAACGGAAACTTGGATTATTAAAAAATATATATATATCACAAGTAAACGAAGCTCAGCCAAATGAAATAGAAGGAGCCAATCCCGACAAAATTCTCGGAATTTCGGCAACGAATACCCACCGAGATATCTCGACATCCTCACACAAAGACTCCAACCAAAACACCGTTGAAACTCGCGACCTTCTCAAACGCAGATTTCAAAGTTAAATTCGTCAAAATCATCCAATATAAGCACACCGATCCGAGGCGGAACTCTCATATGACGGTTCAAGAACATATGTCTCACCAACTCGATTTGGCTCGGCAAAATAAAATAACGGCAATCTCACTCGATCACGCATTGGGATCGAATTTGGATTTTTCAGGTTTTTTTTTTTTGGGCTTGATGCTAGTGGGCCTTGTATTCTTATTGATACTAGTGGGCCTGTCTGAATTTTGGCCGTTTTGAGATTTAGTGAAAGTGTTGGGCTTGACTTTTTTTTTATATAAGTGGCCCAATAGCGAAGTGGGGCCCACATAATCCCAACTTCATCTTCTTCACGTGAATTTGACGAGGAAACCGTACGTCTGAAATTTTTTGATTCAAATCGGCGAGATCCACGTCGATCCGGCGCACGGCAAGCACACCCCTCCGGCGAAGCTTTCCGGCAAAAACCCGGCGAGAGTCTCCTCCCGGCGAGACTCCCCACGTGACCCGGCAAAACTCGATGGGCACCGGATCCGGCTTTTCCTCCTCTTCCGCACAGCCACGGCAACACCTCCACCCGGCAAGAGCTCGACCCGGCGACGTCTCCAAGAACACGGCGTCCGTCTCCTCTCTCTTTTCAGGATACTGATGTAGGGATTTTTATGCCTTAACTCAATCCTCAAACACACGTGTCATTGTAGTATGTGAGGTGTCAATCCAGCCTAGGTGTTGAAAGATACTAAGAATGCAAGAGCAAAGTAAAGCTAAGTCATTTTTGGATTTAATGGGAAACAAATTTAAATAAACTACTTGCAACTACTAAATAATTACGAAAACTATTTTAAAATCCCTACTGGGATGTTAATTAACTATAAAATTACTTCTAGGAATTTAAAATGCAAAACTACTGATTTATAAAATTCGAAAACTAAAAACAGATAAATAAGGCTATTTCTAGCAAAATGAAAAGAGCAAACTTTAAATCTAAAAGAGAAAGCTTTTAAAATTACTTATATGAAAAATAACAGATTCAAGGATGAGGTTCATGCTTAGGGAAGATAAAGGTTCGATCTTGGTTTATAAAAAGTAAATCTACACATTTCTAAATGTGCTATC
>JAHZTW010000001.1:427672061-427726277 GCA_020283515.1 Alliaria petiolata
TCGATCTCTTCTAGATCGAGTGAGTTTGGTCGATCATGCAATCGATCTCTTCTAGATCGGGTCATTTTGCTCGATCTACCTCTCGATCTCGGCTCCTTCTCTTTTGTCCAAGTTTCCTTTTGATTCCTGCCAACACTTATGCTCTTCTTTCATCTTCTTGTTAATGCTCATCATCCATCACAGCTTCAAATACCATAAACAACCTGAAAGAGACGCAGATATGCAAGAAACCATGCAAATGCTAATGCAAAGTGTTCTAGGACTTAAAATGTTACAAATGATGCAAATTAGTCTATTATGAAAGATGTATGCATGAAAAACCTAATCTAAATGCAAGCGAATATGCGAAATATATGAGTATATCAGATACAGCGACGGAAAATCGTGAAACGGCGAATCCGGCAATTCAAATCGGCAAGACTCGACGACCCGGTAATCTCGCGGCGAGTTTCCTCCACCCCAGTCAAAAGCGATAACATCTCGGCCAGATACGTCTCGATCCGATGACATCACTCCGGCACGGCATCACCAACGTCACTTCCACATTTTCTTCTTCCACGGCATCACCGACAACTCCTCTACGCGAACCGGGGAGCGCAAGATCACGGCGTCACCAATTCCTCCACCCGACATGGCCATGAAACACGGCGAGACTCCTCCGACTCTGCCAAGACCCCGTCACACGGCGAACAAGAGCCAACAAAAAAATAAGAATAACAAAAACAAAAAAATAAAGAGGAGGAAGATGAAGTCGTACCTACTTACGCGGCCACTGCAAAGAGAATGATAATGAGATGATTAAGTAAAAAGAGGAAAATATTTATAATGGAAGAGAAAGGGGGGGGGACATACCTTGCGAGTGGAGTTGGTTAGAAAGATAGCTCTAGAAGTGGAGAATTATATGAGATGAGGATTGTATAAAAGTGAAAGATAAAAAAAAAATGAGAACGTGGATGAATGAAGAGAAAAGAGGAAGAGATAACAAAAAAAAAAACTCACCTACTTAGGCATTACAGGAATGGAGAAGAAGAGATGAATAAAAAAAAAAAAGCCACTCACCTACTTAGCACTTCGGGAATGGAGGAGAAGAAGAAGTATGAAAATATAAAAACAAGAAGAAGAGATTTATAAAAAAATATATATATACTAAGGGGAACACTCATGTTGAAGCTAAGAAATCTCGAGATTTCGTGTAAAGGCGCGGGATTCGTCAACGGAGCCAAAACTCCGATTTATGCCGGACCAACAATTTCGAAGAATCCGTCAAAATTCATACATAAACATCTACATTTTAACGGACTGGAGGGGGGACTTACTGTTGGTACTGGGCTTGAAGCCCATAACTTTGGCCCGGCCCAAATCGTTATTTCCGTCAAAAGTCCGAAAACGAGACCCGTGAGGCCCATTCCCGTAAAAAAACCGCAACCAACATTTTCCTATAAATACCGCACTAGGATGAGGAAATGAGGATCCTAAAATTTTCAGAGAGCACCCCCCTTAAATTCTCGATTTCTATAAAAATCGTATATCCGACGATTTTTACGATATTTTTCATATCGTGTTTACGATTTTTCTCTTTCGTATTCTCGGCAAAGTCTTTTCGACAATCTCTTTTGTAATTTACGATTTCAATATTTCGTATAAGAAAGTTCCCGAACCCATCATTCTCACGTAATTTACGAATACCGGATTTTGGTATCAACACAGCTGATATATTTTAAACAATAAATTCAATGTAAATGTAAATATATGTCAATAAAATGTTTAATCAATTTTCCGCAACGTAGCGCGAGAATATACCTAGTTCTCTTAAAGATAAATGTAACTAAAATTATTAATAACAAAATGTGATAGAAACTTGGAGAAGTCCATCAGCCTAATGGTTAAAGGTTCAAAGGCTTATACACCAAATATGGGGTTCAACTCCCAAAGAATGCATATTAATGGATGTAAGTTTGTAAAAGGTCCAAAGTATTGCAGGTTGTATTGGAGGTATATTCTGAATGTGTATGATGAGTAAGACACGAGACATGTAATTGATCTCATGAATTAGCTTTATTTCGTTTTATCCGAAGCAAGTTTTGTTTGGTTTCTAACTATCGGGAGATGAGCAAGCTTTGTTGTAGTTAATACCGGGTGATGAGCAAGCTTAGGTGCAATATATACAATATAGGATTTTTTATGTCAATCAAACCAATTTTTTTTTTTGTACTATCAACACATCGCCCTCAAACTCATATAACATACTCCACATTATCATAGATGCGGTCCTATACATAATGTTATTTTCAGTATATTTTGTTAAAAATTTTGAAAATAACATTATCATAGCAATATATATATATATATATCAACAAATATTTTTTGTAAAATGTAAATTTTTTCAAATTAAAAATCTTTAAAAGGTGGAGTTTGATGAATTGACCAGGTTAGTAGACTTCCATGTAAGGGATAGATTCTAATAAACCATTTCGGAGGGAGGATTCTTGATTCATGTAGACGTGTAATAGAGTGAAGGGTATGTCCGTCCTTTGTATGAGAGAAGATGAAGAACTGCTTGCACACGTTTGCTAAACTGAATTTGTAACTGCATTTGTCCATCCTATTTTCTTTGAACAATAACCACATAAAGTGGCTTCCCAAGAAACATATGCCCTGTAGCGCACCAAACTCATAACTTCAGTTGATCTTTAATTTTCACAAACGTATATGCCCCTTTGGTCTCCTCCTCAATTGTAGTTGGTGCCGCTTCAACTTTCACCGTGATTGGAGGGAGAGAAACAAGCTTTAAATCTAACACTAAAACTGAAATTATGCTTTCATTTATATCAATGGTAAACACTGAAAATGAGAACTGACAAGGTAAATATAGAGGTTGTGATTTATAAAATCACATAACAATGGGAAAGTAGAAAAAGAGAAATTTAAGGTAAATAGGAAATTTAATCCTTTTTAATTTGTTTCTTAATTAATTTGAACGCGTATGCCATTTAGTAGAAATTATAGATATAAAATATTTAACTTTCACTGTATGTATATGTGTTTCAACACTAAAACTGAAATGGTGCATGCCTCGTTTAGATTCATGGTATAGACTAAAAAGGAGAGATGATGAGAGAAAAATAGAGTTTGTGATTTATAAAATCACATAAACATAGTAAAATAGAAATAAAAAATAAATTTCAGATAAATGGAAAATTTTCTCATTTTCCATGTTTTCCGAATTAATATTAACGCATGTGCCATTTGGTAGAAATTATAGAAATTTAAATTTCAATGTATGTATATATATTTACATATGTAATATATATGTATATATTGTATATATAATAATATATATAATCTTAGAACGGGGAATAAATTATATATCTTAAAAATTTAGAAAATAACATTATCATAGTTATGGTTTTTGTGCGGTACATAGCATATTTTTCATCGGAAGCTCCTATATGTGATTATTTCTCAAAGAAAATAGGATAGACAAATGTAGTACAAGTTCAGTTTTGCAAACGTGTGCAAGCAAATCTTCAGCTTCTCTCATACAAGGAACGGACATACCCTTCACTCTATTACATGTCTACATGATACCAGAATTCTCAATCTGAAATGGTTTATCAGAATCTATCCCCCACGTGGAAGTCTACTAACCTGGTCAATTCATCAAACCCCGCCTTTTAAAGATTTTCAATTTGACAAATTTTACATTTGACAAAAATGTTTGTGGATTCTGGTATCATGTAGACGTGTAATAAAGTGAAGGGTATGTCCGTTCCTTGTATGAGAGAAGCTGAAGAACTGCTTGCACAAGTTTGCAAAACTGAACTTGTAACTGCATTTGTCTATCCTATTTTCTTTGAGCAATAATCACATATAGGGGCTTCCCATGAAAAATATGCTATGTACCGCACCAAAACCATAACTTGAGTTGATATTTAATTTTCACCAACGTATCTGCCTCTTTGGTCTCCTCCTCCATTGTAGTTGGTGCCTCTTCGACTTTCACCGTGATTGGAGGGAGAGAAATGGACCTTAAATCTAACACTAAAACTGAAATTGTGTTTTTTTTTTCTTCAAAATTGTGCTTTTGTTTAGATCCATGGTATACACTGAAAATGAGAAGTGATGAGGTAAAGATATAGTTTGTGATTTATAAAATCACATAACCATGGGAAAGTAGAAAAAAAGAAATTTAAGGTAAATGGGAAATTTTATCCTTTTTTAATTTGTTTCTTAATTAATTTGAATGCATATGCCATTTGGTAGAAATTATAAATATAAAATATTTAACTTTCACCGTATGTATATGTGTTTCGACACTAAAACTGAAATGGTTCGTGCCCTCGTTTAGATTCATGGTATAGACTAAAAAGGAGAGATGGTGAGAGAAAAATAGAGTTTGTGATTTATAAAATCTCATAACCATAGAAAAATAGAAATTAAAAATAAATTTCAGATGAATGGAAAATTTGGTAGAATTTATAGAAATTTAACTTTCAATGTATGTATATATATTTACATACGTAATATATATATGTATATATTGTATATATAATAATAGATATAATCTTAGAACGGTGAATAAATTATATATCTTAAAAATTTGGAAAATAACATTATCATAGTAGTAAAATAAACAATATATCCACAAAGCTTTTTGTTAAATGTAAATTTTGTCAAATTGAAAATTCTTAAAAGGTGTTATTTGATGAATTGACCAGGTTAGAAGATGATAACATGCATATTTGACCTATTTTTACCATCCTAAGTGTATGCTTTAATAAACATTTCACTAAGGTATTATTGCATAAATAGTATTTTCCGAGTATTTGTATGTTCAAGACTCTTTTCAGGTAATCTTAGGAAAAATGATGCAAAACGGATCAAAACATACATTTTCGGATCGTGAGGAAAATGACAGATGTTTAGCATAAGACGGAGACCTTCTCACCACATGATCTAGCTGAATTTTGGTGACAAGATAGCCTGATCAACTATTTTTCACCTCGAAGTGGTTTGAGTCCAATCTCACGGTTGGATCTCAAGTTATGAAGGAAGCAAGAAGACCCGTCAGACACATCCTCAGAAGAAGGCTGGCCGCGCCAGGCAAGTCCAGAAGACCAATGGCCGGCCCATGACCAGTCGCTCCCGCGGCCACAACACTTGACGATTTCCGAGTCCGTTTGCAAGCCCAAATCAAGCCCGGTAGCCGCCAAACTCGGTGGAACCCTAAATGACACCTAAGAGGACCTTAAGACCAATAAATACTCTTATTCTACAACCTAATTCGGCAGCCATGAAGGTTCTCCTTCATAGAAACGCAGCCATCCTAAAGATTCACTTTTATAGCTTTTGTTCTTAGTTTTCTCAAGGGAGATAGATATGTTCTTGAACCCTCGTTCTTTTATTACTATGATTTCGTTTTATGCAATTATCTTCATCTATGATTGTGATTTGCGTTACCATGTCTTAGTAATCGCTTTCGTTGGGTGTTCTTTAAGGGTATCTATGGAAAATTTCATTAACTGTTCTAAAACTGGCTGCATCGATATTTAGGCCGTAGATTAGGATCTTCTTTCGTGTCTAAGCTTGTTCTTATTGCATGAGTCTAGAATAGCTAACTAGAGTATGATCTTAGGATTGTTGAGAGCCACAAAAGTGTTGAAGTTCACGTCCGAACTTAGCTTAACAGAGCGAAGCCTCAAGGGCTGCCAACGCATACCTGCTAAGCGACGTGGGCGTTTATGAACCTGATCTATATTGCGTGTTTGTTTAGGACGTAGGATGCTAACGTATACCTGCAGATTTTGCATAACATAGTCGGTCTAGCTTGAAAGAGTTAGGTCGTAAAACCAGTGATTACAGTACCTAGTCTTGTTTGCCTAAATCGATGTGTGTTTGATTTCTAGTTAGAAGTTAGAACCCCATAGATTTCCCGAGAAGATCCCCAACGTGTTTCCCCATGTTCTTTTTAATCGAGATTTACGCACTTCCATATTTACTTCTTCTGCCTTGCTTTACTTTCCCGTCTGATATAGAGTTGATCGACAACCAGCTCTATATAAACTCTGCTCTTCAATGTCAGCATTTAACAACTATAGAAACCGCAACACTATCCTCCAAACCCCCAATTCTTTGCGTCTTTGATTGCCCTGATTTTCTGTTTGGCAGTTGACCTCCTCCATGTGGATCGATACCCACTACATCGCACGCTGTGCACTTGCAACTTAGGGTCTTATAAATTTAAAACTCGAGAAGTCCCTAAGAAGTCATTCGATTTTGGAAGGTTAATTTCGACCACATCAGGTTTTTGGCGCCGTTGTCGGGGAGGTCGCGTTCCGGTGTCCAAAACAAAGGTCAGGATCACAACTCAAAGACATCCTTTTCCTTTAATTTCATTTTTGTTGATGTTCTTTCAGAGGCATCTGAGATGAGGAAGGTTCGCACCTTGATCACAAAACTAGCAGCGATTATCCAAACCAATTCCACCAACTGTGATACAATACTACATCCTATTGGATCTCCTTCCAAGGAAGAATATGACAAGCTCATATCCGCTGCGTATCTACAATCTGATAGTAATATCGAGATGTTCAAATCGACGATGTTTTCAGCTATCGACGAGAAATTTGAGAACAATAATGAGTTAGAGGATATCGTAGAAGTCGGAGAAATTTGAGAACAATAATGAGTTAGAGGATATCGTAGAAGTCGGAGAAATTTGAGAACAATAATGAGTTAGAGGATATCGTAGAAGTCGGAGAAATTTGAGAACAATAATGAGTTAGAGGATATCGAAGAAGTCGCTCGTCTGTGCGACGTCGGAGTGCAAGCCGAAATGGAGTTCATTGAGCAGCTCGACATTCTATATGATTCCCTCCTAGAAGACGATGAAGTAGATCATGAAGAGCACAGCGATGCTATGACCGAAGAAAGTGAGCTTGTACCCGAGACGCATGAAGTTTCGGACGATGAAAAGAAGAGTGCAACAACTATTCACGCCAAGGTGGAAGACAAAGATAATGATTTTCGAAAGAAGTCATTGGATTTTAGTCTCTCAGATCCTCCTACACATGCCAATGATGCCAAACATCAAGGAAAAGAAGGACCTGTTTCTTTTCCTACTTCTCTCTCTGCACCTCAAGAACACTTCATCTCTACCGATCCGCCTAAGCACCTTGTAGACGAAAGTACAACCAACAAGGAGCCTTAACCCCACGATCAAGGGAAGCCTCTTACTCCAGCTCCTCACCACATTGAGTGTGAATCAAATCTGATGGAGAAGAAGCTACTGATGGTGACACAAGAACTGCCCTTGAAGGCGCTTTCAAAGATAAATGATCCGGGAAAATTTTGGTTTCATGCTCAATCAAGGGAGTAAATTTTCGTGTCTCTCTTTTTATGACATAGGATATGATGTCAATCTCTTGATTAAGGCCATCACAGAAGGCATAGGAGTCTCGAGCTTCCAAGCCCCGAGGACATCCATCAACCATGAAGACCCTCCTTCACCGAATCTGTTTGGTTTCAAGCCAAACTTGCTGCCTCAAGGTTAGAATGATTTCATGCCTACTTTCTTTCTCACCGTGGAGATAAAGAAGAACACAAAACACTTGTTTTTCCTTGGTTCTTCGTTTGTTGCACCTGTTAGAGCTTTGATTGACAAGCTGAACCAAAACGTGCGCTTGCCCAAAAACAACAAGGTAACCTTCTATCCAACAACTTTCCCTAGGAGCACTCATTCCACGACCATATGCAGTGGAAGTGAACCCATTAGACCATGGAGGAAGTACAAAGGATGTCCAAAATGTCCTACAAGAAGATCTATTCAGCACACACAATGGAAGCGCCAAACAGAGGAGTTCAAAGCGCAAAGAGATCCCATATGATCCAGGTTCGACTTTGCCTCATATAAGACGTGATGGAGACCCAATAAAAGCCAAGGTGAAGCTTAGAAGGTCCTCAAAATCCTCTCCAAAGTTCGAGCTCATCGCCCATCCGAACATGGAAGAGAAAGGCAAACAGCTTAAGAGAAGGAAGCTGAACGATGCATTTGTTCTTCGAGACAACGATAAGTACTATCAAACGCTGAATAGAAGACGTCTCAAGCCAACAAGTGCAGATTGCCGAGAAGCTAAAGGAGCCACGAATCCTTTAGTTGGAGTTGTTCACATCTAAAAACTTCATCAAAGTCTAGCTAAAAGACTCTAAACAAGAGCAGCTCAATGGGAGACAACCCATTTATGTATTTTCTTTCTCTTTCTCATCTCTCTAACCATACTAATTTTTAGTTTTTGTTTCTTTTTAGTTACAGCTTTCATATAAACCCCAAAAGGCAAAAAAATCAGAAAACCAACAAAAGCACAAAAAAATCATAAAAGCTCGAAAAGACCAAAAGAATATGAAGAAGGAGATTCGAAGAACATTCACCGGGCGACGAACTGCCCGTGGGCCGGCCTGAAGGAGCATGGCCGGGCCACGAACCACGATGGGCCGGAGAGAAGGAGCCTGGCCGCGGCCGTGACCACCCATCGCGCGTCCATCCTTCTTCTGCAACGTTTTCCATCCAGAACTTCACCAAACCGTTTCTCCTTCAACCTCTTTTCAAGTCTTGAGTGTCCCCACCTCTCCAAGGCTTGCAAGTGTCTTGAAAACAGCAACATCAACTTCCAGAACAGCAGCATACCGCGGCAACTTCAGATACTTTGTTGTTGCATCAAAAACGGCGAGACAAGACAAGACTCCATCGAAGTTAAGTTAACTCAATGATCCATCTCTCTCATTGAACTTCTTCCCGTACTCAACGGACCTGTATCCACGAAGACGGAAAAGAATACAACGGTGTCATCCTCTATAACTGTTGTGCAAGCTCCAGAAGGAAGAAGATGCAACTTCCTTCACCAAACCGCGAAGAGAAAAGTTCTCAAAGACTAGATTCTCTCTTTCGCGACCAAGACCTTTACCGAAGCCAAGTAAAAATTTCATATGGCATTGAAGTTCAATCTAGCAATACCTGTCTTCCGGGATCCCGAACACATCACTGGATAGGCCGGCATAGACCCAAACTTCAAGTTTATGAGATGACGTAATCTTGAAGACGCAAGGATATAATATTTTCCATTTCTCATTCAAGGTATTGTCAAAGGTCAAGGAACCAAGACAAGTACTCAACCGGAGTACTTGCTCTTCTCAACAAAGGCGAGCCAACCATCAACACCAAACGCCTATCACCATCATCATCCATCACCACCACACGCCCACCACCACCAAACGAAGCAAGGAAGCTCAAACCGCACATCACATTTCCTTTCGAGCTAAGTTTTCGATTGGTTTTGTTCAATTAAACCGCACATCACATTTCCTTCCGCGTACATCAGATGAAGTCTACTGTTTTAATTTTCTTATAAAATTCTTTAATCTGTAATTTATGAAAAATAAAAATTATTCTTTGACTCTTGAGTTTTTGTTATTTATTTGTCTTTCTTATGTATGAAATTAACATGTTTGTTTAATATAGTTGAGCTTTAATTAATTTTTCTCTGTTATTAGGCATTTAACATATTAGTAGTAGACTTCTTCAAGAAGTAAGTAGACTTCTACTTAGTAGACTACTGATGAAGTTTAGAAGTCTACTTGTTCAATTTTTTTAATAAAATTCATTTTTAACTGTAATTTATGTTAAATAAATATTATTTTTTAACTCTTGAGTTTGTGTTATTTATTGCTATTGCTTATGTATGAGTTTTACATGTTTGTTTCTTATAGTTGAGCTATAATTAATTTTCTTCTATTATTAGGTATTTAGCATATTAGTAGTGAATAAGGTGTTAAGAAAAAAGTCTGAGTAAGAAGTCAACTAATGAAGTATATTGGAGAAGTGTACTAGAAAAGCATGAGTAAGAAGTTGAAATACTTTTGTTTCAGTTTAAGTACTTTTGTTTCATTTTGATTGTATGAACCTCTTTTAATATGTAAATGAGTTAAATTATCGAGAGAAGTCTACTCGAGAAGTCTACTCAAGAAGTCTGCTATGTAGTATAAGCCTATTCGAGAAAAGTTTACTTTAAAAGTCTACTCGAGAAGTCTACTAGATAAGTCTAATGGCACAAGGACTTTTCATGACCAGCATCGAGCTGAAAAATTCTCGATATATTTCATATTTGCAAAAACACACAACATTTAACAAACAATTTTACATAAGAAAAAAGTCTCGTGATAATCTGGTAAAAGACACTTCATGCATAAACACACAATATTGTTTCATATTTTTCTAGCATTTGTTGATCAATTGATACATCAAAACCGATCAGTTTTTCCTCGGTAGCTTCTTGTGCTGTTTATGCGACTCCACTTGTTTCAGTTTGATTGTAAGAACCTCTTTTAAGACATTAAGTACTCATTTCTCTCTATTTGTGTTTTCAAAATTGGGGTTTCTGATGGTTTTCTTTACTCTTTTGTGATCTTAGATATTTTCTTTTGTTATCTTATCTCTGAAGTTTAGTTTATCGAAAGTTCACACTTTTTTATTAAAAATATGTAAATAAGTTAAATTATCGAGAGAAGTCTACTCGAGAAGTCTATTCAAGAAGTCTACTATATAGTATAAGTCTATTCTAGAGAAGTCTACTTTAGAAGTCTACTCGAGAAGTCTACTAGAGAAGTCTACTATGTAGTATAAATCTATTCGAGAGAAGTCTACTTTGGAAGTTTATGGGAGAAGTTTACTCGAAAAATCTACTCTGAAATCAAAACTTAAGTCTTTCTTGGAGATTTGTACAATCTAAAGAGTTAATATGTTTTCAAAATTGTAGCTCATATTAAAACAAAATCATTTATTAGCTTTATCTTATAATCAAAGATGAACTTAGATCCAACAACAATGAGATATAAAAAATTACATTCAAAATGTTTAACATTATCAATTAAACCCAAAAAAAATACTGTAAAAGATTCTTCTGATTGGATTCCTACTCATGTAACTGATTGCTTCTTGATGAAATCATCTGAAAAAAATATTAGAAAATCAATTGCAAATAATTTAATTAAGAGCAGTGAGTTCAAAACAAAAATTAAACATAAAATTCTACCTTATTTTAGCCACAAAATCTTGAAACAGCTTCATTCTTTCTCCCATTTTCTCAGTCTGAACCTAATCCAACATTAAAAAAATAATCAAACCCAAATTATAATTAAAATACAGTTAGCATAACTAATGAACATTTAAATTTTAATTACTGAAAACTGAGAAATAATCAAAACTGAAGATAAAATAGTAGTACCTTTGAATCTTTGATTGTAAGAAAAAAATAATATCTGCAATTTATGATCTGCAACAAAATATACCAAATTTATACAATAATAAGTTTAGATCTGCAACAATAAACCCAAATCTACAATAATAATTTAAAATCTGTAATAATAAGCTCAAATTTGTAATATGAATACAAAGTAAAGAAAAAGAGGAACACAAAATCACATATTTGCTTACCACTACCATAACTAGCAAGTGAGAGGATATTGAAGGTGAGATAGAGATGATAGAGATGAGAATGACAAACAAGAAATGAAGGAGAAGAGATTCATGGACAGAGAGGAGGGAGAGGAGAGAGATGCGTTATTTTAGACAGAGAGAGAGGCACTTTATTTTTAACACAATTAGGTTAAACTCTATATATATATATTTAGGAAAATTTTCGAGAGAAGTCTACTCGAGAAGTCTACTCGAGAAGTCTACTCAAGAAGTCTGATGTGTGGTATAAGTCTATTCGAGAGAAGTCTACTTTGCAAGTATACTCGAGAAGTCTGCTAGAGAAGTCTACTATGACTAATAAGTCTACTTGAGAGAAGTCTACTTTGGAAGTCTACTCGAGAAGTCTACTCGAGAAGTCTACTCGAGAAGTCTACTATGTAATATAAATGTATTCGAGAGAAGTCTACTTAACCGGTAAATTTGAGTTTCCGCCCAATTTGTTAAAGTTCCCGCCCAATTTGTTAAATAATTTCGATTTCCCGCTGTATTTTATGAAGTCTACTCGAGAAGTCTACTCGAGAAGTCTACTAGGGAAGTCTACTGTGTATTATAATTCTATTCGAGAGAAGTCTACTCGAGAAGACTACTTACCCTAAACCCTAAATAAAATATTTTTGATTAAAACTTATATCAAAACATTAATTTACTTAACATATTCACAAATTACAGTTATAATAACAAAGATATCAACGCTAAATCATCAACCAAACCATAAACTATGATTTCATATAGAATTTTTTCTTACCCTAACAATTACTCCCTTATACCCTATACTTTAAAACTCAACCCTAACCCTTTTAAACTATATACTCATGAAATTTATAAATTAATTTAATTCATAAAATTTTATTTTATATAGATGCCAATTGTCTATGTCTAATTTTGTTCATAATAATTTTTATCAAATTATTTTTTATAATTTTTATTAATAAAATTTAAGATTTAATTATTTAGTAGACTTCTCTATTACACTTCTCTTGATGTATTGGTTTCTAACCTAATTTGGTTATGTTGATTTAAATTGATCTATTTTTTTGAAATTTTATTTTAATAGATGGAAATGTATATGTTTTGGTTATTTATCTAAGTTTTCATAAAATTAATTTTTTATAATGTTTTTTAATTAATTCTCAGAAAATTATTTGAGAGAAGTCTACTCGAGAAGTCTACTCGCAAAGTCTACTCTGCAGTATAAGTCACACGAGTGAAGTCTACTTTGGAAGTCTTCTCGCGAAGTCTACTAGAGAAGTCTACTGTATAGTATAATTCTATTCGAGAGAAGTCTACTCGAGAAGTCTACTTACCCTAAACCCTAAATAAAATATTTTCGATTAAAACTTATATCAAAACATTAATTTACTTAACATATTCACTAATTACAGTTAAAATAATAAAGATATCAACGCTAAATCATTAATCAAACCATAAATTATGAATTCATATAAATGTTTTTCTTACCCTAACAATTACACCCTTATACCCTATACTTTAAACCTTAACCCTAACCCTTTTAAACTGAATACTCATGAAACTTATAAATTGATTCATATTCATGAAATTTTATTTTATATAGATGCCAATTGTCTATGTTTTAATTGTGTTTATAATTTTTTTACCAAATTATTTTTTTATAATTTTTATTATTAAAATTTGAGATTTAGCGATTTAGTAGACTTCTCTAGTAGACTTCTCTAGATGTATTGGTTTCTAACCTAATTTGGCTATGTTCATTTAAATTGATACATTTTTTTGAAATTTTATTTTTAATAGATGGAAAACGTATATGTTTTGGTTATTTATCAAAGTTTTTTATAAAATTAATTTTTTATAAATTTTTATAATTATTTTTAAGTAAATTATTTGAGAGAAGTCTACTCTTACAGTATAAGTCATAGGTGAGAAGTCTACTTTGAAAGTCTACTCGAGAAGTCTACTTTCTTCGGAAGTAGACTTCTTGTAGAGGTCAAAAAGTCTACTCGGGAAGTCTACTCTCTCGTAGTAGACTTCTCTAGGGTAAAACCGTCATTATCGCGAACGTTTTTTGTTTGGTCATAAGGGTGAGGGTTGTAATTTCACTACCCCTGTGGGTTACTTTTGCCAAACATGCAATAGGGGGTCTAGTTTTGGAGAAAGAATCAAGTTTTAGGTTATTTTTAACAATTCCCCCTTAAATCTAACACTAAAACTGAAATTGTGCTTTTGCTTAGATCCATGGTATACACTGAAAATGAGAAGTGACGAGGTAAAGATAGAGTTTTACAAATCACATATCTATGAAAAATTAGAAAATAAAAGAAAATTTAATATAAATGGGAAATTTTCTCCTTTTTTTATTTGTTTCTTAATTAATATTAACGTATATGGCATTTGGTAGAAATTATAGATATAAAATATTTAACTTTCATTATGTATGTGTTTCGACACTAAAACTGAAATGGTGCATGCTCACGTTTAGATTCATGGTATAGACTAAAAAAGAGAGATGGTGTGAGAAAAATAGAGTTTGTGATTTACTAAATCCCATAACAAAATAGAAAAAAAATAATCCCATAACTCGATCCTGCCTTGCAGCAAGGAGGACAAAATCCAATCATCGGAAATGGCGCGAACCAGGCAGACCCCATCGTCCAACCAGGAGACTGAGACGCCAACCGACCTATTCTACCCGCCAACCAACAAAGACGAGTAAGGAAGCGCACCATAACCGATCACGACACTCCTGATCAGCACTTTCAGAATCGAGCTGCAATTCAAGTGAACGTCCCTCATGAGGACGAGCTGGAAATCAAACCGCAAATCATCTCTTTGGTGAAACAGAACCAGTTTCACGGGCTATCAAACGAGCATCCGATGGACCACATCGAACTTTTTGAAGAGATCTGCAGCTGTACAAAGACTAGCTGAATCCCTCCCGACTATCTGAAGTGTAAGCTATTTCCATTCTCTTTGAGCGATAAAGCTCATAGATGGCTGAAGACTTTACCGCCAGGATCGATCACTACCTGGGTGAAATGCAAATCCGCCTTCCTCACTCACTTCTACACGAAGTCACGATCCAATCTTCTGAGAAAAAAGATCCAAGGCTTTCAACAAGGACCGGTCGAGTCATTCTTCGAAGCATGGTAGTGATTCAAAGACTACGAATGCGATTGCCCTCACCATGGTTTCTTCGGAGCCAGCTTGCTAAACACATTCTACCGTGGACTGCAAGCTAGGTACCAACTCTCACTCGACACGGCCAGCAATGGAGATTTTACCATAAAGACAGAGCGACAAGGACGCGCACTTATCGAGAACCTCGCTATAAGCATCAACAACAACAGTCCGGATTATGATAGAAATCCGCGAACCGGAGACTCGGATTCCAAGCTGATGGCCGAGCTGAAGAACATGATGAACCAGCTACTCAAAGGACAGCAACGCAGCATCAATGCGTGTGAAGCCGCGGGAGAAAGAGAAGAACTTAACCCAGGAGATGAATCCTACTCGCGAGAAGAAGAAGTTAACTTTATGGGAGGCCAAAACTCGTATCCCAACTGGAACTTCAACAACGGATTAAACAACAACAACCTCTCTTACCGAAACCCAAACGTGGAGAACCCGCGAGACCAAGTTTACCAATCTCAAGGAAGACCTTTTCCGAACAAGTTCCAAAACGTGAACTACGGAGGTAACGGAGGCTATAAACCAAAACAACCTTACAACTCTCAGCCCGCGTCCTACATCAATCAACAAGGAGTACCACAAGCTGGATTGAATGCACCGTACCCATCACGGGAGGACAAACTCGAAGGACTGATGCAACATCTGTTGTTGTCTCATCAGAAGTCGGTCAAAGATCTCAACGTCAAGGTCGATTGCTTGTACAACGATTTGAACGGCAAGTTCGAATCTCTATCTTCCCATGTGAAGAAAATGGACATGCAAGTTTCCCAAACGGCCGAAACCATTAAGAGACAAGCAGGAGTCTTTCCCATAAAGGTAGAGGATAACCCGAAAGGATTCTGTAATGTGATCTCTGCGATCACCGACGAAGCTAAAGAGCCAGAACTAGATGTGAGAGATAAATGCAGATTCGTCCCACTTTTCCCGACAATAAAAAAAGGGAACAACTGAACCACCATTTGAGATTTCAAAGCACTGCACATTCGGGAGACTAAAGAAGAAAGAATATCCCGGGGCATTCATCTTCCCATGTTCGATCACAGGGATTAGATTTGAAGATTCTCTATGCGACACGGGAGCTAATGTCAATGTCATGTCCACAGGAATCGCTGAAAGGTTAGGAATAACGACCTATTTCCCCTCACCTATGCAGCTAGTATTCGGAGATTCGTCCAGGAAGAAATGAATGGCATTGTGTACAACATCCAACTTCTTGTCGGGAACAAGATAATACATGTAGACTTGCATGTACTCGATATGGGGGAGGACAAAGACAAGCCTTTAATACTTGGAAGACCCTTCTTGGCCACGGTAGGGGCAAAGATCGACCACGCAAGCAACTTCGTAGTTTTCTTGCATATAAGTCAGAAAAGATTCTATCCGAATGAGCCAAACCTTTCACCATCAGAAAGAGGAAGCCAAGCGAGTAAAAAGGAGAAAAAGGGGATGATATCAAGAGTGGGCCAGCTCCACTCAAGACCTTTCTCTAGAATCAAAATTTTAATTCCTCCCGAGCTAGGAGAGCTAAACGAAGAAGAAATGGCCAAGACGTTCGAGAAGACCAAGCAGATGATCCTAGAAGGCAGAATTCTTAGGAATAAAAACGGAGGCACGCTGCTAATATATGGAAACAAGGTGAATATTTAGGAGAGACAACTCCGGAAGCCACTTCCTCAATCGCCTAAGCCTCAAACAAAGTCGAGCAAAACGACCTAAACAAAAACGCTTGATGGGAGGCAACCCATCCGGTACGTGTTTTCAATTTCCTCTCATTCATTTCTAACAAATAGTTTTTGCAAGTTTTATGTACTTAGACATATGAAGAAAAACAAAAAAAAAATAAAACCAAGAAAAACTCAAAAATATGAAGGAGAGCCTCGGAAGGAGGCTGGCCGAACGAGAACCAGCTCGTGCCGCAGCGAGAAGAGCTGTGGCCGCACGATGAGCCACGACTGCGCGGAGGGAAGCCCCCTGGCCGCGGCCGCAACGGGCCATGGCGCGGCCAGTGGTCGTCTGAACGGCCAATCCGGAAAACTCACGTTTTCCTCCCGAACCGAACTTCCCGCGTTTTGCTACAATCCCGCACATATAAATCATTCCTGTTAATATAAGTTAACGAATTTTATTGATTCGTGACCACCACGCAAGGTAAGTTCTCTCGTTTTAAAAGTTTTGAAAAAATTAAAGGTTCTTTGGTGATAAAAACACCTTTTTAAAAACAAAAAGAAAATTTTTAGAATCAAACTCCCCTTTCTTCTTCTCTTCCAAAAGACTTGGAGATTTTTGAGAGATTCTAGGTTTTTCAAATTTGAACCGTTTTCAAAAATTCTTTGGTCTAAACTCATCTAATTTCAAAGGAGATTCCACTTTTAAAGGTCATTCATTCTCATCTACAAGGTATGGTCTCTAATTTTAAAATTCCTTAGAGCTCAATTTTTAGATCTCTCTTGCTTGACTATATCAATGTCTAGGATGCTTGGATAATGGTAGAGAACCTTGAATTAATGAATTAGGTTGCTTAGATTTCAATTTTTGCAACCTAATTTTGGCAAAGTTGGAATCTTTGGAAAGTTGAAATTGGAACATGCTCTAAAAACGAATTTTGGAGGTATTATTAGACAATTGACTTAGTTTGAATTTAATTCATGCTAGGTATGACTTAAGAACCAAAGTTTGATGAAAATAAGTTGACAAAATCGATTTATTGGAAATTTCTTGGTTTGAAAACCCAAAAATCCGAAAATAGAGTTTGAGTACCAAGTTGATCTTGAGATTTATGCAATTACTCGATTGCTATTAGTCTTGGAAACTCTAGATATATGTGTTGTATATCATTGCACTTGAGAATCCTTATGACACATCAAATTTACATGTTTGGTCGAGTTTTTGTTTTGTTTTGCAAGGTACAATGAGCTATGACCGAAACTTCGAGGTGCGTTCGAAGAATAGAGAGAAAATAAGCTCTTCAAGGAGTTCTTCGCGACAGCAAGAACATGAGACAGTGCTAGGAAACCCATGTCTAGACACCACTCTAGGAAGATATGTGAAGGAGCAACAAAGAAGATTCCGCGATTCACGGATAGCGCGCACAAGTCGCGATGATTCACCTCCACCTCAAGAACCAACTAGAGAGATGAGCCCTTCTCCTCCCAAGCGCAAGGTCCGATACTTTGGAGCACCAATGGACCCAAACATCGATTATTTGAAGGAGATGAAGAAAATAGAGATAAGAACGACCCTCAAGATCGATTACTCCGCTTTAGACGCCTTGGGCATCACCGAGGATGTTACATGGTATTTGGATGAGCTAAGGCTCAGGACCTTCATGGAGACTGATCGACCTACTTACAAGGAGCTCGCACAAGAGTTCTTATCTTCAGTTCAGTTGTTCTACCAGAAAGGAAGGAAGTCACATCTGAAAGACGGTATTCTCTATTTCACCGTTGGCTCTAGAGATTATGAGCTGAGTATCCCCAAGCTTTGCGAGATATTTGGTTTTGACTTGAGGAGCGAGACAAGCATTGAAGAAGAATGGAGTGCTGATCTTTGGGGTCTTATGGGCCGAGGCATTTATGACAAGGGAAGGCATCCGTCTGCTTTCCTTTCACATCTGTTCGTGCGTTTTGTGCACCGCCTCATAGCACACCGACTTTTCTCTCGCAGCAACCAGTCATGCATTCTCATTCCAGAGCTCGTCCTACTTCTGTCCGCCTTTAGAGACGAGCCACTTTCAGCATGCCTTGGATGCATCCTAGCAGAGAGACTTGTGGGAATGAAGCACGATGTTACCGTACTAGATGCGAGACCGCCTTCACGACTTACTGAGGCATCATTACAGCGATCATGGATGCTGCTGGAGTAGACACTAGCGTTGAGGAACCACTAGATTAGGCTTGGTTTGATTTGCTCCAGTTTCAGACGGACAGGAACCTGATAGGCGCAGCCATGGATCCAGACAGGTTCGGATACCGATACCGCCTAGGGAAGGGAGACAACCGCAATGTCTATCAACCGTCTCTCACAGTCCCGCGCCTTTCAGAGGGATCGTCGTAGTGGATCTCGGAGCACGATGAGTTCCGTACTGAGTTCTCACGCCTACCACTTACCATTGGAGAGTATATAGCCGCTAAGGCTAGGAAAGAGGTGATCCGTCAGAGGACCCACCACACGTCATCTTCCTCCACGCACAGCACCTCACGATCCGCTACACCATCCACCTCGACTGATCCCTCGATCACCGCCATTCAGGAGCAGCTGGCACGCCAGAACGAGATGCTTGAGAAGATGGCGCGACAGCTTCGAGAGAGAGGACACATAGATGGCGACCTTTAGACCCTGAGTTCAGATGCCTTGTAGACTTCGCGTCTCGGCCGAAACTCTTTCTGCTTACGAGCCTGGTTCCATCTATTTCTTATTTATCCTTTACTTTTCCTTTATTTTTCATATTTTGAGTCAGTCCCATCCTTTCGCAACTGTTTCACCCTGGGGACAGTGTGATTTAAGTCTGGGGGATTTATCCGTACTAATGACTTTGCTTTGTTTTGGTTTTATTTGAGTCATTTTAATGATTTCTATTTACCCTAAGAACTAAGAATGATGTATCTCCATATATATGATATAGTTTTAGGGACTATGACTCGAAACCAATGATGACAATCGACCAGTATGCTTCTACGCTATTTCTAGTAACAGATCTTTCAAGACTTAGTACTATACAGGTGGTAGCTAGAAAGCCAGCAATGCAAAATCCTGGAGAATGTCGATCTATAGAGATTTAAGGGGAAGGAAAATACTATCTCTATTTTGATTGAACATTAACCTGACTTCTAATTTCCTTGTCAACATATTTAAGAATTCAACGAAAAAGCGAGAACGTCCAGGACATCTTTTCCATTTTTGAACTCAACCCTTTGTCAGTCCTGAACGGCCAACACATCAACAGTTGGTACCATAGCCGAAACCTTTACCATTTTTCATACCTCATGCAACTCTCTTGTTTATGCAAATATGCAGATATGTGCAAAAACGCCGGAAAGGGAGGAAAGACACGATTTCTAGTCACTAAACACGAAGGATCGAATGGTTACGGAACGGAAATATTAGCTACAAGAGTATACGACTCATGCCTTAGAAAACTCGAAAGAATGGTAATATTTTCGTTCTCCTTAAGACTCCTACGCTAAGGCACTTCCCGTTTCATAAACAAAATATATATATATATATATATATATATATAGAAAAAGTGACTCGGATAGAGGACCTGAATTCCTTGAGAGTGATGATGGTACTTATCCGTAAAAAAGGAGAGTTACACAAAAATATATAGAGAAAAAGAAACGGGAAGAAAATGCCTAAGAGTCTTAAGAGAATCAGAACATTCAAAAAAGGCATAGTCTGATCGACATGGTGATAAGTTTTAGACGCCATCCAATTCAAACCCGGAGCAAGAAACCAAGTCTGGGGGAATGGTGATATCTAGGAGAACTCGCGGATGCGTACATGTGAAGAGTGATTGGAAATTGTGGAACCCAACAATTCCACCTTCTCCTGTTGTTTTCCATAATATCTCGCACATTCCAGAGATCTATACGGTAACCCGAAACACTCTAAACCTCACCAATAAAGGCCTTTATGCACCTAACCTCGTTGAACTCAGGTTAACATCCCTTGACAAGGATCACGCCAATATTAATATTACTTAGAGAGCTAGTTGACTGGAACCTGGGATTCAGATAGTCAAAGCTTCTAAGAGACTAGTGTAGAAGGAACTATAGTGAGAATTTTCTAGGCTGAGCTTGAATAAGCTTGTTCGATGACTTATGGTTTAGAAGGACGGTCACTGAGTTTTCGCTAGTTCCCATATTTTCAAACCTCTTTCCGAGTTTTTATCTGCGTTTTGTCACTATAGGAAAAATGAGTATTCTTAGCACTTGAAGATAGCATTTTTTTTTTGTTTCTGCCATATAGTTGAGTCATGCTTGACTTTTTCATTGCGTTTCTTAAATGACAAACGCTATCATATGTGGGGTAGGAAAAATAATTAGACTCACGCAGATAAAAACAGTCCATATTTGTGGATGTCTTTAAATTAATTTATATTAAAAAAAGAGTGAATAGTAAAGGAAAGACACTTAAGACACTAGAAGACCTCTTATGTGTTAGCTTTTAATTAGAAGGTAAAATAATTTTTTTTCTTTTCTCTTCTTTTGCTAAAAAAAGCACATACATGCTCCCATATATTTTATTTTCTTTATATTTTAATTAATTTTTAAGATCCCTACCAGAGTATTACCAATGAGGTTGCTCTAATAGCACATTCTCGTTCTAAACCGTTATCGTAGAGTTTTAACCGTGAAAATATTTTGGCATTGCCGCCTTTTAAAACTAATAATAAAAATATATATTATTAGAAAGGAAAAATTTGTGGCCAAAAATTTTCGTTCTCTCGGATTGATGACATGGTAAAAAACTCATTCTTCTTCTTCATTTCTTCATTTCTCTCTGAGATCTCGTTTCTGTCAATTCTTTTTTCTTCTTCATTTCTTCCACTCTTCAATTGAGACAAAGAATTAATACGTGTTTAGGGTTTATTCTATCAACTGCAAAGGAACTTTATTAGTGTAGAATTGATAATGTCGGTTTACTAAACCAAGTAGCTAATTGTATTGGTTATCTTGGTAAACCAAAATCACTCCTCATATATAAGGATATAGTGAATGTAATCGAGAATTAATAAGATGAATAACAAACTTTTCTTCTTCATTTCACTTCATCTTCTTCGATTGATCTTGTTCTCTAACATGGTATCAGAGCGTTTTGAGCCTAAGCTCAACCGATTCCTGACCTAAATTCTTCGGTATGCCTCTGTTGAATCTCGTGGATCTTCGATTTCATCTTCCTCTTCGGTTATTCCGCCGAGAATGTTTACTCTTCGCTCATCTTCTCAATGTTTAGCTCGCAGAGTTAAATCGACGGCGAAATCATCAAATTCGTCTCGATCTGCAGCTAATCCTCCAAATCCGGAGATCCGAGAGCTGATTCCATCAATTTCGATGACAATCACACAAAATCCTCCGACGTGTGCTCCGCCTGTTATTCCGCAGCTTCCGGTAGCGATTCACAGTTTCGTTCTACCGGATTCCTCACCGCTGCACTTCGATTTACTTGGAGAAAATCCTTGGTTGCAGTTGATGCTAAAATTGGAGATTCTTTACGGCTCTCTTCCACGGCCACCAGATTTACGATCTTTTGTGGTATGTCTGTGGTTTCTTCCCTCTATATCTGAGCATATAGTTTCTGGATCTCTTTGTGTTGATGATGATGTTGCGATATGGAGATCTTCGAACCGTAGCTGTGTTCCTATAGAGAAGAAGATTTGGTTAGCTAGTTTTCAACAGAATCTAGAATATGGAATTGATAACAGATGGCTAGTAATGTTGATAGAACATCTAGTTTCAAGAGAATGCAACAAGGAGACTGGATTTCGGGAACATAAACGAAGAATGGAGAGGAGTTTTCTATTTCTTCTAGTTCTGGATTCATCTCTGATTTGCTTGAAACAGCATCTTCCTCGTGTGTTGACTGCTGCTGTTTCTTCTGAATCTGGTTTCTTGAATGATCCAATTCCGATTCCTGCAAATGGTGCTCCAAGACAGGGGAGAAATCTGAAGTTAGCTTTTGGGATAAGCTGCTTAGACCTCTGTGAAGCTGCTTACTATAGCTTTTTGCACTTGGAATTGCTGGTTCGTGAAGTTGATGTGAAGATTNACCGTAGCTGTGTTCCTATAGAGAAGAAGATTTGGTTAGCTAGTTTTCAACAGAATCTAGAATATGGAATTGATAACAGATGGCTAGTAATGTTGATAGAACATCTAGTTTAAAGAGAATGCAACAAGGAGACTGGATTTCGGGAACATAAACGAAGAATGGAGAGGAGTTTTCTATTTCTTGTAGTTCTGGATTCATCTCTGATTTGCTTGCAACAACATCTTCCTCGTGTGTTGACTGCTGCTGTTTCTTCTGAATCTGGTTTCTTGAATGATCCAATTCAGATTCCTGCAAATGGTGCTACAAGACAGGGGGAAAAATCTGAAGTTAGCTTTTGGTATAAACTGCTTCGACCTCTGTGAAGCTACTTACTATAGCTTTTTGCACTTGAAATTGCTAGTTCGTGAAGTTGGTGTGAAGATTTCAGTGAACTTTAGAGGGTTGCAGGTCTTACCTCCTCTTGAAGATGGTTCATTTGATGGCTTTCAAGCCACTGAAATTGCTGTTAGGTGTCAGCATTTAAGCCTCTTTGTCAAGATAGAAGCTTGGTGTTCTGAGGTGTTGTCGATTTCAATATTTGGGAGATTATTTCAGTTTCACTCTTGTGTTGAAGCACATGTGAGGCGAATGAAACGGAGTTCTCCATTACTGGAGATGTTATTGCAGTTTCACTCTTATGTTGAAGCACATATGAGGCAAATGGAACAAAGGTCTTCGTTGCTTGTTGTGATGGAGGCTTTGATGAATGGCTTTACCTCAAAATGGTTAGATCTACATGTCATAATTGGTTCACAGAGTTGTGTTTCAAGACTGGGGAAGATCTGGTCAGGGTTGGCTATTTTAATCCAAAAAGTATCTAAGCCTAGTATGCCGTGTGTTGATCAAATTCTGGTTCAGCCTTGTGTACTGGATGGGTTTCAAGAGGCTGCTACAGCCACATGTAAGTGTTGTGAGCTGCTGTTGCAACAGAGCTTACCTCTGGTTTTTCTACAAAGACATAGCCGAGACTATGCTGATGAAGTATGTGCACCAAATGCAACACATGAGTTGCTAAAACAGAGTTTGCTTCAAGGTTTTATGCACAAACAGAACCGAGACAGTGGCTCCGGTTTCTATGAAGTTTTTAAGTCCAAGATGGCAGTTTTCAAATCCAAGATACAAGTTTCATTGCCATCTTGAGGAGGGGTATTAGTGTAGAATTGATAATGTCGGTTTACTAAACCAAGTAGCTAATTTTATTGGTTATCTTGGTAAACCAAAATCACTCCTCATATATAAGGTAGTGAATGTAATCGAGAATTAATAAGATGAATAACAAACTTTTCTTCTTCATTTCACTTCATCTTCTTCGATTGATCTTGTTCTCTAACAAACTTCCACACTTGCCACCTCCGTTAGCGTCTGAACTCTACTCTTCTCTCCTACACAGATATATCGATCTTCATCTCGAAACCTAACTTTTAACAAAAAGGTGTTATTTAGATCATTTCTCTCTTTGTCCCTCTCTCGCTTTCTCGATTCTTAAACTTTGCCCTCTGTTGCTGCAGGTAGAACAAGAAGATCTACAGAGACGCAATCTTGTCGATGAAGACATCGACCCTCACAGACATGTAATTTCTTTGCCTTTTGAGCTGTAGTATTTGTGTGTTCTAATGACTTTTTTTTTTCTTCCTTACTTTGAGTTATGTATTTTTCTGATTTGATTGTATGTGTCTCGTAACAGATCGAGTAATGGTAAGGATCTTAAATCAGCATTGTTGGGACCAAGCATTAAGATCTGGTTCCTATTGCATCTGGGGATAAGAGTGTTGCTGTACGGGATGCTCGTAGTCTTTGTTTTAATAGATTAGCCTTCTGTCTGGCAATTGTAACAAGATAGAGCTTGAAGAAATTGTAGATTTCTTAATTACTTCTGCTCATAAGGCTTTTAGACCTCAACTATCTATACTGGATTGCATTTTTCAATATTGAGTGTATTTTTTTTTATCATCAATATCTGTATAATATTGGAATTTGTCTTTTTATCACAATCCAAATAATTAATAAAATGCAAAAACTACATAAATTAAATTTACAAATACGGGAATTTCGAATTTATCTAATTCGGTTTCAAAATTACTACTCATAATAATTCCAAAATGCTGATAATAGCAATTCCAAAATGCTACGCAAAAAGTACAAATGCTATAGAAATGCAAATTATTAGAGACATAATACATTAATCATTGCATATACCGAATGCTATAGTAATTTTTCACTCAACGCTATTAGTTAGTAACAAAACATTAATAGCAACAAATAAATGCTATTTTACATATATACCATTGCAGGTATAAAGACGCTATATTAAATTACGTAACGATAGCATGAAATAAAAACGCTATCGAAAGCGACAGACCTATTGTCGCGGGCCTAGACATAGCGCTTATAAAACCGCTATGGTATTCTACGATAGCGATTTTTGAATGCTAACAATACTCATTTTTCATGTAGTGTGTTCGAGGACAAACAAATGTTTAAGTCTGGGGGAGTTGATAACACTCATATTTTATTTTTAAAACCTATCATTTCAAGATCTTTTACAAGTGTTTTAACCCGGGTTTCAACCGTTTTAAAGTGATTTCCACGTTTCCTAGTTTTAAGAGTCATTTCAGGGAAATTGGATAAAAAAACATACATTTTGGAGCAAAACGGGAACTTTCAGGATAAGTCCTCGGGGACATAAGTTCAACACCAAACGACGACCTTCCCACCACAAGATCAAACTCATATTTGGAGACAAGATGACACAAGACTCGGAATCCACCAAAGCCTTACACCCTTGAATCAAGACTTAGTCGCGAGATGGAGGTGATAGAGATGATGAGGTAACCGGTTTGTTGATTTAATCCACAACCAACGGTTTATGTTTCTAACTTCCAAGGGCTATTCCTCGCAAGGACAGTAAGAAACAACACGAAACTTTAAGAGTTTGATTCCACAAACACTTAAAACTCGCAGGAACAAGATTGATTCAAAGATAACTCTCTTTTGAAACAAGCAAAGGGATTTCTATTGATTTAAAACGTGAATACAATAGGTGAATGATAAGAGCTTATATAATGCTCGACTTAAACATAAACTTAAGGTAAAAATTATGAAAAGAGAAAGCAATAAATTGAGCAAATCGTGACATGATCTTCTTGGAATATCTTCTAGCCGTTAGGCATTAAAGATGATGCGGCTTGGAAGAAACTTGAGGAGAAAGTGACGTGCCTTAGGTCTCCAGGGTTGAATGGACGTCTGGGATCTTCTAAAGAGGATGGAGGGTCGAGATCAAGTGGAGTAAATGGTCGTGGATCTTTCTCTCCCGTGCAAGGCAAGTATACTTGTTCGGAAAAGGAAAGTTTGTAAGCAAAGGGGATCCGCCTGATCATGTGGGTGCTAGTGTATGGAACGTTGCTAGATGACTCTCTTGGAGGATTGGTTGTGTCTCTTGAATGCTCAGATGTCTCTCCAGGTCGCCAAAGTCTCGTTTGTAACTCATTAAACTCGTGAGCTTCCAAATAAGGCAAGCTGAGACACCTCTGGTTTAGAAGTTGAATAACTTTTAAACCATAATGAATTTCGGTATGAATCCAATTCGACGATCTTATCCTTTGAACCAAGATTCCATAACAATCCGGTTCGTAGCTTAGTTCCTCCTGGTTCGGTCGGAATCCTCCAATTAACAGACGTCTATCCGATTCGGGTAAGTTCGGCATCACCCATCTTGCAAGTTGGATAACTTGGTCATATGAGCTCGGCTTGATCTCATTCCACTTCGGCGTGAGCCTATGATGAGTCAACTTTCTGGAACAACTTGACTCGTTGCTTGGTTCATCATGGTTTGGCCGGAATGACTCGATGAGTGAGTGTAGGTCTACATCGGGTCCAATGGAGATCAGAATGGGGTTAAAACTAGTGAACCGATTTGCCTCGTTAAAACCTTTCCTGGAAAACCCATTGGGACAAAACCAAGGATAAGGAAAAAGAGTACAAATGGTCACATCCCATTTGTAAGCCTCAGCTTCACGTTTGGATCCAAGCTCGGCAACATATTTAACCTCGGGTTCAAGCTTGTTTAGCTCCGGATTGGCTCCAATGCAGCTTCTCTCCTCTGGTACGGTTGGAGTGGTACTGATGTTTACATCATACTCTCCCTCTTGAAGAAGTTTCGTCCTCGAAACTAGCTCATCTGCACCAAAACAAAGTAAGTTAGTCTTTGTAAAAGATTTGGGGCTTAGAAACTTACCTTGGTGTTCTTTGGATTTTTCTGGAAATAAGTGCTTGAGTAGGGACGTGAATGGAATGTTCTTGGCTTCAGTGAGCTCCAATGTTGGTTTTAGCTCAGGTAAGGGCGGTTTCTCCTTTTTGTACATCATGTTTTCATCCTTGCTTTTCACGTTTTCCTCCTTGTATAACACGTTTTGGCGTGTTTGCTCCTTTAAACCTGCACATAACTCATTTGGAGAGAACAAGTGCATCATATCTGGGGGATTAAATGATAAAGGATCTTGTATTGCAAAATAACTAGCCTTAGCATTTGTGTTTACCCTTGTCTTGGTCTGCATAACACGGACTTCTTTTTGATCCAATGGAGCAAGTGTAAACTTGCGGTTGTTGAAGCAGAACGAGTACTCATTTGTGAGGCCATTACGAGAGACGTCTCTATCATATTGCCACGGCCTCCCAAGCAAGACATGTCCAGCTTGCATTGGTGCAACATCACATAAGATATGATCTTGGTAAGGGCCGATGGAGATTGGTACTTCGACTTGCTTAGACACTTTTAACTCTTCTTTGTCATTGAGCCATATGAGCTTGTAAGGTCTCGGGTGTTGGGTTGTGGTAAGATCTAGCTTCTCAATAAGAGTGACACTTGAAATGTTAGCACAAGAGCCGCTATCAATGATCAAATGACATACCTTATCTTTGATTGTACAACGGGAATGAAACAAGTTATCACGTTGCTTATGTTCTTCTAGGGCCGGTTGCGAATTCAAGGCTCTCTGGATCACTAAGAGCTCGCCTTCTTCAGCATAGATGGTGATTTCATCACTGTTGTCCTCGCGTATGGCTTCCTCTTGTGAATCGTATCCATCAGGTGTGATCACCATCACTCTTTTATTGGGACAATCACGCGCCATATGCCCCCTGCCTTGACATTTGTAACAAATCATGTCATGTGATCTCTGTGAAGTACTAGACTTACCTTGGTCATTACGGTGGTCGCTGGATTTGAACCGTGAATCCATTACTATGGATTTTCCTTTGTCTACGGGTTGGGGTTGTTGTTGTGGCGGCTGGGTTTGACTCCAAGTAGTGTTGCTGGACCTAGTCCTAGTGGAGGTCTTCTTCTTTATTTGCTGCTCGCGTTGTATGGCTAGATGGAGGAGCTCGGGCAGGGAATGGTAAGGTTGCGTTTCCACCTTTCTCTGTATCCGGTCTTGTAATCCTTTCACGAATTGGGACATGAGGGACTCCTCGGTTTCATCTAACTCAAGACGACTTCTTAAGAGATCAAACTCTTCATAGTATTCCTCAACACTTCTAGTTCCCTGAAATAAAGCACGAAATTTCTTTAGTAAATCTCGATGGTAATGAGGTGGGACATACCTTCTGTGAAGTTCAAACTTCATGTCTGCCCATCGTGTGATTTGAGGGTAGCGTAGCCTTCTTTTCTCAGCTACTTCACGGTCCCACCATGCTAGAGCATGATCCGTGAGACTTGCGGTTGCAAGAGCAATCTTCTTTGGCTCGGTGTATGCATAGTAGTCAAAGAGATGCTCCATCCTTCTTTGCCACTCCAAGTAGGCTGCTGGATCTATCTTTCCCGCGAAAGTAGGAGCTGTGAGTTTAACTTCTGGTGGTAAACTCCTCTCATCATTGAATGGCCGATTCCGATCCACTTGGTTTCTCCGGTGAAGAAATTCTTGCGCTATGTGTATAGGATCAGGTGGCTCCTCCTCGTGGTTAGGGTCATTGTGAACCCTAGGAGCAGCTGGCTGGACGTTTCTTCTAGGCAGCATAGGATCATGGCGTTCAGGAGTCTCCAGGCGCTCAAGGCGGTTGTTGGTATTGTCAATTCGAGCAGATTGGGCTTGTAGATCGGTTCTGATAGCATTGACACTCTCGGTAAGGTTTTGCATCATTGCCATCATGGCTTGCATAGGATATACTGGTGCATTCTCCATGGATGTACCGGTTTGATTCTAACTTGTTTTAAAAATGCCAAATCGATTGCAAAAATTCTGAGATAGGAGCGTTTAAGCTCTGATACCAATGACACAAGACTCGGAATCCACCAAAGTCTTATACCCTTGAATCAAGTCTTAGCCGCGAGATGGGGGCGATGTAGATGATGAGTAACCGGTTTTTTGATTGAATCCACAATCAACGGGTTTTGTTTCTAACTTCCAAGGGCTATTCCTCACGAGGATAGTAAGAAACAACACGAAAATCTAAAGGCTTGATTCCACAAACACTTAAACACTCGCAAGAACAAGTTTGATTCAAAGATAACTCTCTTTTGAAACAAGCAAAGGGGATTTCTTATTGATAAAACGTGAATACAATAGGTGAATGATAAGAGCTTATATAATGCTCGACTTAAACATAAACTTAAGGTAAAAATTATGAAAAGAGAAAGCAATAAATTGAGCAAATCGTGACATGATCTTCTTGGAATATCTTCTAGCCGTTAGGCATTAAAGATGATGCGGCTTGGAAGAAACTTGAGGAGAAAGTGACGTGCCTTAGGTCTCCAGGGTTGAATGGACGTCTGGGATCTTCTAAAGAGGATGGAGGGTCGAGATCAAGTGGAGTAAATGGTCGTGGATCTTTCTCTCCCGTGCAAGGCAAGTATACTTGTTCGGAAAAGGAAAGTTTGTAAGCAAAGGGGATCCGCCTGATCATGTGGGTGCTAGTGTATGGAACGTTGCTAGATGACTCTCTTGGAGGATTGGTTGTGTCTCTTGAATGCTCAGATGTCTCTCCAGGTCGCCAAAGTCTCGTTTGTAACTCATTAAACTCGTGAGCTTCCAAATAAGGCAAGCTGAGACACCTCTGGTTTAGAAGTTGAATAACTTTTAAACCATAATGAATTTCGGTATGAATCCAATTCGACGATCTTCTCCTTTGAACCAAGATTCCATAACAATCCGGTTCGTAGCTTAGTTCCTCCTGGTTCTGTCGGAATCCTCCAATTAACACACGTCTATCCGATTCGGGTAAGTTCGGCATCACCCATCTTGCAAGTTGGATAACTTGGTCATATGAGCTCGGCTTGATCTCATTCCACTTCGGCGTGAGCCTATGATGAGTCAACTTTCTGGAACAACTTGACTCGTTGCTTGGTTCATCATGGTTTGGCCGGAATGACTCGATGAGTGAGTGTAGGTCTACATCGGGTCCAATGGAGATCAGAATGGGGTTAAAACTAGTGAACCGATTTGCCTCGTTAAAACCTTTCCTGGAAAACCCATTGGGGAAAAACAAAAGATAAGGAAAAAGAGTACAAATGGTCACATCCCATTTCTAAGCCTCAGCTTCACGTTTGGATCCAAGCTCGGCAACATATCTAACCTCGGGTTCAAGCTTGTTTAGCTCCGGATTGGCTCCAATGCAGCTTCTCTCCTCTGGTACGGTTGGAGTGGTACTGATTTTTACATCACAAGATAGCCTTTTTAGCTGTCTTTCACCTCGAGGTTGTTTGAGTTCAATCCCACGGTTGGATCTCAAGTTATGAAGGAAGGAAGAAGGTCTGTCAGGCATATCCTCAGAAGAAAGCTGGCCACGCCATTAGTATTCAGAAGACCAACGGCCGGCCCACGCCTGGTCGCTCCCGCAGTCAGAGCACTCCGGCCCATCCCGAGCCCATTTTCACTTATTCGACATTTCCAAAGGTTAAAACGAAAGCCCACCTATGAAGACATGAAAACCTATATAAATGACCCCTAGGGCTTCACAAAGGATGTGACTTGACACAAAGCTTTTCCAGAAACACTTCTTACACCGCCAGAGAGAGAGAGAGAAAGATCGACGGCCCGGAGTCGAAGACCTCGAGAGAGATTTCTTCTGCAGCCGCCACTTTTCTTCCCTTCTCCTTTCATCTATTGTTTTTAGTTCCTTGCTTTTCAATACTTTAAGAAGATCTCTTCATTCAGATTTCCTTTGAAGAAGTTTCTTAACTCTGTTTCTTATTCAATACGACTCACACATTTTTCTACCTCGAAGGATGTCTTTCGTTCCCATGAATGAGTAGTCATCTAGTTGGGTTTTAAGGGGGTTTTTTAAAAGGAGTTTAATCATGGATCGATTTCGCTAGGTTGATAGAGATAAAGTTTCTATTAGGTATCTTCTTTTATGTCTTTCTCTTATTGCATGTTTGCTTTTTTGATCAATTAGCAACTGATCCCAGGACAACTAGATACATGATCGTGAGTCTATTGTCTGTATCTAGAGGTTAACGAGCGGACCGCACCGTAGGATGCTTACACTACATGAAAAAGGGTTTTCTTAGCACTCGAAAAATGCTATATGACGATATAATAGACGAACCGCACCGCGAGTTTTTACAAATAGGTGAATGATATGTTTGCGCGTTTGACTCGCATCGTGGGATGATAACTCATATCCGCGGAGCGAGGCAAACGTAGGTGGTTAGATCCGTGAGCGCGAGGTAATCATAGTCGACCGTTTCAGCTTAAGAACCTAACCAAGTAAGTCGTTTAAAACCTAATCTATTGCTTGTTACATCCGATCCATGAACCCCGGAGAACAACCCTGAACACAACGCCTTTTACCTATTGATTTACAACCGTTCAATTCTCTTTTGCTGCTTGATATCATTACTGAAAACCGTGACACACAAACCCCCAACCTTCTTTTTTGGTTTAAAGAAGTTAGAAATCCTATAACTTTCGCGAAACAACAATCTCTGTGGATTCGATCCCTTAATATACTACTGTGATTGCTGTGCACTTGCAGCTATCTTAGGGGTAAAACTTGGAGTAACAAAACCCCACACATCAATCCATGGGGAAGACCTACTGCAAAACAAAAGAACGTTAGAGCAACCAAAGATGCACAGGGTTTGGGGGTTTGTTTGTGTCATGGTTTTGGTAGCTATTGAATGCGATATTGAAAGATAATGCAAGGGTTTATATAGAATTGACTCTCGCCTAAGCCTATGATAAACGTAAAAAGGAAATTCAACTTAAAGAAAAATGTAAAATCAACTTCAACGAAACTAAAGACGAAAAGGAAACAATAGAAGGTGTGATATTGAAAGTGCGTAATTGGAATGCGATATTAAAAGTGCATGATTGGAATGCGATATTGAAGTGCGTAAAATAAGGGCAACTGCGATTAAATCAATGAGAGAAAGTGTTGGGTTTCTTCTGGGAATTCTTAGGGGTTTTAATTAGAAATCAAACGACTAAACGCAAGCAAACGAGACTTGGTGATAATTTCTCTAAACTTGAATCACGATTTTATAACCTAAATACTTTCATAAATAGATCGTATATGCTTTAACTACTCCATAGGTATGCAGTCGCATACCACGACGCAATCAAGCACGTAATAATATATCGGGTTTGTTCTAACGCTCACGACTCTCCGTGAGTACGCAATTCGTACCTCACGACTCGGCCGCTCGGCTAAGTTGGGTTGGGTGATCGGATTCAACACGTTTGTGACTAATTAATCCTAAGATCAGTTTCTAATTCATGACGCTGGATCCATGGAATAAGAGCAAACTTAGACAAAAGAAATCCCTTGAATACGAATATGCGAAAAGATGATTAAAAACAGTTAATAAAATTCTCCATAAGAACCCTTTGGAAGACTTCCAAAAAAAATAAACTACTCACATATGATTAAGGGAAACAAAAACACTATAAAGAAGTGCATACTTTGATTAATCAATAAAAGTAAAGAGGGTTTAAGAAGAATATATCTCCCTCGAAAAACAAAGAACAAAAGCAATAAGAACTCAAAACTTTGGTGGATATAGATCTAAGTGTTGCACATTGGAGGCACTACTGAAAATAAGCACCTAAAACCATGTATTTATAGGTCTTTAACTTCTCTTTAGGCGCCTCTTAGGTTAGAATTGCATTTGACGGCTGCGAGATTAAGCTAGGCTCGCAAATAGGCTCAGGATCGTGGAATGATATGTTCGAGTGGTCGCCCCTTCGTGGTGTGGCCAATGCAAGTCAAAAGCAAGGCCTGGCGCAGCCAGAGTGCATCATTCTTGTCTTGACAGGTCTTCTTGCTTTCCTTGTAACTTGAGATCCAACCATAGGATCGACCTCAAACCACTTCGGCGTGAAAGGTAGTGGATCATTCTATCTTGTCACCAAATTTCGGCTTGATCTCATGGTGGGAATGTCTCTGTTTGATGCTAAACTTCTGTCATATTGCACTTGTTCTGGAATTGTCCGTTTTGCTCCATTTTGTGTCCTTTTTGCTAGGTTTTCCTAAAAAGAGTCTCAACCATATAAATACTAGAAATATGATATTTATGCCTTAAATCTTTAGTGAAATACTTGTTAAAATATTCACTTATGATATTAAAAATGGATGAAATATGAGTGTTATCATGTCAGCTCAAAACGTGTTATCTAAGCCCGTTTGCAAAACCCTTCAATCCCACTTGCAGTCTACTTCAAGGAAACTATATATGACGTCTAAAAAGACTTCAAGACCTATAAATACTCTAGTTTTAGGGCTTTATTTCGAAAAAGAGAATGACACAATCATAGTTTCATAGCCATCAAAAGTTTTAGTTCCTTGTTCTTTGTTTTCTTAAGGGGGATAAATTTATATCGTGAACTTGCTTTTACTTTGATCTATTCATCATGCATCTTTCAATTTTATTTCTAATTCTTTTAATTAGGTAAAGTAGATCTTTTAGTTGGGTCTCTAAAGGGTTCAATTGAAGGGAAATTTCATTAAACAGTGGCCGGTTATTAGCTTAGCCATATTCTAGGATTTTATTTCGTTCTAAGTTTATTCTTATTGCATGGATCTAGCATCATGAACTAGAAACAGATCATATGATATTTAAAACCACTAACGTGTTGCATTTATTTACCGGATCTAGCTTAGGCGAGTGGTCGCGTCGTAAGATACGAAATCATACTTACGGAGTGTCGTGAGCGGTATAAAGAACTCGAATATATTGTGTGTTTGATTACGTCGTAAGATACAAAACCATACTTACGAAGTTGTTAAAGAATAGACGATTTAGTTTATGAAAGTAGGTAAATCATAAAAGCGTGATTCAAGTTTAGAGAATTTGGCCAAGTCTTGTTTAATTTGCTATTATAATCCTTGTTTGATATAGATAGAACTCCGGAGATTTCCCTAAAGAACCCAATGCCTCGTTTTTATTAGTTTAATCGCATTCTGCATTTCTCGCACTCTTAGATTTTGTTTAGCTTAGTCTTTATGTTGATTTTCTTTTCATGCCTAGTTTTAGTTTTAGTTCGTTTGATTTCCTTTTCCCGCATAGATTTAGTTATCGCCTAGTCTATTTAATTGCTTGCATTGGTTTTCAATTCTCGTTCTTTCAATATAACAACCGTGACAAACCCCAACAAAATCCACAAAGTTTTGTTGTCTTCGGTCGCTCTAACCATCTTTGTCTTACAGTGAAATCATCCACTGTGGTTCGACCCCTAATTACTACAAACGCACATGAGCACTTGCAGATTAGGGTTTATAAATTTAAAATTCGAAAGAATCCCACAAAGAAGCGATCAAAGTTTTTGACACATCAAAGTGACCCAATCAATACCCGCAAGCGAGAAAAGAAAAACTCAAATTTCATAGTTATGATGAATTTATGACGTGGCCTCTTAAATTCATCCCAAATTTACGATGAAATTACAAAGACGCGTCGTAAATTCGTCGTAACTCTGAAATGAGAATATTTTTGCCTGCATGAAAAAAAAATGAAAAACTTAAATTTCAGACATACGATGAATTTACGATTCGTCGTAAGTTTGCTAGGAGTTAGAAACACGGCAAAATCTTATATAACCACTTCTCAGATTCTTCAAGCTCATTCTTTCTCATTCTCTCAAACTCTCAATCTCTCATTACCTTCCAACACCATTCTCTCTCTACTTCCAAATAATCAAAGGTGCTTATAATATATAGTTTTATATATATATATATGTTCTTAATATGTGTGAAAACTGTATAATGACATTTTTTGTGAAAGAGAAAAAGTGATATTTTACAAATTTAATGAAAATATGATATTTTTTAGAGTGACAATATCTCATTTGTGTTGTAATGATAATGTGATGCATGTTTAGGCTCTTGAACACAAAATTAATAGGAATAATAAAGTAAAAAAATAAAAAAATAAAAATAATAAACCAGGGAATACACTATTTTAGGGGTTTTTTTGTCGTCTGAAATATTATGAGGACAATTACAAATATAATTTTTAATTAAAAAAAATTTATCTATTCCACAAAGATTCATAATACATATGCAAACCCACCACGAATAGCTCTACTTGTACCGTTTTGTAAATTTCCCTTATTTGATTTGCCTCCAATTGCCTGCAGAAATTGTATCACCTGGGAATCGAAATCCAGATCTCCTGGAATCATGCATTAATGAACTTTTTAGTCAACCATTGGACTAACGGGGATTTACACAATTTCTGGGTTTAGGAATTAGTTTTTAGGGAAAATAATTTAATTCTTTGAGGTTTTGGCTACATGCTTTTTACCTTTTATGTTTTAGGTTTCAGTATCTAGGGTTTAGATTTAGACTATTTTATTAATTTAAAAACATTGCCCATTTTGTTAATTTTAGAATAAAATATTGCATATTTTTCTTAATTGATATTACTTATTTTGGGCAGTTTATTTAAAGCATGTCAATATATAGTTTCAGTTCTTTCAATAACTTTTTTTAAAACAAAATCCTAAACATGGTATAATTAATTGACATTTTAAATAATATTATACATATTATTTTAGAAAACATAATTCAGAGATGTAAAATATCTTTTTCAAATAATGAAAATAGTTAAAATTAGAAAACAAAAAAGAAGAAAGTAAATAAAAAGCACCAAATAACAAGCTACCATAATAATATTTTGCAGCATTAAATTTTTTAATCCTAATATATTTTTATGTAATTATGTATTATTTGTTTGAAAACGTAGCTATGTTTTATAACCATTATAAATCGGACACAAACTATTAAAAAATACTAAAAATAAAATTGTGAAGTTCATGAAAAACAAATTGATGAGAAATCCACAAGTTAGATCTTATAACAGGTCAAAAATGCAGCGACTGCGATGGGATGCCGATCGACACCACCACTTTGTTTATGCAGTCAAACGACTTGGTGGAGAGAATAGTAAGCGAATTGTTTATATTTTTGTTTTAACTTTCCAAAATAAATTAAAAAATCTTAAATCTAATTTACCACCGGAACCACCAACTTTTTTTGTATTTATCATCGTGAAATATTTTTCAATTTTTCGACTATAACATCTTATGTATTGGTATTTCTCTTTGTTTTCTCTATTTTGGGGGTTTGATATTATATCCTCATCTTCAAATTAAATTTTGGGATCGGATTTCTAAGTTGGAAAAAAACAATTTACATCAAAACCAAATAACATTCCTTGATCTAAAGTTAGGGAATAAAATTTCTTTTAATTTACTTTAAATTAAATGTTAATTTGTATTTTTTTTTTATTACTGCAAATGATATGGTATTAATTATCTTTAAATTGTAGAAGCAACTCCTAATAGAATTTTGGAGTTAATGAATATGAGAGAACTCACTGTATCACATGTGAAGAGTCATCTACAGGTCTTAACATATATATATATGCGATTTAAGTTCTACATATTATCTATATCACTATATATGCATATATATATGTGTATAATTTAAGTTTGCGTACTGAAATATTTGTTTTATCTCTTTGCCATCAACAGATGTATAGGAACACCAAGAAGGAGGAGTATAAAAAAGGTAAATATAATATCATATATTTTCATTTTAAGTTATATATTATGCAAGTATTTTTTTTTCTATATGTGCTCTTTTTACAGAAAACAAAAAAAATATATATATATATATATGCTTCGACCACATATATTGAAAATTAACAAAATGCATTAGTACATATTATTATATGTTTATGTAAATGTAACAATGTATACACACACATGTTACTATGGCAGAAGAGAAGCGAGCAAATCAAATGGATACGCTGATAATGCAAATGAGGTTGAGGGCAACTCAACAACACCTTCGTCAATTTGAACATCTTTGCTCTATCCAAAATCAACAAATGTTCGTATAGTAATTAATTAATTTAAATTACATCATTAATTTATTTTAAAATATAGTTTTTTGTTTTCAATATAAAATAATATTTTTCTTTGTCATAATTTATTATAGGCAAGAAGAAATGATGCACAAAAGGATAATCGAAATTGGAGAATCAAGTAATACGACTAAAAACGTTTCCTGCAATTCTCTCTTTCAATGTTCAAAAGTAAGCATTCTCTCCTTTTACAATTATTATGTTATAATCATGCTGCATGATTATCAATTACCATAGTATGTACAAAGCTTATCGAAGAGTTTGATTGATCTATATGGATAGTATCTTTACATGTGGGTTTTAAAATAATGTCTCATCATCATTCATTTTATTTTATTTGATTTTGGTGATATGTGTTTGCATAAAATTTAATAAAAAGGAGGATGTATATACCTTTTTCCGTTAGAGAGGATGTATATACAACTCGTTAAATGAATTTAAAAAGTTCAAACATGTCTTCGAACCTTACTTTCGTTCCATTCACTGAGAATAATTATTTTTATGTATAACATGACAAAATGGGAAGAGCTTTGATGTTATATTACATATTCATCTCATTTTACGAATAATATATTCAGTTATATTTAATGTATATGATTGTTTATGGCAGAATGGACTAAATGAAACTAAAAAAGATGAAAAGGGCAATGATGATGGCAACAATGTTGTGACATTGTCTCTTGAACTCACTCTTGGTCTCCAGTACTAAGGGTGTGAATTGTGATCTATCTATTTCTTGGTTTAATCTTTAAAATAAAAAACAATCTCATTGTTAATTTGCTTTCCATGTAATAATGGGTTTCCGTGATATACAACGTTATAAGAAATTTAAATTTAAACAATATATTATAATATCGATGTGCTTTGCTCTTAATATTAAATCTATCCTACTGTAATATACATATGTGTGTTCTTGAATGGGTTAATAATTTTAAAAGAGTGTTGGTTTTTGTATTTTGTAAATTAAGAAATTCTATCAACACATCTCCCTCAAAATCATAAAGCATACTCCACATTATCATAGATGCGGGCGGTTCTATACATAATGTCATTTTTAGTATATCTTGTTAAAATTTTGGAAAATAACATTATCAAAGTAGCGAAATAAGCAACATATATATCAACAAACGTTTTTTTGTAAAATCTAAATTTTGTCAGATTGAAAATCTTTAAAAGGTAGGGTTTGATGAATTGACCAGGTTAGTAGACTTCCACGTGAGGGATAGATTCTGATAAACCATTTCGGATTGAGGATTCTTGATTCATGTAGACGTGTAATAGAGTGAAGGGTATGTCCGTCTCTTGTATGAGAGAAGCTGAAGATTTTCTTGCACATGTTTGCTAAACTGAACTTGTAACAGCATTTGTATATCCTATTTTCTTTGAGCAATAACCACATATAGCGGCTTCCCATGAAACATATGCCCTCTAACGCTCCAAAATCATAACTTGAGTTGATTTGTAATTTTCACCAACGTATCTGCCCCTTTGGTCTCCTCCTCCATTGTAGTTGGTGCCGCTTCGACTTTTACCGTAATTGGAGGAGAGAAATGGGCCTTAAATCTAACATTAAAACTGAAATTGTGCTTTTGGTTAGATCTATGGTATACACTGAAAATGAGAGGTGACGAGGTAAAGATAGAGTTTGTGATTTGTAAAATCACATATCTATAAAAAATAGAAAATAAAAAAATTCAAAATAAATGGGAAATTTTCTTCTTTTTTTATTTGTTTCTAAATTAATTTTAACGTATATGGCATTTGGTAGAAATTATTGATATAAAATATTTAACTTTCATTGTATGTATATGTGTTTCGACACTAAAACTGAAATGGTGATGCTCACGTTAGATTCATGGTATAAACTAAAAAAGAGAGATGGTGTGAGAAAAATAGAGTTTGTGATTTATAAAATCACAGAACAAAATAGAAAAAAAATATTAGTTAAATGGATAATTTCCACATTTTTTCATTTTTCCGATTTATTTTTAACGCATGTGCCATCTCGTAGAAATTATAGAAATTTAACTTTCAATGTTGGTATATGTATTTACATACGGAATATATATTTATAAATTGTATATATAATAACAGAGATAATCTTAGATGGAGAATAAATTATATATTTTGTCTAACTCGTTCTAAGATATATATTCCTTTTAAAAAAATATTTCTAGTTATATAAAAATATTTTTTTTGTCATCATTCAAAAATAATTTTAATTTATGAATTCTCTAAAAGGTAAATGTAACTAACATTATTAATAAGAAAATGTGATAAAAACTTGTGGAACCCCATTGGCCTAATGGTCAAAAGGTTAAAGGCTTATACACCAGAGAATGCATATTAATGCATGTAAGTTTGTAAAAGGTCCAAAGTTGCAGGTTATATTGGATGAATATTCTGAATATGTATGGTGAGTAAGACACGGGACATGTAATTGATCTCATATATTAGCTTTCATTCATTTTATCTGAAGCAAGCTTTGTTGTAGTTAATACCGGGAGATGAGCAAGCTTAGGTGCTATCTATACAATATAGAATTTATTTATGTCAATCAAACCAATTTTTTTTATACTATCAACACATCTCCCAAAAACTCATAAAACATACTCCACATTATCATAGACGCGATCCTATACTTAATGTTATTATTATAGACGCGATCCTATACATAATGTTATTATCATAGTAGCGAAATAAGCAATATATATATATATATATCCACACACATTTTTTGAAAAATGTAAATTTTGTCAAATTGAAAATCTTGAAAAAGGTGGGGTTTGATGAATTGACCTAGTTAGTAGACTTTCAAGTGGGGGATGGATTCTCATAAACTATTTCGGATTGAGGATTTTGTTATCATGTAGACGTGTAATAGAGTGAAGGGTATGTTTGTTCCTTGTATGAGAGAAGCTGAAGAACTGCTTGCACACTTGCTAAATTGAACTTGTAAATGCATTTGTCTATCCTATCTTCTTTGGGCAAAAACCACATATAGTGGCTTCTCATGAAACATATGCCATGTAGGGCATCAAAATCATAACTTGAGTTGATCTTTAATTTTCACATATGTATCTGCCCATTTGGTCTCCTGCTCCATTGTAATTGGTGCCGCTTCAACTTTCACCATGATTGGTGGGAGAGAAATGGGCCTTGAATTTAACACTAAAACAAAAATTGTGCTTTCTTTTAAATTCATGGTATACACTGAAAATGAGAGGTGACGAGGTAAAGATTGAGTTTGTGATTTATACAATCATATAATCATGGAAAAATAAGAAAAAAAGAAATTTAAGATAAATGAGAAATTTTCTCATTTTTAATTTGTTTCTTAATTAATTTTAACGCATATTGAGATATCATGGTTTTTACCGGTTTTTTGACCATGATATAAGTCTTTTGGTATTTTTAGAGTCATATTAGAGTCTTTGCAAGTTAGACTACGTTTGGAGCAAAGTTGGAGATTCTGGAACTTTTTGGAGCATTCTGGAAGAAGGTACGAAGTGATGAAGTCAGAAGACGGATTTTACGAAGAGTGTCGATCCCGGGGAATCTAGTGTTAGGGTTCCCGGGGAATCTAATTGCCTGAACCCGGGGAATCTAGTATTAGGATTTTGACTAGGTTTTGCTTTATTTTTGTTACTCATTTAGTTTCTTAATTTTTTTGTTTCAGGTGCATGCCCAGTACCAGAAGCAACAAGGACAAGGAACTAATCGCGTTAAACCAAGAATAAGGTCGTCTCGAACGCAGGAACCGAGCATCTACCCGAGTGTCGATCGACACTAATAGCATCGATCGACACCCTTCGCAGGAAAAGATGGCTGATCTTATGGTTCTAATCCGAGACGCTGAAGGCAACTTGGTTGATGCAGAAGGGCACCGAAGGAACAACCAAGGCCAGAGACTTGATGATAATGGAGCTGTTATCACCGAGCAACCAGTACAAGCCGCACATGCAGAAGCTGGACGTGGAAGAACACTTGGCGAGTACAACTGCCCAGACCAGTTCTATGCCAAAAGAGCTGCGATCCGTCCTCTTGCATTTCAGAGGAACGACTTCGAGTTGAAGCCTGCCTACTTCACGTTGGTGGCTCAGCATCCTTTCCAAGGTCTTCCTAATGAGCATCCGATGGACCATATTGAAAGATTTGAGGACCTTGCATCAAGCATTAAGGCTAATGGAGTGACTTATGATTATCTCTTCTGCAAGCTGTTTCCTTACTCGCTTGCTGGAGATGCATCATATTGGCTGAAGCAGCTTGATCCAGGATCCTTGACCACTTGGGAAGAAACAAAGAATGCATTCTTATGCAATTTCTTTGATGATGCGAGATCCGAGGAGCTAAGGACAAAGATCACCACATTCTCCCAAGGTCCCACGGAAGCATTCAAGGCTTCTTGGGTGAGATTCAAGGCTTACCAAAGGGACTGCCCACATCATGATTTCAGCGAACCGCAGCTTATCGGAATCTTTTACCGAGGGATCGATTGGAGGTACAAAATGGCTTTAGACGCTGCGAGCAATGACAACTTCAACACTAGATATCCAGAAGATGCGATGGTGCTTATAGAGAATTTGTCCTTTTGCAACAGCACCAAGAATGTAGACTTTGAGAGGAAACAACATGCTGGTGCAAGTGGAGGAAGCCAAATAGCTGAGGTTAACAGGAAGCTGGACATCTTGATGGGAAAGAAGCAAGTTCACTTTGCTAATGAAGTTAATACTTTTGAGCGTGAGGAAGAAGATGTTAGCTACATCAATGGAGCTGGTTTTCAAGGTCAAAGGTTTGGTAATCAGCAAAGCTATGGTTCCTCTTACCAAAAGTCTTTTCAGAACAACAACTTCTAGAGAACTTATGGTTCTTCTTCTTACCAGAAGCCTCGTGCACAAGACAATAAGATGGAGTCTATGTTAGAGCAACTTCTGGAAAGACAGCAGAAGATGACAGTGGATTTCAATGGGAAAATTGATGCTTTGTACACGGATCTTAATGGGAAAATTGAGTCTCTAGGTACTCATATGAAGCAATTGGATGTTCAAGCTGCTCAAACTGCTGGAGCTTTGAAAAGACAAGAGGGATTTCTTCCTGGAAAGACGGATACAAATCCGAGACACCACGTGAATGCCATCACGATTCAGAATGGAAGGAGCCTTCAAACAGAGCTGAAAAGGGGTCTAAATGCTGAAGAAATTATGGAGTTTGCGGCTGAAGAGGAAGAAACTCGAGTTCAAAGAGAGGGTGTCGATCGACACCACTGCTGAGTGTCGATCGACACCAGTAGAAAAACACGATTTTTTGAGCTCTGACGGACATAAATCAAACTCGATCAGCACGAGTCAGTCGACACAAAAATCTAGTGTCGATCGACACCAGCTGGGTGTCGATCGACACCCTTCCCAGACATCACATGAAGCGTTCACAACTGCAGAGGAAAGGGTATATAGGCCCAAGGTTCCATATCCTCCTATTCCCAAACACCTAAGGCCGCCCATTAGTGCAAAAGAGCTGGCAGGTTTCAACAAGAAGGTGAGAAGGATCTCCAATGCGATCTCATTTGCTGAAGCTTGGGAGGATTATCCTTTGGGTGTTTTCCTTAAGAATTGCAGAGAGAGTTTTGATGACTTTGAAGAACTCTTCAACAAAGCAAGGGGTACACCACCGCCAATGAAGCAGCTGCTGAAGATTAAAGATCCAGGGATGTTTGTAGTTCCATGCTCCATTGGAGGAGTTGAGTTTGAACAGTCTCTCTGCGATTCTGGTGCTAGCGTGAACTTCATGTCAAGGAACATTGCAGAGAGTTTAGGCATTGCTGATATTCAACCTCCAAACATGACCCTCGAGTTTGTCAACTCTTCCACCACAGTCCCATATGGTACAATTCCAGATTTGTTTGTCAAAGTGGGGAATTGTCTAGTACCTACTGGTTTTCAGGTGGTAGAAGTGAGCAAGAGTTCTATCATGCCATTCATCCTTGGAAGACCATTCATGGCCACAATGGGAGCAGTTATAGACAAGCCGAATAAGAGAATATTTTTCTCTAATGTTGACAAAGGAGTCTTCTACAAAGCTATTCCTACTACTGGCACATCAAAACACATCTCTTGCAATGATGTGATCGCTGGAGAAGAGCTGGATTCTAAAGAGCAAGTAAACAAACTGGTTGTTCAAGAGGCATCAGATGAAAATTTTGAGAAAGTTGTGGAGCTTGAAGATTGGAGTGGAAACAATCATCTCTTCAGGACTTTGGGCGAGGATGAAGGTCTAAACAATGCCAAGATGATGGAGGAAGACGTTTTTGTGCTAGAGACAAAGATTGCAGAGCTAAATTGCAGAAAGAGTGCAAAGATTCGAGCTGCAAAGTTGGTGTCGATCGACACCACTCCTAGTGTAGATCGACACCCTTCGCGGATCACATCAGAAACTGCTTCCAATGCTTCAAATCCATCACCAGTGGTCAAACAGATGACTCCACGTCCTATAGATCAGAAACCTCGAAGAAAGCAAAGGTACGCATTTCCTGGAATCAATTCCAAACCTCCTGATCTTGTCAACAAAAACTTTAAAGGTTCAAACGATGTTTCACGTTTAGGCAAGCCACAAGATTTTCGTAGAGGGCTTGGTGTTTCTTTTGATGATTTTGCAGGAAAACGAAGTGTCCCACCCGAACTCAAGTCTCACCCGGCTGTTGTTCCTCATTTCCTTGGTCTCTTTCATGCACCTACTGCTTATACACCACCATGGATGAGAAAACATTCGTCTGGAAAGCATTCGATGCCACCCTCTGATCCACCAGATGTCTGAACCCCGACACAGTCAAGCTAATGACTAAAAACGAGCGCTGAGTGGGAGGCAACCCACTGTTAGGTACGATTTTTATTTACATTTCTTTTTGGTTTTATTAAAGTCCTAGTTTCAGTCAGCTGAAAAAGACGACATTGGACTCAACACAGACCAGTGTCGATCAACACCATGCGCAGACGAAGGTAAGTCTTCTATCTGGTCTTTTAAGTTGTTTATAATCTTTCTTTTAACCAACTTCGGGCTTGATAACACTGGGGACAGTGTTGTTTAAGTCTGGGGGAGGTGATTACTGACTTTGTGTTTTGTTTTGAGAGTCATTTGAGTGAGTAAAAAACTTGATTTTATTGAGTCAAAATCAGTGAAATTTTCAGTTTTCAGAAGAACTAACCACAGAATGTTGACACTTGAAGAACCATTGCTATAAGAGTTAATTGCAGGTCTTACTAAGTAGAAAGCTGCGAGTGGAATCAATCTAACAGGGAGAGTTTAGGTCCCCTTATAAAAACTAGGTATGCGCAGAACTTGATTCTTCTTTCAGTCTGAACAGATAAGCAATTGCAGTCTCTCCTTGATCTTCCCTTGAGAAAAGAAAGAAAAAGAGTCTAAGTCTGGGAATAGTGCAAAGAACCTCATGAGTCTGTCTCCTCACAAGGAACAATATTAGTGAGTGCTCTTGAACCCGTCTCCTCACAAGAAACACAAGTAGAGAGTAGCACTATTTCCCGAGACTTCAAACAAATAAGAAGAGTCAACGAAAATATCTTAGAACACCCTGAAAATGGGCAACAGTTGACTACGGGAAGAGAAAATAAGGAGATCTGTAAGAAGAATGTCTTGTTCAGGCACTAAGGAAGGGAAAAGAATCTAAAAAGTTCTGTGGCAATACCACTTTTAGAGTTCGAAATTTTACTAAGGAAATGATCTGGATTCAAACTGGGAGATTGCTAAGCTTGTGGTAAGTATGCTGAAATATTACCTAAAGTTGGCTCTATAGCATGTGGATTCAAAAAGTGTTAATTAATGTGGCGTTCTGAAGAGATACTTGAAAGTTTCTGTTTTCAAACTTCTACTTCATTCTAAGTTTCGGTTTTGCTTGAGGGCAAGCATAAGTTAAGTCTGAGGGAGTTGATATATCATGGTTTTTATCGGTTTCTGGACCATGATATAAGTCTTTTTATAGAGTCTTTTGGTATTTTTAGAGTCCTATTAGATTCTTTGCAGGTTAGACTACGTTTGAAGCAAAGTTGGAGATTCTGGAACTTTTTGGAGCATTCTGGAAGAAGCTACGAAGTGATGAAGTCAGAAGACGGATTTTACGAAGAGTGTCGATCGACACTACATTGGTGTCGATCGACACCAAGTCAGCCGACCAAGTTTTGCGGACTTCAACCAGGAAAAGGAAATCACAAGAAGTTTCAAGTATTTACAAGTTTGCCCCTGACGCGAGTTTGCCTATAAATATAGATTTTCAAGGCATTGTTTAGCCACCAACTATTATTCTTATTTTCTGTTTTGAGACTTAGAGAGAGATTTTTAGAGAGATTTTGGAGAGAAGAATTAGGCTCCTTCAGAGCAGATTTGTAACTCCTTTGTTTCTATTGATTTCTTTTATGCAATCTTGATGTTTTCTTCATTCACCATGTCTGAGTAGTTTGCTAATTAGGTTTAGGGTTTTTCAAAGGTGATTGATGAATTGTTAAGTCGAATTAAATTGTTAGGATAAAATCATTAGAGTTCTTCATCTGGATTTGTGTTTAATGCTTATTCTAGCTTCGCGACCTAGAATCTGATCTTAGGTTAATTAATAGATGCGAGAGTATTATTGATTGCCTGAACTAATGTTAGATGAGCAAAATACCTATTCGCAAAGAGATTTGGTTTAGGGATTTTGTGAACAATCGAACATGAACTTTAATGCTTGTTTGAATTGTTAGAATTTGTAAAGAGATTTGGAATTCTAGGGTTTAGACATAGATAATTTTCGCAGCGAGAGTTGGTTAATTTTACATTAGTGTTTCGAGTTCAAGAACATAATCATAATAATTTCCTAACATTCTGTCTAGACCTGCAATTTAGATCACCTGAGAATTTCACTGAACCTAACGCCTTAGTCTCCTGATTTTAAGAAACCCTAATTCGTGAGTGCTCGTTTATTTCTTGCTTTGTTTTACTTTCATTCGATTTGATCTAGCATAATCTGAACTTAGAAACCTTAGTGTAGCATCTACTTTCCTTGGGATTTCGACACCCCTTATACTATGATTGCATTTGCTGTGCACTTGCAGTAGTTTTATTAGGGTAAAACTTGAGCTCTATCACATATGGCATTTGGTAGAAATTATAGATATAAAATATTTAACTTTCACTGTATGTATATAAGTTTCGACACTGAAACTTAAATGGTGCATGCTCTCGTTTAGATTCATGGTATAGACTAAAGAAGAGAGATGGTGAGAGAAAAATGGAGTTTTTGATTTATAAAATCTCTTAACCAAGGAAAATAGAAAAAAAAAATTCAGATAAATGCAAATTTTTTTTTTTTTTCTATTTTTTCCGAATTAATTTTAACACATGTGCCATTTGGTAGAAATTATAGAAATTTTACTTTCAATGTATGTATAAATGTTTACATATGTAATATATATATATATATGTATATATTGTATATATAATAATAGAGATCATCTTAGACGGGGAATAAATTATATATTTTGTCTAGCTTGTTCTAAGATATACATTCCTTTTAAAAAATATTTCTAGCTATATAAAAATATTTTTTTGTTAACATTAAAAAAAAATTATTTATAAATACTCTAAAAGATAAATGTAACTAAAATTATTAATAACAAAATCTGAAGAAACTTGGAGAAGCCCATTAGTATAATGGTCAAAGGTTCAAAGGCTTATACACCATATATGGTTCAACCCCCAAAGAATGCAGATTAATGGATGTAAGTTCGTAGAAGGTCCAAAGTATTGCAGGTTGTATTGGAGGCATATTCTAAATATGTATGATGAGTAAGACACGAGACATGTAATTGATCTCAGGAATTAGCTTTCTTTCATTTTCTCTGAAGCTAGTTTTCTTTTGTTTCTAACTATCGGGAGATTAGCAAGCTTTGTTGTAGTTAATAACGGGAGATGATTATGATGAGTAAGCCACTAGACATGTAATTGATCTCATGAATTAGCTTTCTTTCATTTTATCCGAAGCAAGTTTTGTTTTATTTCTAACTATCGAGAGATGAGCAAGCTTTGTTGTAGTTAATACCGGGAGATGAGCAAGCTTAAGTGCAATCTATACAATATAGGATTTATATATGTCAATCAAACAAATTTATTTTGTTGTACTATCAACACATCTCTCTCAAACTCATAAAACATACTCCACATTATGATAGACGCGGTCCTACACATAATGTTATTTTCAGTATATTTTGTTAAAAATTTAGAAAATAACATTATCATAGTAGCGAACTAAGCAATATATATATCAACAAACATTTTTTGTCAAATTGAAAATCTATAAAAGGTGGAGTTTGATGAATTGATTAGGTTAGTAGACTTCCACGTGAGGGATAAATTCTAATAAACCATTTCGGATTGAGGATTCTTGATTCATGTGGACGTGTAATAGAGTGAAGGGTATGTCCGTCCCTTGTATGAGAGAAGCTGAAGATTTTCTTGCACACGTTTATTAAACTGAATTTGTAACTGCATTTATCTATCATAATTTCTTTGAGCAGTAACCACATATAGTGGCTTCCCATGAAACATATGCCCTGTAGCACTCCAAAATCATAACTTGAGTTGATCTGTAATTTTTACGAATGTATATGCCCCTTTGGTCTCCTCCTCCATTGTAGTTGGTGCCGCTTCGACTTTTACCGTGATTAGAGGGAGAGAAATGAGAGGTGACGAGGTAAAGATAGAGTTTGTGATTTATAAAATCAGATATTCATTGAAAAATAGAAAAGGAAATTTAAGGTAAATCAACCAAGAGATCTTACCTGCGTTACATGCAGATCTGATGCGGCTTGGAGAAGGGATGAGAAGGTCGCTGGATTGGGATGGGTCTTCTTCTCTGGTCCGAATCGCTTGATCTCCAAAGGATCTCTTGTAACAACCTTTGTAAGTTCGCCATTAATGGCGGAAAGCTTAGCCATTCGAGCAGCTTTGGAAGAAGCTTGTGATGAAGGCTACACAAGGCTCCGACTGGAGTCAGACTTGTATCAGGCGATCCAAGCTATCACCACGAATGCCGGATTCTCAGAACTCCATGGGATCGTCTCCGACATCGTAAAGATCTCTGAACGCTTCACTTCTATTTCTTTTGGGTACATTAATCGAGAGTTGAATTTTGCTGCTGATGGGCTAGCAAAACAGGCTCTGTCTTTGTATGAACTAGGCCAAGACCCACTTTAAGTTTGTTATAATTAAAATTTGGATCAAAAAAAAAATTTAAGGTAAATGGGAAATTTTCTCTTTTTTTTTTTAATTTGTTTCTTAAATAATTTTAACTCATATGTCATTTGGTAGAAATTATAGATATAAAATATTTAACTTTCACTGTATGTATATGTGTTTCGACACTAAAGCTGAAATGGTGCATGCTCTCGTTTAGATTCATGGTATAAATTAAAAAAGAGAGATGGTGAGAAAAAATTAAAAAAGAAAATAGAAAAAAATAAATTTCAGATAAATGAAAAATTTTCTCATTTTTCCATGTTTTCCGAATTAATTTTAACGCATGTGTCAGAAGAAATTATAAAACTTTAACTTTCAATATATGTATATATGTTTACATACATAATATATTGTATATATAATAATAGAGATAATCTTAGGCAGGGATGAAATTATATATTTTGTCTAACTTGTTCTAAGATATACATTCCTTTAAAAAAAATATTTTCTAGCTTTATAAAAATGTTTTTTTTGTCAACATTCAAAAATAATTTTAATTTATGAATTCTTTAAAAGGTAAATGTAACTAAAATTATTAATAAGAAAATGTGATATAAACTTGGAGAAGCCCATTGGCCTAATGGTCAAAGGCTTATACACCAGATCTGGGGTTAAACTCCCAAAGAATGCCAGATTAATGGATGTAAGTTAGTAAAAGGTCCAAAGTATTGGAGGTTGTATTGGAGGCATATTCTGAATTTGTATGATGAATAAGACACGAGACATGTCACTTTGAACATGAAGATCAATGACCATTATTATAACACCCCAATCCTGTGATATGGACATGTTTTAAAAAGTTCAGATTAATGAGTTTATGAGGCTAAAACCGATTAGTCATTTAAAATCAATTAAGTAAAACCCTAAACTATTTATTAGAAATTTTTGATCAGTCAAAAGGGAAAATAGAAAAGAAGAGGCTTGGCTGAGAAAAGAATAGGAGAAGAACCAGAGTACGAAATAAAAAAGAAAGGGAGGAGAAAAAGAAGAAGGTTTGGTCCAACAATGGTTTTGTAACTCGGTTTCCCGGCTAACCGTGTGGAGCCACGCGCGGATCTATCTATCTGTGGAAAGCCCCGAGTCTTATCGTTTCTGAAAAGCCGAGTTCGTCTCGATCGAAGTTATGATCTGAAAGTTACCTTTTTCGAAAATCGTATATGTGCAGCGCGCATCTGTGACAGTGTGTGACTAATGGTTTTGCGAGGTGATTTTCCGATCAACCAGAAGGATTAAGATCGTGATCAAAGTGTTCGTGGAAAGATATAGTTTCAAAGAATCTACATGACTTGACAGAATTGCAATCGGAATTATATGTCAACCTCAAATCGGTGTGCAAATTGGTCCAAAGTCATGCAAATCTGAGATGTCCAGGAATAACAGTTTCACTTCAGCTTTATTAACAGATCGTTTCGTGGCCTAAAAGACGTCCGATCAAGCTGAAATTTGGTAACACGTATGCTGGCATATTGGACCTCATAATAAATGGTGGGATTGAGAAGTCAATGATTAGTTTGGTATTTACGCATGTCTTTATGAAGCTGTTTGATGAAGTGCGAATCGGTGTGTTATGTCTGACGAGTTTTAATATTTGGTTGGGCAAATGAGCTCGGTTTGAGCTGAAATTTGGTAGGAGTATTCTGGAGACGTGTAGGTAGCTCTCGGTTGAGGGAAAACCGATTTGAGTATCAGGAGCATAGGGAAACATTCTGTTGAAGTGGAGATAGTGAATCTGTTCAAAGGGAAAGTAATGAGAACATGGTGTTATCTCTTCACAATTAAGTGGCAAAGGTGAGGGCGTGATCTGTGGAAGCATAGTTCTTATTTGTATTGTTATATTACATGATTCATGATATGTAAGCTTAGATCTGATTGCTAGACTTAAGTTTTATGATGATAATGATTATGATATGATATGTTTTGGATGATTATATTATGATAGCATGTGGATTGTATGATGATAGCTTGTAGGATGATTGATGAGAGTATTACGAGTTATTGTGATGTATGTATGATATAGATCGAGTCAACTATGTGATATATCATGGTTTTTACCCGTTTTTAAGCCATGATATAAGTGTTTTTATAGAGTCTTTTGCTAGTTTTGGAGTCTCTTTAGAGTCTTTACAGGATGGAGAGCATTTGGAGATAAATGGGAGAATCTGGAGCATTTTGGAGCACTTTGGAGAAGCAGCCAAAGTGATGAAGTCAAGAGGCTGGAATTCACGAGCTGAGTGTCGATCGACACTGAGATAGACGGCCAAAAGTGACGGTTTCCAATCACGAAAAGGAAAGAAGAGCAAGTTCTGAAGAATTACAAATCTACCCCTGGACGAAAAATCCCCTTCTATAAATAGTTTTCAGGCATTGTTTAGCCAATTACCTTATCATTATTTTCTGTTTTTGAGACTTAGAGAGAGATTGATCCTGAGCTTTTGGGGAGACAATTCTAACTCATCTGAGCCAGATTTCGAACCCCTGTATCATTCTCTATTCTTTTATGCAATATTATTCAGCCATGTTTTGTGTTTGCATTATTATGTATGAGTAGTTTGCTTGTTAGGTTAGGGTAATTTAGGGTTTGATGAAGAGTTTATAGAATCACTAGAATTATTAGGGAAATCAATTGGATCTTCACCTAGATTTGTGCTTAACTTGATTCTCTGAATTGATCACTTAGAAATCAAACCTTAGGTTGTTTAATAGATGCGAGAGCATTATTAATAACTTGAACTAATCTTAGGTGAGCAAATTATCTATTCGCAAAGAGATTTGGTCTAGGTAATTTGTGAACAAATCGAACCTGTTCTTATTGCTTGCCTTGATTGTTTAAATTCGCAAAGAGATTTGGAATTTAGGGATTTAGGCATAGATAACTTCTGCAACGAGAGTTGATTGGTTTTACCTTAGAGTTTCGAGTTCTAGACGGTTCTTAATAAATCCCTAATAGACTTAGATTCTGCAGTCTTGGATTCAAACCTGATAATTATCCTTGCCTAGCGCCTTATCTCCTGAACTTTAATCCATCTAATTCCGATTTATTACTTGCTTTAATTGCTTAGTTTTCAATTTCATTATTCGACCTAGCATAATCTAAACCTAGAAACCATAAGTGTAGCTTTAACTTCCCTGAGGATTCGATACCCCTTATACTTCAATTGCATTGCTGTGCACTTGCAGTAGTTGATTATTTGGGTAAAACTAGACCCATATCAAGTTTTTGGCGCCGTTGCCGGGGAAGCTAATAGCTACCTAACGGGATATAGTATTAGGATTCTGTCTAGGTTTTTGTTTTATTTTTGTTACTGATTTAGTTCTCTATCTTTTGTTTCAGGTGCATGCCCAGTACCAGGAGCAACAAGGAAGAAGAACTAGTCACTTTGAACCAGGAAATCAACCGTCTCGAACGTACGAACCGCAAGTCTGCACGAGCATCGATCGACACACCAGGCGTCGATCGACACCGTTCTCAACCAGCATCGATCGACACACCTAGTATCGATCGACACCTTGCGCAGATAGAGATGGCTGAACCTGTAATCATGATACGCAACGAGGATGGCGACTTTGTTGACCTGCAGGGCAACAGAAGGAACGCCCAAGGACAGAGACTTGATGAGGCTGGCGCCATCATCGTCGAAGCTGCAGAAGCTGGACGTGGAAGAACACTAGACGAGTACAACCGCCCAGACCAGTTCTATGCCAATAGAGCTGCGATCCGTCCTCCTGCATTCCAGAGGAATGACTTTGAGCTGAAGCCCGCTTATTACACTTTAGTGGCTCAACATCTCTTTCATGGTCTTCCCAGTGAGCACCCTATGGACCATATTGAAAGATTCGAGGACCTCGCATCAAGCATCAAGGCCAATGGAGTGACCTACGACTACATTTTCTGCAAGCTCTTTCCTTACTCACTTGCAGGCGATGCGTCTTACTGGTTGAAGCAGCTTGATCCAGGATCTTTAAACACTTGGGAAGAAACAAAGAATGCATTCTTATGCAATTTCTTTGATGATGCAAGATCCGAGGAGCTGCGGATGAAGATCACTACATTCTCCCAAGGACCTGCTGAAGCATTTAAGGCTTCATGGGTGCGATTCAAGGTCTACCAGAGGGACTGTCCACATCACGGTTTTAGCTAACCACAGCTTATCGGTATCTTTTACCGAGGGATTGATTGGAGGTACCAGATGGCCTTGGACGCTGCAAGCAATGGCAACTTCAACACAAGGATTCCGGAAGCTGCGATAGAGCTTATTGAAAATTTGGCTTCTAGTAACAGCACCAAAAATGCCGACTTCGAGAGAAGACAAAGCGCAGGACAAACTGGAGGAAACCAAATCGCTGAAGTCAATAGGAAGCTGGACAACGTACACAATCTCTTGGTGGGGAAGAAGCAAGTCCATTTTGCCAATGATGTGGAGTCATTCGAATCAGAGCCAGACTGTGAAGAAGAAGACGTGAATTACATCAACGGAGGAGGATTTCAGGGCCAGCGCTATGGGAACCAGCAGGGAAACATGAACTTCACTGGGAATTATCAGAAGAGTTCCTTCACAGGAAATCAAAATTCTTCTGGTTACACGCCGAAACCTCCATTTCAGAGCAGCAACTACACTAGGAGCTATGGAAATTCTTCATACCAGAAGCCACCTCCGCAAGACAACAAAATGGAGGCCATGCTTGAGCAGATATTGGAAGGACAGCAGAAGATGACAGTGAGCTTCAATGGCAAGATTGATGCACTGTATGAGGACCTGAATGGGAAGATTACCAACATACATTCTCACATGAAGAAACTGGATATTCAGGTTGCTCAAACTGCAGAAACTGTTAACAGGCAAGAGGGATTCCTTCCAGGGAAGACGGATACCAATCCCAAACGCCACGTGAATGCCATTGAGCTGAGGAGTGGCAAGACCCTTCAAACCGTGCAGAAAAGAGGGCTCAGCACTGCAGAATTCGAGGAGCTTGAAGACACAGAAGATGCTGCGGAGCAGAGTGTCGATCGACCCCACCTGTGTCGATCGACACCACCTGTGTCGATCGACACCCGAGGAGATGAACGACAAATCAGAGAAATGCGACGCGAAGGATTCAACTCCTCCAGAGACCTGTGTCGATCGACACCAGGAGGGTGTCGATCGACACCCACCACGGACTGAAGCAGATCGAGTTAAAACCAAGACTGTTGCTGAAGAAAAAGTTTACAAGCCAAGGATCCCTTTCCCACTGATCACAAAGAATTCCAAGAAGGAGCTGCTGGAAGCTAGATGCAAGGCTATCATGGATAAACTAGTGGTAGAAATCCCCTTGATGGATGCCATTAGAACTACTCTAATGATAAAAAGATACCTGAAGTGGATGATGACCAACAACATTGACATGGAGGAAGGAGTAATGATGATTTTAGAGCAAGTCAGTGTTGTCATTCAGAACAGGCTACCAGAAAAGCTCTCCGATCCAGGGAACTTTGTTCTTGATTGCTCCATTTTCTCAGACAAGTTTGGGAGATCTCTATGCGATGTAGGCTCAAGCGTCAACTTGATGCCTCTTTCGGTTGCTATCAGGATGGATATGACAGATTTCAAGGCCACTAGAATCTCTTTAGTCCTCGCAGATTGATCCATCAGGATCCCTGAAGGTGTCTTGGAAGATGTTCCTATCAGAGTTGGAGATTGTCTAATACCCACAGACTTTGTGGTATTAGCCTATGATGAAGAACCCAAAGACCCTCTCATAATTGGTAGACCATTCTTGGCTACAGCTGGATCCATCATTGACGTGAGGAAGGGAAGAATCGCACTGAACATTGGCGACCTGGTGATGAATTTTGACATGGAGAAGCTGATGAAGAGACCCAAAATTGATGGACAAACCTTCTATGTTGATACACTCACCAACCTTGCTGAAGAGATTTTCAAGGAGGACCATCCTGCAGACCCTTTGGAACGTGCTCTGACCACTTCTACAAAGGACATTGAAGACCTTGACGAAGCTGCTACTACCTACACCAAGATGCTCGACGCAAGTGAGCATGTTATGCAACTTATCGCACAGGAAGATCTGTGTCGATCGA